>CM046836.1:50306369-50632372 GCA_025618425.1 Heliocidaris tuberculata
ATGTAGAAATAACAAGGCTTAATTCATTAATCTTTTAATGCATTGTACTCTACCGGAAATTAAAACTATAAACAAAGGCTAGTTCGAAAGCCTTGTGAGACTTTATTTTAATATGCCGTATCATACGAATATCATTATTCAAACTTGAGGGAATTTGATACTAAAAAACCCCCAAACAAACAAAGTGCAGTGGTCAAACCAGTAGGAGGCCTAACGACAACATTTTTTTTCAAACATGAAAAAAAAAAACCCCACTACATAGAAATATTAGTTTTTATCAAAAGTGATACATAATAATGGTGAAACAAATTGAAAACACGTTGAAAAAATGTTGAAGAACATGATTGCCACAATCATTTCAAACAATTTGCATCTCTAATTAAGCAAATAATGTCTGAAAGAAAGATATCATCAATAGACACAATTCCCATCTGTTTCTATATCTCAACACAAACGGTATCATTAAAATCGAAGATATGTCATGTCTGTGAGTGCTTTTTACAATCAAAAGATATGAAACATTTCATTTGTATTGTAATGAAATATTGACACTGAATTGCAAACAGGGAAAAGTATGACATTTAGTCAATAACAATGATAATTGTAAAAATGACACAATCTGACGAGAATCATTACACTTCGATGTTCGCTGTCATGTAATCCGATGCTAGCTAATAATGTGATATCAATTCATTATTCCCCTGCAAGATTATGTACATACCTACATTGCTAACTAAGGGTGCCTCATTTCTCCTTCAAACAACCCCATCCCTTCATCCACCCTCCTTTAGCGACAATTTGAGGGCTAATGAAGTTACTGTGTTTCCTGTTTCTTCGTCGAGAAATAAAACTTAGCTCCCTACATTGTCCCGTGCTAACCCTCCCCCCCATCCCCACCCCCACCCCCTGCGCCCCGAATTTTACAGTCATTATACGCAACTTCTCAAAAACTATTTAGTAGAAATCCACCAGACTATGTACAGAGAGGATTTTAATGAAAGAAAAGCTCATTTATATATCGGTTGTTCGTCTTTAACAAGAATCCCCGCACACTGTCACCCACACAATCACGCACACATTGATAGAGTATTGGAAGGCTAGTAAAATGATTCCTTCCCTCTTTCCCCCTTTCTGGATGCCAAATGCCCCAACATTTTTTCTTGGCCTCGGCCTTTCCCCGACCGAATTTTAAAGCCACTATACATTAGGATGTGGTACTGATAGACAATTAAACTACTCAAAATCTATTTACTTGAAATCCAATAAGCCATAACAGTGTAAGGATTTATCCCGAATATCATATGCAGGACGAACAGAAGCCGGTAAAGAATTTTCATCGCTTCGTGGATTTCTTCCTGATGACGGATTACAATCAAATTCAACGAATTGAATCCAGTGATAATGAAAATATGGAAAGCGTAGAAAGCAAGCTCGGATGTGAAGCATCCTCCTCGCGAAGTTGAATTCTCCAAAGCAGCCATTTTTTTACCCCATACGTCTAGCTGCCAAATAAGGTGTATACTCACAATGTTCTAATGACAGATATCTCCAACGTGTTGGGGTAAATATTTTGACGCTTTTGGGCGCTATCCCTTTACTTAAGAATTCTAAATATTTGATTTGTAATGAAAACGTTACTATCAGCAACCATATTTCATTTGTCAAATATCATTTGTGCGAGAATAAATCAAAATCATACCCAAGTTTAAAAAAAATGAAACCATTAGACCACACCACCCATCTCCTTAAAGCATATAACAGATTCATACATTTGGATGTTGGTGGAGCCTGGTGAAGAAGCGCTCATTGTGGAGGGAAGAGCAAGTTCCGACGACAAATATTTGTCATGTTTGTGTAATGTGAGCACTGAGGAAATGCATTTCCCTGACACGGTGTGCATGGTATTATTCAATTACTGTATTTGGCAATGAGTTGTCTCCATGGTTGCTTTTTATTAAAAGCACACTTACGATTTGATTTTATTGCAACGAGATTTGGTAAGAGTCTTTCATAAAAAATTATGTATAAGTTGAATGTTACGGCTGTATTTCCACTCATGGAATTTACCCCAAAAAATGATGACTTATTTATTTTATAAATCAAGCTATTTGATGATAAATATTCTCCCCTTCTCTCTTCTCTATCTCTCTCTCTCTCTCTACACACACACACACACACACTTTCTCTCTGTTTCTCTCCCATAGGGACGAATCTATGTATCCTTTAGTTTCTCTTACAACCTGTTGCTTAAAAGGCAATCTCGAACTTTTTTCACTCAATTTCATTTTATGAGGTTTCCCGTCCAATTTCGTCAAAATAGCGGGCATATTCTTTTACATGTCACTGAAGTTCGATTGATTTTTTTGTAAACCTGCTGTTCTCACGGTTCAATTTTAAACTCAAGAACATTCATCTTCGTCAAACTGCATTCATTTTTGAACGACGATGTATTCAAATTGGTCAAAATGTATTTGATATGTGGTCACAAAACGGGGCTTAATAACAGCATGACAAATATGAAGGGGAAAAACACTTGTCTTGCAGAGTAACATAGGAATATTAGTTTTCATTTAAAGTGACACGATAGTAATGATGATATAAATTTAAAACATATTGAGAAAAACAGTTTCAATCATTTGAAATAACTTGTATCATTATTAAGCAACTAATGTCGTTAAAAAATATCATCATAGATTCAGCTCTCATCTACACCTCATATATTGACACAAACGGTATCATTAGAATCGAAAATTTGTCATCTCTGCGATTGCTTTTCATCATTACAACGATGTGAAACATTATTGTTATTGTAATGAAATATTGACATTAAATTGCAACCCGCAGACAGTTTGACATTTAATCAATAACAATGATTGTAAAATGACAAAAATTGACTGGAATTATTATTATACTTCGATGTTCGCTGTCATGTAATACTATCCTAACATCACTGTAATGTGATATCAATTTATCATTCCCCTACAGGGCTATACAAGGGTAACAACCAGGGGTGACTCATCTGCCCTTCCAATTAATTTACCTCCCCCTTCCACCAGTTTTCTACCGAGGTCGAGAGATAAAAGTTAGCCCCTACATCTTCCTTGGCCCCTGTTAAAACTTACCCCCACCCCGCCGAATTTTACTGTCATAATACAAAAGGATAAGGGGTGGGCAGACACCTTCTCGAAAAATATTTAATAGAAATCCATCAGGCCATGTACAGGATTTAAAGGAGTTCAGTGAAAGAAAGGCCGTAAGCGCCCGAACACACATACACACACACACACACACCACCCTCACCCACGCACACATTGATATAGTATTGGATGGCTAGGGAAATGGCTTCTTTCCCCTTTCTGGGCCAAAAGCCCCAACATATTTTTCTTGGTCTCGGTCCCTCCCCCATCCTGATAGACAACAATTATACGAATCAAAACTATTTACATCATATTCAATATGCCTTAACAGTGTGAAGATCTTAAAGGAGGTAACATGCTGTAACATGCGGTAACATGTTCTTAGAATCTTCGTTTCTTATTTAATTCTAAATCTAATTTTAGAAGAAAAGTAGAAAAGCTTAATTTGTAGCCGTCGATCTTTAATACTTGCTATTCTATGTAATCAATATATGAAAATTATATAGAATATGAAAAATTCATCAATGTCTAAACATAGTTCTAGTATAGCTAGGACCCATTGGAAATAGACAAATTGACAGCTTTCTTGAGTTATCATGTCAAGGTCTATACATGCATCTGACGAATCAAATCAAAACCATTTAACTCAAGTGTAATATACAAAAATCTTTCTCGCTGATTTGGATTGATTTAAAGGGGGTACCCAATGCTGAAACAATGTTAGTTCATTTAAAAGATCATGATTTTATTAGCAGAAAATCATCTGCCTTAAGTTTTTTAAAAATACGTGTTGCCAGAAAAATCCCCGAAATATGGTAAGACTTCAGGATATTTTGGCCCCTCAGCTGTGTCCCAATTTCAGCTAGGTAACCACAATGACGTCAAAGTGGTTACCCAGGTTCGCGTATTGCAGATGTGTTGCGCGCTAGACTGTACAAAATGCATTACACCTTGCGCGCATTTTGCTATAATTGCGCGACAAGGTAACCACTTTGACGTCATTGTGGTTACTTAGCTGAAATTGGGACACAGCTGAGGGGCCGAAATATCCTGAAATCTTACCATATTTCGGGGATTTTCTGGCAACACGAATTTAAAAAAAAATTTAAGGCAGATGATTTTCTTCTAATAAAATCATGATCTTTTAAATGAACTAACATTGTTTCAGCATTGGGTACCCCCTTTAAGAGGATCTTCTGTTGATATCAATCCAAAGTCGGGGAGATTTCTCATCCGCCGTGTCCGCAGGGTTTGCTTCAACATTAACATATTGACATAGTTTTCAGTAGAATCCAGGAGAACACAAACGTTCAGAACTTTTCATTGAACGGGTTCAATCATTTTTATTATGGATAGGCCTGTAACTACAACATCCAATGAACTATGATGCGCATTTGTTAGTTTATCCCCCCCCCCCCAAAAAAAAAAAATAAATAAATAAATAAAAATAAAAAAATCTTTTTGTTTTCTTTCCTTTGAAAATTCCGTGGGCACATTCTTATTTAGATATGTATTTTTATAAATGATCTAGCGAGATAAGCTGCATGGCATGATATTCTGAAAAACTTTCCTCGCCTCTTTATTGGTCATGAGATAAATCAATGGTTGTAGCCAGCAGGTTCCTGCTAAAAAAAATCTTATCACTGACCTGAATCACTCTTAAAGAAGAAACACCTAACCACAGGGCTTGGGGCAAAAGCGTAAGGAAAAATGACAGTGAGAGGAGAAAGACAGTTAGGAGTCTTTTATTGTGGCGGTTAAAGAGATGAAAACAAAGGTTCGTTCGATGTAAATGACGTCTGTTTCCATTGGGATGACGAACCACGGCATAATGACGAGGTTGATCTTCGGGAACCCTTGGATGACCACGTCTAAGTTCATCAGCTCCGTGCATCTCGATATCGCCAATGGAACACGCCTGTTTATGGGCGATCCTCAAAATGGAAAGGTTTGTCACCATGGCGATAAATAAACACGTAATATTCGGTGCTGATACGAAAATCATTTCCAGGATATGAAGCCTCTTATTAATATCTTCTCTACGGATGCATTCCTCTGTATGAAAAGCGACCAAAGACGTTAAAGGGATCGGTAGATGAATGACGTTAAGCAAGGCAACGGCCGCAAAACTAATGGATAGAACCGTTCCGAGCCTCTTTTTGGTGACAACTGTGTGGTATCGGAGAGGTCTGCTAACCAGAAGGTAAAGATTTATGCTTATTCCACATAAACACACCATGACTGACATCAAAGACACGTAGAAAATGAACGGATATACCATGCTGCTGATAGTACATACCGTTATATCGTTTAAACACCATGACATGGCCCAACAACTCCAGGATATCCCGTATATCGTATGCAGGACGAACAAAAGCTGGTATAGAATTTTCATCGCTTCGTGGAGTTCTTTCTGGTGACAGATTACAATTAAATTCAACAAATTTAATCCCATGATAATGAAAATATGAACAGCGTAGAAAGCGAGCTCGGATGTGAAGTATTCTCCTCGCGAAGTTGAATTTCCCAAAGTAGCCATTTTTTCTTTCTGATACGTCTAACTGTCATATGTGGTGTATTCACAATGTTTTGATGAAAGACATCTCCATCATGTGTATGTGTGTGTAAATATTTCGACGCTTTTGAACACTATCCTTATGTTTAAGAATACTGAAAGTTGGCTTTGTAATGAAAACGTTATCAACAAGCATTCATTTCTTTTGTCAAATATCATATTTGCGAGAATAAAAGTCAAAATCATGCCCGAGTTATGAAAAAAAAAACACTTCACCACACCACGCGTTCTCCTTTTGGTTCTTAAAGCATTATGGAACATAATTCTGCCATCACTTTGTGATGATGTTGGAGCATGGTGAAGAAGCGCTCATTGTGGTGGGAAGAGCATGTTCCGACGACATATACTTGTGTAATGTGAGTAAGGAAATGCATCTCCCTGACACGATCTGGTATAACTGTATTTGGCAGAGTTGTCTCCTTGTTTGCCTTTTACTAAAAGCACACTTACGATTTGATTTTATTGCCACGAGATTAATTTTTACTAAGAGTCTTATAAGTTGAGCGTTACCAGTGGCGGATTTAGGGGGGCAATCCCGGCTCGTGCCCCCTCCCTGTTGAAAGAAAACAATGCATTGTGCCCCCCCCCCTCTCCCCTTTTAGAAGGGAAAACCTCTTTTTTTTTTTTTTTTTGCTTGTCAGATAATCATGGAGAGAAACTGGACCCTATGGCCCCCCTCCCCCCCCCCCCCCCCCCCCCACTGAGCGACTTTGGAGGGTTGGCGAAAAATTTGGCGAGACCAAAACAATACGGATCTTCCTCCAAGCAGTTTCCAAAAGTTGACAATCCTGCATTTGTGTACTTCCCCCCCCCCCCCCCCCTTAAAAATCTGAATGTACACAAGCTGTATGATAACTATCCGTCTTTTAATAATTTACATCCACAATGATGGTTTGAATATAGGTCCGGCCAAATTCGTCAAAACATCAGTCAATTTCGTCAAGATACATTGAAGTATGAGCAAATTTTGGCCGCTTTATTGCTCCCGCGCTTCAATTACAAACATTTTCACTCGTTTTTTCATTTTACTTCACTGAATTTCCTTATTCTTACATTTAAATTAGAGCGATTTTAATTCGTTTTAGAAATGCGTAAGCGTCATTCATATTCGCGGAGTTTGATTTGAAGAGGGAAATTGTTTCGTCGTATTCCATTATCATTTTCGCCAAAGGGCAGCCACTTTTGCATTTTGACCTTTCAATTTTGAACATAATTACAGCCTTAGTATAATAGTATTTTTTAGAAACATGTCACCATTTAATTCGAATTTGTTTAAACACGTTTTCTTTCATTTCACAATATACGCTATTTTCATTTTTCACATAACATATTCTTCCACATCTTCTCATTTTTCTTGTGAGATTTATTACCTTTTAAATCATTCTTTTTTTTTTCTCTATCTCCAGAAACCTTTTTTTCCCCTTCATTCAGTTTCTTATATATTCTTTGTATATATATTTAATTTGTATGATATTTCTAGATAAAGTTATCCTCAGAGGGTTTATATGGTGCAAATCATTGTTTGCATTTGGTTTTTATTGAATGGGTGTAAGGGTTTTCTTTACATTTTTCGTGTTTGCATGATTCTTCATAGTCACTTGAAGTTGATTCTTCATGTTAACTGCCGTTTAAACTGACACACGGAAAATCACAAATAGCACAGAAGACACAGATTGACCACTTATTTTGGTGAAAAATATTACACAAATCAAGTACATGCCTATTTGCCAAACTGAATGCTCAAATTCCTACTGCAGTGTGTCCGGTGCGAATTTGAGTGCTCCTTAATACACGTTTTTCGAAATTGAAAGCTCGTTTATACACTTTTGTATGACGTAGGTATGAAATCGCATTTTCCCAAAATGAAGCTGAGCTGAACGAGAAACATCGCGTTTGGAATGATTCTCTACGTCTGCATTCGATTTTGCACAAAACGAATGAAGTTAATGTTAATTTGGATGCTAATTTTACGAAGATCTGAGGGAAAACCTATAATAATGATAGCTATATTAATAATGATAATAACAGTTACACTAATAAAGCGCTTTTTCCTGGCGACACAAACTCTGAATACCATTATTACCTCAGCTTTATAGTCGAGCTGCCATGATAAGAAGCTCTATGATTTAAGCAACAACAACAAAAAAACAAAAAAATTCTCCCTACCGGCTACCTATTTACCTCTCCTGGATGGAGAGTGGCAAACGGCCGGCCGGAGATAACTTGCCAAATGACGTCATTGTCGTAGGAGGAATTAAAAACCCGTACCATGTAGAAATAGTGGGACATCATTCATTAATTTATTGAATGTGTTATGCTCTACCGGAAATTTTAGGCCTGCAAATATAAACCAAGGCGCTAGTTCGAAAGCCTATAGGGAGACTTTATTGTCATTATTCGGTATACGAATATCGTTATTCAACTTCGGAGAAATTTGATATTATTGAAGAAATAGAGCAGTGGTCAAATTAGGAGGCCCAATAACAACATGAAAAAAAAAAACACCACATAGAAATATCAGTTTTTATTAAAGGAATACGATGATTATGATGATGATACAAATTCAAAACATATTGAGAATAACATGATAGTCATAATCATATGGATTAACTTGTGTAATTGATTAAGCAACTATTGTCGTAAAAAAGGATATCAATAGATTCAATTCCAACCTAACCCTATCACAAACGTACCATTGGAAATTTGTCATCTCTGCGATTGCTTTTCATCATAAAAAAACGACATGAAACACTGAATTTTAATGAAAAAATGACATTGAATTGCCAACTGGAGAAAGCTTGGCATTATTTTAATCAGTAGCAATGATTGTAAAATTACACAAAATGACAGGAATGATTACATTTCGACAGTGGCGAAGATACAAACACACTTTCTATTGTTAGTGGGGGGGGGGGGGGATGATGAATAGATCATCTCTCACTAACAATGGATAATCATGCGTGTCTACGCCCGTGCACTTCGATATTGGCTGTCACGCAATCGAATCCTAACATCACTGTAATATGATAGCAATAATACCCCTGCAAGATTAGGTATACTCTCTAAAACGAAAATCAGGGGATCAGATTTCGTTGTCCTCAGCTAACCCCTCCCCCATCCCATTTACTGTCATACTACACAGATACAACAGGATATGGGGTGGTCAGACAACTTATCAAAAAATATTTAGTAGAAATCCAGTGGGTCATGTGTATATATTTAAAGAAGTTTAATGAAAGAAAGGCTTATTTACATATCGGTAATGGGTTCTGGATAGGAACTCCCGCCTACACTCACACATGCACATACCACGCTCACACACGCACCCACACACGCGCACACACACACACACACACACTTTTTTTTTTTTTTCTTTTCATAATTTTTTTTATTCCTTATTCAGTTTTTCAAAACGAATAATTACAAATTGAGCATTAATTACACAATATAATTCAACATGGCAATAAACACAATATAAATTATATATTTCCATTACGTGCCATCCATAAATAAACAACAATAGTACAATTTAACTGAACAAGGTATAGATTAAAACCTGATAGGTGCAAATTCAAAGTATATATAGGGCAATTGTAATAATGAATATAATTTCTTTAAAACTGTTTGTGATATTATCATGTATGTCCTCCTTCCGTCCAACATTCAAAATAATTCCATTTCTTTAGATGTAGACTTAACTTATTTCGAGCTATTGCCTTTTTATGTTCATTATCCTTACTTTCTAAAAGTGCATTATAGATTTCTTTCTTTGTTGGGGGCGTTCCTTTTGATCTCGCATTGTATATCATATATTTTATGAGTATAATTAAGTGGTTAATATACATGTGCTTTTCTGATTTTCCATCTAACCCAACCAAAATCTCCTCCCATTTTAAAGTATCTAAGTGCATCAATTTCATTTGTTCCCCTATTTCTTGCCACAATTTTTTAACAAATTGACAATTCATAAATAAGTGGTTGTATACCTCAATTTCCTTTCCACAGAAAGAACATAAGTTAGATGATATATAGCCAAACTGATACAGTTTATCATTGCAATATAGGATACTGTGTAATAATCTAAACTGAAATTCACGTAATTTACCATCTAAAGTGCATAATCTCGGGGTCAAAAAGGAAGTCGCAATTCCAGATGTAGTATTTAAATGTGCTATTTCCGCGTGTCTAAACGCAAAGGTTTCCTTTATATTATCTATAAAGATTTTATAACATAATTTAGAAGTCAGTCCTTCATATGGTATTATTTTATCGCTTACTTTATACATTAATTCCGAGTAATCGATCGTGTCATTTATCTTTTCGTCTTTTTTCCTTTTCTCTTTCAAATTCATCGGCAATGATGAGTAAATGCTACTAATGTAGAATAAATCGTTGGCATCAAGACCTTTTTGTAAAAAATAGCTAACTGGCCTTAAATGGCCTTCTTTATCTACAACATGCTTAATTTGATATATATTAGCCTCAAATAGTTTCCTATTAAATAGCGTTTTCCGGCCAAAACGGATTAAAGTATTATTAAAAATCATTTGATTTCCTAAGTTACTAGTAATAATTCTGTTCCTTCTTAAGTCATGCCAAATATTCAAATATTCCAAGTACAATGGAGGCGCCTGAATATGAAAATCTTTCATATCATAATCACATAAAAATATAAATCTTCCTCCAATTGACTGGAATATATAGTCAAAATATTTTTTCCATTTCATATTACTGTCTTCATAGATTAGTCTCTTAATCCACATTATTCTTTGTGCCTTAATCATATCTCTAAAATTCATCATTTTTAAACCTCCGTGATTATAAGTCAAATAAAGGATATTTCTTTTAATCTTATCATGACCTCTCCATATGAAATCAAAACTAATTTTTTCAACTTCTTTATAAACCCAAGTTGGTACCAATAATACAGAAGAGACATATATAAGTTTAGATAAGGCAAATACTTTCAACAATTGTATTTTACCAGTAAGGGTCAAATCGCGCTGTTTACACCAGCCTAATAATCTTTTGATTTTACTTAATATTTCTTTATAATTCATCTCCTCCTTTATATTTACGTCTACAGAAAAATATATCCCAAGTATTTTAACAACTTCTACCTGCTTTCCCAGTGAAAACGTATTTCTTATACTTTTACGAGGACCTAACATCAATATCTTTGTTTTGTTTTTGTTCACTTTTAATCCTGATAATCTCCAAAACGTATTTAACATCTTTTCTAGATTTTGTATTGATTCTAAATCTTTCAAAAACATAGTCATATCATCTGCATACATAGTTAACTTCACTTCAGTATGTCCTATTTGTATCCCGTTTATATTATGTGCTTTACGAATTGCAAGTGCTAACACTTCTATAACTAAAAGAAACAAATACGGAGACAATGGATCCCCCTGACGTACTCCTCTCCCCACATCAAAGTAACCAGTGGAGTGTCCACCATTCATAACACAACTAACTGCTTTAAAATATAAAATATCAACCCACTTACGAAAATGAGGGCCAAAACCATACAAACTTAATATTTTCTTCAAAAATGAATGCGAAACGGAGTCGAACGCTTTTTCAAAGTCGATAGCCAACAAGAAACCGTTTATATTAAATGTAGACGAATGGAATATAACATCGTCTATTAATCTTACTGCTTCTCCTATATTCCTTCCTTTCATATAGCCTACTTGATCTGTATGAATTACTTCATCTAAAACTTTTTTAATCCTGCTTGCTAGTATTTTAGACAAAATTTTATAATCTACATTCAATAATGAAATGGGCCTGTAGTTTTCTATCAAAAGAGGGTCTTTACCTTCTTTTTCAATTAAAGTTATAACCCCCTGTTTTTGTGACGAAGACAGTTCCCCCTTTTGAAAGGAAGTATTAAAGGAATCTATAACTAATTTTCCTATCAATGACCAGAATGTTCGATAGAATTCTACAGTCAAACCGTCATTACCGGGGGTTTTATTTAATTGCATCTCATTTAAAATGGAGAGACATTCCCCTGTGCTTATTTTTTCATCGCATAATTTCTTATTACTTTCCTTTATCATCGGAATATCACTGAAAAAATATTCTTGTCCAGATTCATATCTATCTTTCTGATTAGTTTGTGAATATAAACTTGAATAAAATTTCCTTATTTCTTTCAAAATCTTTTGTTGACATGTTACCATTTCGCCATTAGATTTTATTTTTCCTATAAAAGTTTTATTACTATTTACTTTTAACAATTTTTCAAAGTATCTATCATTAATTTCACTTTCTTCAAACCATTTAGCCCGAGATCTAACTTTCAAACCACTTAAAGCATGTCCGTATATCCCATTTAACTCTGCTCTTTTTAATTCTAACTCTTCTAGTGTATTTCTATCGCCATCTAAAGCCAAATTTTCCTCCAATTTTTGCACTTCATCCTGCAATTTACTCATAAGTGACTTTCTTTCTCGTGCCTTAATTTTAGAATATTTTATTGTATAATCTCTTACTTTCATTTTAACAAAGTCCCACAAAATCCTGTTATCTACAATTTCTTTTCTTAACACTTCTATCAAGCACGTTATTTCATTTTTCATGCCGTTTGTATATTCTGAATCTAAACAAAGACTATTATTAAACTTCCAATAGGATGGTCCTCGTTTAAATATTTCATGTGCAAGTTTTAGTTCTAACTCAATAGCCGAATGATCGGGGGCTACCGAAGCAACGATTTTACAACCGTTCACTCGCTCTTCTAATCCACTACTTATTATCCAATAGTCTAACCTACTTTGAATTAAAGGATTTTTCTGTCTATACGTATATTGTTTTTTTTCCAAATTCTTCTTTCTCCAAATATCAATTAAATCAAATTTCCCTTGAAAATCATCAAATTCTAAATTAAAAGCCTGTCCTATTCTTCTCCCTTTGTTTGAACAATCTAAATTAAAATCTCGAATCATGTTAAAGTCCCCTCCAAGAATGATAGGATGGCCTTCATTATTAAATTCTTCAAGACTTCTCTCTAAAAAAGGAGGAAAGCTAATTGGAGATTTTCTTTATCCCTGTTTGGAAAGTAAACATTTCCTAACACAAGACGGGTCCCCTGAACTTCACCATCAATTAATATATATCGCCCTTCCAAATCTAATTTAGTTTTTAATACCTTAAAATGCAACTTTGATTTAATCAATACACAAACCCCTTTACTATGATTGGTTCCATGACTGAAAAGACTAATTCCATCCCATTCTGTTTCCCATTTGTCTTCAACATCAATAGTACTAAATGTTTCCTGAAAAAATATTACATCTCCTCGTTGTCTACTCCAATTAATAATCGAACCTCTCTTCTTTGAGTCCCTTAAACCTTTAACAAAGACAATATGTTCATTAACATTCCTTGATTACCCACCATGATAAAGAGTATTGTAATTATAATTCAGAATTCTGGAAGGAAGAAGGACATACATTTCTTGCATAAAGACTAACTGAATCAATACAAATTGCCTTGAATTTTCAATGTCACATGTGCATCTTGCACCTAAGCCCGATATACATAAATTCACACCTGTAATACTCAAATAAGATAAAGCCACAAATAATACCATAACCACCAACCATCCATATTAGACTCCACAACCCTTACTCTATCAATTTGATTACCCTTTTATATCAATTAAACACAGTCATTATCATGACTAATTCATACTTGTAATGAAAAATCTAAATAGTGAAATTTAGCAGCCTAAGCCTCCTGAGGCAGTCATCAACATAGAAAAAGACCATCCCTATACTTGAAGACAAATTAAAATTTGAGATAAATAGATAAATGAATAACGATAAGAGATTATTTCTTTGATAACCGATTTGCAAAATAGTCGATGATTATACTTAAGTATCAATGAATTATATACATTGATATAAACAGTGTAAAACAAAAACAAACATATAAATTTACCTAATATCCCCTTGCATTTTTTCAACCAGTATTGAAAATGATACCCTTAAAAGCCCTTCCCACCATATAAAAAGAAAAATAATCAAAGAGTCTCGGGTGAATAACATTATTTTGGAGGTCTGCCAGTCCAAGGGCAATTCCACGCAGGGGCGCGGTCACGCCGCCACCACACATATATACATTATAAATGGGTGTGGCAACTGCGCGCCCGCGGCCCCGCGCAGAACCACCCCCAAATCAAAGCATTAAAGTCCATCGACACGTGCCACGCGGCTTATCGGTTATGTTACACAAATACTACACAATCCTTCGTATAATGAATTTGCATTTTAATGCAAATTTGTCTAGCATAGCAACAGCACTGGCTGCTCAGATAAGCCAATCAAATTTCAAACGTCAGTTTCTTTCTGAGCATGCATATGCAACAACCAATGCCATTCAAATGAACTCTCACGAGTATGACCTACTATCACAGAATAGGTGGCTCATAGCAGAATATACATTATAAATGGGTGTGGCAACTGCGCACCCGCGGCCCTACGCAGATCCACCCGCAAATCAAGGCATTAAAGTTCGTCGACAGCGACACGTGACCCGCGCTTATCGGTTTTGTTGCATAACTACAACACATCATACGCATGATAAATTTACATTTTGGCGCATTTTTTCTTCTTCTCTCCTTTCCCCTTTGGGGGGGGGGGGGCATAGCAACAGCCCTGGCTGCTCACATAAGCCAGTCAAATTTCAAATATCAGTTTCTTCAGCCGCTTTTTTAAGCATATGCAACAACCAATGTTATTCAAATGAACCCTAACGAGTTTGACCTGTAACAATAACTATCACAAAATAGATGGCCCATAGCAAAAGGTCTAAAGTTCATCACCCACTCGTGGCAAGTATGAATGACATCGTTTGCAAGTTCAATACTAATTAAATCATAAACAAGAAAATTCTTCACAACTCAACTGATTTATCTCTGCATAAAATTGAGATTCATGATCTCACATCTCACTCAGCTGCCATTTCCCCTTTTTGACATAATATCAACAACAACAACAAAAAACAGACTAAAGATTAACAATCAATATAAAGGCATCAGATAACTCATACTGAAGTATCTATTAATTATATTATATACATTGATATACATGTAAATGACAATGATAATACAACAAACAAAAAACCAAAAAAAACCCAATGTACTTATTCCATGGCATTTTTTTCCTGACTAGTATTAAAAGTGATCCCTTTAAATACCTCGATCCCACAATATAAACAAAAATGAGGGGAAAAAAAAAAAAAAAAAAAAAAAAAAAAAAAAAAGGGGGGGGGGGGGTGGGGAATCAAACATTCGCAGGTGAAAATAATACTGTGGAGGTCTGCCAGTCTAAGGGCAATTCAACGCAAGGGTGCGATCACGCCGCCACCGCACATTATACATCATAAAATGGGTGCGGCAACGGCATGTCCGCGGCCCATGCGCAGAACCACTCCCAAATCAAAGCATTAAAGTCCATCGGCACGTGCCACGCGGCTTATCGGTTTTGTTGCACAACTACAACACAATCCTTTGCATTAACAATTTGCATTTTGGCGCAATTTTATGGGGGCATAGCAACAGCCCTGGCTGCTCAGATAAGCCAATCAAATGTCAAAGATCAGTTTCTTCAGCATATGCAATAACCAATGTTATTCAAATAAACGCATGTAAGTCTTACCTATAACAATAACTATCGCATAGCAAAGTGTCTGAACTCCACGTGCGCACACACACCTACACTAGCAAACGTGAATTGAAATGTTTGCAAGTTCAATACTTAATAATAAACAAAGAAATTCTTCACAATTCTTCTTCTGCTACACAACTCAACTGATTTATCTTTGCATTCAAGATCTCACATCTTACTCGGATGCCATTTTCCCTTTTTGTCATAATATGAAAGAAAAAAGCAAACAAAAAGACTGATATTCAAACTGACTGCATTGCTGCAAAATAGTTGCATGATATAGCCTATTGTGATTACATTTTATTAACATTTCAAATGGCATACTGAAATACCTAAGAATCACGATTTCGCTTTAATAACTATTCAAATTAAAGGCACACTACTGGTGCTATTTACCAGCAGAAGCTATGTATTTCCAGCCAGATATCAACTTGAAAAGAAAAAGATTTTTTCTTTCATACAATAGCACTCGGTAAGACATAACAATCACTGCAGTATCCACGGGATTGTTTCAGACTATGTAAATATGTGTCTGTATATAGAGGAACATTGCGCATCCAATCAGTTTCCATACCAGTCCTTATGAAAACTAATTAAAATACACTGGTTCGTTCAAGGAATGATAGTGGAATGTACTACGATTCTACCCACATTGCATCACCTCAACAATAGGTGGGAAATGGATTTCCACGGTTTAGTTGCGTCTATATTGCATAGCAACAGGTTAATCCAATGCCCTTTCATGATTAAAACAGTACAGAATCTGCGCATGTAACCATTTGACACCATTGCTACGAAACAAAAGACCTAAATCATGTGGATCTCATAATAAAACCACCATCATAAAATAAATACAAAAACTAAAGAGAAAGAGAAACCACGAATTTCTTGAACATGTTTTACACACAACCCCCCCCCCCCCACAAAAAAAAAAAAGTTATGCAAGAACTTGATTTTGACTGTACAATGCTTTAATCATTTTTGAACCAGAAACCTATTTTGAACCAGAATGTAGCTATTCTCAATAATTGTTTCATTGACCAACACCCCTCTTCATCAAAAGAAAGACTTATAAGGATTCAAACCTCATGCAAACTGGATAACTTCTCAAACGATAAAGTACATTTATGTTCAATAGCAACAATTTGTACATAGACATTTTAACTGTATATGTATAAACATGTTGATCGACAGTGCTTGCAGGCTCTCTCTCAACAATATCAGCCAAAATGGCATAAAATCAACGCCCAAGCTTCTTTATTTCATTCTCTGTTTAAAAGGAAAGAACACTAAAAAAGGTTAAGCGCCCATTCTGTTTTTTTTTTAACTTTAGAGCTTATGCATTAATCATTTTCACAAGAGCCCGCAGAGTACATGGCAATCAATATTTCTTAAATGATTTGTATTGCATATAAAGAAAGAAAGAAGAAAAAAAAAAAAAAAAAAAAAAAAAAAAACCCAAAACGTACATTGGCTTTCAAAAATACAGCATTTCTGTCCTTCTAACCCGTAATCTTTCATAATACTTCATCATTTGACTTTTCCTCTCATATACATGTATTTCTTTCTAATAAAAGGTAACTTCCCAAGAACCTGAAATGCACCGACTTTTTAATAAACATTAATCATGTTAATGGAAGAGCATCGATACATTTCTTTCGTCAAATGGTTTCGGCTTACAATTCAGAGAATTTCTGTTCTTCTAGCCCGTAATCTTTCATAATTCTTCATCATTTGACTTTTCCTCTCATATGTATACATGTATTTCCTTCTAATAAAAGTTAACTTCGCAAGAACCTGAAAGAGTGTCAATACATTTCTTTCGTCAAATGATTTCGGCTTACAATTCAGAGACATTAAATTCACAAAAATATAACAGGGCCAATGCAATACAGATTAATTAAAATCTTAACCCATTCGAAACGAATTAATTTTATTCAACAAAAAATCAAAGATAAAAAATTTAAAAAAATTATAAATGTAATAATTTGAAGAATTTTTTTGGTGGAAAATACCGCATTTCTGTCCTTCTAGCCCGTAATCTTTCATAATAATTCATCGTTTGACTTTTCCTGTCATATACATATACATGTATTTCCTTTTAATAAAAGGTAACTTCACTGGAGCCTGAAATGCACAAACTTTTTAGTGAACATTATGTTTATGGAAGAGCGTCAATATACATGTATTTCTTTTGTCAAACAGTTTCGGCTTACAATTCAGAGACATTAAGTTCGCAAAAAATGTAATAGGACCAATACAGTACAGATTAATTTGCTTAAGATATTATCTTTCTCATGTAATAAAATGTACTGATCATCATGAGCTTTTCCAACCCCAATGAAA
Organism: Heliocidaris tuberculata; assembly: GCA_025618425.1. Lineage (NCBI taxonomy): Eukaryota > Metazoa > Echinodermata > Echinoidea > Camarodonta > Echinometridae > Heliocidaris > Heliocidaris tuberculata. Next base: position 50,324,111 of record CM046836.1, read on the forward strand.
AAAACAAAAAACAGAACGAATATTTTTCCATACTCTCGTTCAAAATGTCTGATTTAAAATCACTTTGAACTGTTGCTCAAGACCTTGAAAAAGAATTGACACAATCTTTAATCAGTACTCGTACCAAAATTTAAACTAACTGAAATTCAATTATAACTGGCCTCAGTCTTTTGGGTCTTTAACCAAAATCCCCCCTTCTTCTTTTCTTCTTCTTTCTTTTTTTTACATTTAACACGTTGACTGTCAATGATAGCATACTACCAATATCACATAATCTTTGGCCTTTTCAAAATAGTTAATCTTTTTTTTTTTAGCTAACTTTAGTCAAAATTGTCTATCCTTTTCTGACGATTTATTTGATCTTGGCCCTTTTAAAAAAAATTACTATTACCCGTTTTGATTGTATCAAGGTTTGACCACCAGGCCACCTTGACGCTACGGCTCATGACAAGCCAAGTGACTTCCATCATCACGATTTATTACAAAAGTGTTATAATTTGTAACCCACTTGGTGTTCTGTCTATAATCAACTGATCAAGTACAGTTACTCAGCTTTCCTATGAATCATGTTTAATTTGAACCATAATAAAAAAAAAAAACAGGATAATTCTGTCCTTTTCTTGAGGAATAACTATCAATAAAAAAATAGCCACATTATTCTTAAAACATTGTTTCACTCACTAAGACTGAAATTCTATTATTTTCCGCCTTCATACAATTTAAATTACAAACAAAAAAACGTATAGTCTGTTTTATTTCGTAAGTTCATTCACTTCTTTCAATAGCATAACACTGGATAAGTTACTTTGTGTTTCACTTTTGCCTTCATCTGTTTTAGTCTGTGAAAATGAAATGTTTTTTCTCACGAGAAAATTCAATCCATATTGGGTTCTTCAATCACCTTACTCGTTAATTTCTTTGACTTGTCTTGATTCTATTCATTCCTCCTTCTTTCCACTAGATGAAGTCGTATCTCTCCCTCTTTCTCAATATAATTTAATGTTTTTTAGTATTTGCTCTTACCGGCCGATGTCTTGAGTCCTGAGCATGGTGTACCTGTGCCTCCACTTGCACCGCCTTCTTTTCTTTACCTGTACCGGACTTCGCTGCAGCGCTGCTATAACTCGCAGAAGCACCAGTCGGCTGCTTACGAATGGCGCCGGTCTCTGGCGTCGGGGATGGGGATGGGTCCACATCCATTTGCTTCGACCGCTCTCCCAAACCAGCTGCTTCGGCTACATGCGGTCCAGGGCTGCTCCTCCTGTTATGTGGGTTGATATTTGCCTTCTCGATTAACGCCGCCTGCTCCCTTTGAGGCAATAAGACATTATCCACAAACAGTTTTGTTGGTTGCGATCTCGAAAAGAAAGAAATTTTGCCCATTTCCTTCGCTGCTTTTAGTGCTCGCTGCTTTTAGTGCTGGTAGTTGCTTCTTTCTTTCTTTCCTGATTCTCCACGGCAAGTCCTCTGTTATGTAAATGCCGGTCCCCTTTAACTCCTTTGCATTTCTTTGAATGAGAGCTCTGTCACTATATCTAAAGAAACGCGCCTTTATTGGGCGTGGACGCGCCTGTGAGGGTACGCGGTGTACCCTCTGATACTCGACCTTGTTTACAACATCGGGGGGAAGTTTTAGTTTGTTCATGTACAGGTCTTTCAATGTTTCAACTACATCCTCTTTTTCTGTACTTTCGGGCACTCCTAGAAACACGAGATTTTCTCTGGCCACGTAGGCGGCTAGTCGATCATTCTCCTCTTCTAATCGGACATAACGCTCTTTTAAGTTATCTATTTCTTTGGATGCAAATTCGTTAGAATCAACTACATCCTTTATCTTGGTATCAATTTCTATTATCTTCGTAGAGATCTCGAAAAACTTTCTTTCTAGTTTTTCCTCTAGTTTGTCCAGTCTTGCGTCTAAACGCTCCATAATCAAATTCACAGCTGTCTCAGACTCCATACCTGTTGCTCGAAACCGCTTTTCTTCACTAACAGATTTACCCGTTTCGCCGTTTATCACTCCTGGGCTACTCGGAACTCTAGGGCGCTTTTCCGGCTTCATAAATTCAAAACTGTAACATAATCGAAATTTATTCTCTTGTAAACAGCTTTCACACGTACAACTTCAACTTTTATTTCGATGCGGGCATGAGTCCTTCATGGGCTGCGTGGGCGGGAGTCGGAAACCACGTGTACAGCTTAATACATAGTGTTCTCAAGCTGTATCCGCGAGCAACCGTTCAACACGTCTGTCCTCTACGATGGTCTACGATGGTCTCACACACCCACACACACACACACCCTCACACACATTGACTTGTGGGGAACTGTATTGTTTTCTCCTTTTTGTACTTTGTACTCCACAAGCACTTCTCCTATTGTATTTTGTACCCCACAAGCATGACGGAATAAAGGCCATGCTCTTTTGTTCTCTGTACCCCACAAGTGTATCTATGTAAGGGCACACACACACACACACACACACACACCCACACACACCCACACACACACACACCCACACACACCCACACACACCCACGCACACATTTATAGAGTATTAGATGGCTGTCTAGTGAAATGACTCCTTTCCCTTTTCACCTTTCTGGATGCCAATTGCCACCAACCATGCGAACAGTCCCTCCCCGACCAAATCCATACTTATAACTTGATGTTTTAACGTCCCGATAGACAACTACACTACTCAAAAGCTATTTACTTGAAGTCCAATAAGCCATAAGAATGTCAAGATTTTGAAGAAGGTAAATGAAATAAAAGTTCATTCATAACAAAGTATTTGTCCTGCGAATGGTCATTTATTTTTTCATTCTAAATATAACTCTAGGAGAAGAGTGGAGAAGCTTTGTAACCATCAGTCTTACATTGCTATTCACCATTGGTATTCTATCTTTTTTTTATTGATGAAAATAATATTGAATATGAATTTATTCATGTCTTATACTCTTAAGACCATATTGAAAAGACTCATTTTCAGCTTACATGATTTATCTCGTCAAGGTACACATGTATTTCCTTTTATTGTTTTATGATCCATGCTTTAAATGCATCAATACTTGACGAAACAAATCAAAACAAATGAAATAAAGTGTAATGTACAAAATCTGATTTGATGATTTGGAACATGTCAATTTTGGATTAAGAGCATTTTCATTTCAATATCAACCCAAAGGTTCGCATCCGCAGGGTTTTGTTTTAACTTATTAACATATTCAAAATGTTGATGGTTTTTTTCAGTACAATCCACGAGAATACAATCGTATTTAACTTTTCAGCGAAGGACTTCAATCCTTGTGGTAAGGCATTGGACTACAATTTCAGAGAAATTGATGCGCATCTCGTTGGTTTTCTTTCTTTCTTTCTTTCTTTCTTTCCTTTTTTTTTGGGGGGGGGGGGTTCTTTTGAAAAATCCGTGGGCACATTCTCGTTTGGCTCTGTAATTTTATAATAATGATAATAATAGTAAATGCTTATATAGCGCAAATTAATTGAACTAGCTCTCTATGTGCTTCGAAACTGATGTAAATGAGTGAAATACATTAAAATAAAGAAAGATTGAACAAGGAACAGTTCAAAACCAAACATCATATAGAAATACATAGTAAATGATCTAGCAATCTAGCGACATATATAGCTGCAAGGCATGATATTCTGAAAAACTTTCCTCGCTTCTTTATTTGTCATGAGATAAATCATGGGTTGTAACCAGCAGGTCCCTGCTAAAGCAATTTTATCGGCTACAGGACCGACTCCTTCAGAAGTGACACTGTACCACAGGACCTTGGGCGAGAGCGTGAGGAAAAATGAGAATGAAAGGAGAAAGATCGTCAGGAGTCCTTTATTTTGGCGGTAAAAAGGATGACAGCTAAGAGTTCTTCGATGAAAAATACGTCTGTTTCCGTTGGGATGATGAATAACGGCATGATGACGAGGTTGACCTTCGGGAACCCTCGGGTGACCACGATCATTAGCTCCTCGCATCTCGACATCGGCAACGGAACTCGCCTGTTTATAGGCGATCCGCAGGAGGGCAAAGTTTATCACAAAGGCGATAGCCAAACACACGAAGGTCGGTGTCGACGTGAAAATAATTTTCAGGATAGAGTGCTTCTTTATAGTATATATGCCATTGCATGTATTTGTATGATAGTCGACCAAAGACACCACTGGAATCGGTAGATTGATACCGCTAAGCACGACAACAGCAGCAAAACTGATGGATAGAACTGTACCTAGCCTCTTTTGTGTGACAATTGTGTTGTATCGAAGAGGTTTGCTAACCAGAAGGTACAAGTTAATGCTTATTCCACACAAACAAAACACGACAGACGTCAAAGACACGTAAAAAATAAAGGGATATATCATGCTGCTGACTGTACATTCGATTAAATGCCACGAAAGGGACCAAACGCTCCAGGTTATTCCGTATATCGTATGGATGAAAAACAAAAGCTGGTACAGAAGTTTCATCGACTCGTGGAGTTCTACCTGGTGACGGATTATAATTAAATTCAACAAATTCATTCCCGTGATAATGAAAATATTGGTAGCGTAGAAACCAAGCTCAGGGATGAAGACTTTACCCCGCGATGTTGAAATTTCAACGGTAGCCATTATTCTTATTTCTACATTTGGCTGCCTTTAAGGGTGTACTGACAATGTTCTAAATATAAAGAATTGTAGATTATCTTCAACGTGTTTGGTGTCAGTTATATTGACGGCTTTCTTCCTTAGTTTAAGACTCCTAAATATTAGCTTTCAAACCAAGATGGTGCACACAACGACTTTTCTTTTGTCCATGTGGAAACCGTGCCAAGTTCAGAAAAAACCCATAAGACCACGCCACGCGTTCTCCTTTTGGTGCTCAGAGCATGTGAAACAGATCCACCAATCGCCTTGTAATTATGGCATAAATTATGTTTAGCACGCGGATATTACGGAGGGAGGGGTTTCGCTAGATCATTTTGAATGGAGATGTCGGACGAAATTCTCCGAGAAGTAAGCATCGGATTTTTGAATGCCTAGAAAGGGCGACGGGTTGTCGGAATTCCAAATTTGCAGATATGTTCACATCCACCCCCCCCCCCCCACACACACACAAAGGTCATAAATCTATTTGAAATTTGGCCACATTGCCCAAAGTAAGTTTTAAATGGGGGCGTCACACCCCAAACTCCGTTCTATAGCAACGCCCCTGTGCGGAGGGAAGAGCATATTCCGATCACATTGACTGTATTTGCAGAAGTAAAGGCAAGAAAATTGATATCCGAGGTATGAGAGCTAACATTATTCAATTACTGTATTTCGACATGCGTCGTTTCCATGGTTGCCTTTTACTCACAAATTCCTAAATGTCACATTTAATTTTGATGTAAAACATATAAAATTGGCCAAAATAATAATAATGGGGGCCTAATGAAGAATAATCTGAAGGGGGAAAAACGACTTAGAAATGCCAATCTTCACAAAAAGCGATACGATAATAATGATACAATTTGAAAACAATATTGAGAAACCACTCTTTAAGGCCTATTTTTCCCCGCATCAGATTTTCTTATCCTCCATTATTATCTTCTATCTTTTTCGCAATGTGTACCTCATACTGAAATTATTTTTTATTTTTTTAGTCTCTTTGGAAACAGAATGACGATATGCTAGCGGAAACACACTTATTACACTTATTTTTCTAAATCTTTGCATGGCTGCTGTTGTAGCAGGGGGCGTCTGTCCGAGGGTTGCACGTGCGACACATGATCGTTCCAGGGTTTTTACAATTACACCCCCCCCCCTCCCATTTAGCAGAAAACGAGTCTTTTGACCTCGATCCCTATTCAAAATGAAAGCAAGGGGAATTGTAAACACACCTAGTCATATCAAGGAGTTTCTGTAATGACATAATTGATATTTGAAAGAGGATTTTGATACGAATACTCTTATCATGATTTTTGCGGATTTGTACTTATTTTTTTCTTCTTCCATGGTTTAGCAAAAAAGCAAAACAAAGTAAAACAAAATAAAACCTTTCTTAATTTCTTCTTTTAACTATCGTAGTCCACATACAAAACATGAAGAACTAAAATTCTAAAAAATAATAATAATAACTTCTGTGGATGTAAGTCAGTCCTCCAGTCAGGGAGGGTCGACGGAAATTTACAAATTCGTGAATAATCATCCCGATCGCGGTGCGTGTCGCACAGGCGTATGTAAAACGACGTAATGGTAGCTGATTCAAAATAGTCATATACAGAGTAGACTAATCGTCTGCTTGGAATCTTTAAAGAAGAAGTAGTTTGGACGTCACACTCTGACAGTTTTTGCCCTCTGGTGATTTATATTGTACGCCTTCATGCACTGGCGTACTGGTGGGGGGCTTGGGGAGCTACACCCCAAAAAAAGTTCCACGACCAACTAAAAAAAGAAAAAGGAAAAGGAAAAAAAAGAAAAGAAAGGAGAAGGAAAGAAATGAAAGGAAGGAGGAAAAAGAAAGAAAGAAAGAAAGATAAAAAGAAAAACGTCCACTTTCTGTTTACAGTAGTACGTCTTTTATATAGAACGTATAAATGGCTGAATGTTCTTAGTATCTCCCCTTCCATATGTATCTTTTGCATGCAAGATATATTTGTTTATCCCAATTTTCTTATTATAGGAGGGGAACTTTCCTCTTATACCAAACCAGCCCCTTTACAATACACTATCGTGAAATTTCTTTCAAAAGTGAGAGAAGGAAATAATGAGTTCATGGTACAGCACACTACTTAAAACTCCGAAGTGCTTAAAATGAAAAACTTTCTCTATTCAAAACAAAAAATCCTCTTACTCTGTCGCTCCACTTCCTGGTTTAATACACTTAAACTTAAAATTAAAGAAAATCTATAAATAGGTATTACACAGGCAGAGAGGAATCGTCCCCCGAAATTAATTGAAAGTCGCAAAAAATTAATGACGATTTAAGCTGCCTATCCCGTAAGAGAAAAAAAAGAAAAGGGAGGATATTAAAGGGATACTTTGGTAGGCCTGCATGGGCGATTTCCGATGAGAGAGGAAAATATACTCGGAGCTTCGTGTCACTTCGATACAAGGACTTCCATCGCACGTGCTAAAACATGTGATTCATATTGGACCACCTCTGAGATAAGACTGGCTTGTGTTTTAAATTTCGCGCGGTGGGAAAGTAATCAAACATATGGAAAAGTAATTACAGAGCCAGCTCTCTGGTAGAGCCTGGGATTAGTTACGTAATCGTGGCGACAACGAGTCGCGGCAGGGCAGTGCAGAAGCGATGGCTAGACTAATCAACCAGAAGTTAACCGTGTTTTGTATTTGGAAATATTTCAGCATTACACTAAACTTGTTTGGGGGAACGAGGTTACAACCAGTTACAAGACTAAGAGCCCAGGACGTTGGTTAAACCCGAAGTATTCGCCGAGCTCCAGTTCGGTCAACTTCGTGCCGTCCGATCATTTATGACCTTAGTCCGACGGCCTCGCACAACGGGCGTGCTATGTGTACAAGTAAACGAGCCTTTTGCAAATTCCGCACGATTTCATTTCCCCATGAGTTCTCATTAGACTGCCCCTTTAAGCTCAGACTTTGATCATTACGGTACTTGCATGTGTGCATAAAAGTGGTCTGAAATGCAGTGTTTCAAACTACAAAACGTAAAATCTTCTGGCTCGGTCGCTACGCGACCTCGCAAAATAGAATATCTAATTTAGCAATGGCGTTGGACTCTGCAAGTGCAACATTTTCATTTTACAGTGAAGTGCAAAGTTTTCTTGTATATGGGAGGGCCAGGAATGTACCCCTCCCCCTATTCAAAGGATTTATATACGAGTATAATATGTATTGCGTTCCTTGCGCTTTAGAAAATAGTTCAATTCATACTGCAGGCTCAGCCCCCTCACAAATTTTGGCTCATTACGCCACTGCCTGATCTCCACGATGCCAACGACGACCCCCCCCCCCCCTCCCCAACCATTTAAATAAGCCAGGGGGCTGTTTCATAAAGCATGTAAAGTTACGCATGACTTTACGAACGACTTGAATATGAAGTGCCAAATGAAATGCCAAAGGTTTTTTCCGACGTTTTAACAAAGTATGACTGTATTTTCAATAATCTCTGTTAGATTGTGGGGAAAAAATACTTTGCATTAAAAATGCTTGTTAAGAATGAGAATGTTAATCTTCGTCTGCATAATTATTTCAACTTTAACGGATGCGATTAAAAACAACTGAGAATCACATTTGGCTTGCCATCTTCAAGTCATTCGTAATGTCGTGCGTAACTTTACGAACAGCTTTATTAAACACCCCCATTTCGTAGTTACAATCTACGCAATTTCGCTATCGTAGAGTACACACCCTGTCTATGGTGCGCACAGGGGCGGCGCTACAGGGGGGGGCAAGGGGGCAGCCGCCCCCTATCATTTTTCAAGCGAGCAAAAAAAAAAAAAAAAGAGAGGAAGAAGCGGGAAAAAAGGAGAAAGAGAAGGGGAAATGGAGAAGAGAAGGCTAGGCCATGCAATTATGACATAACTGTTATAGTCCTATTTGTTATTTCAAGACCCTCGACGTGCGACGTTGCTATACGCGTCATTTTGCCCCCCCCCCCCTATTTAAATACCCTGGCGCCGCCCCTGGTGCGCACCATGATGCGTGCACTGATACATACATTGGGCATGCGATATTATACTATTAATACATGGTTGGGAGTGCGTTAGTGCGATCTGGCAACACAAAGGTTTTATCGTGGTGTACTAACACACGAGGCGTAGCCGAGTGTGTTAGACACCACGATAAAAACCTGCGTGTTGCTGGATCGCACTAACGCACGAACTCACAACCATGTATTAATAAGATGTTCTCTGTAGGTTTCCATGGTGAGTGAGTATTCACAATTGAAGGTTTTCGGTAACACCATGTGGGAGCCTCTGTGAAAAGGCTGTTGATATATTCTTTCGTGAAAAAATAACCCACTTATGGGGCGTTTAGAGGAATTTAGGAGAAGTGAAATGAAAGGAAAGAGATGGAAATGGAATGAAATTAAATTAAACACTTACACAAGACTATTTTTGGTTTTTGTTTTCGGTGTTTGTACACCAAAAATGAAGTGAAATGGAAAGAGGAAAGAAGAAAAGGGAAGAAAGAGTGATCGAGATCAGGAAAGTTCTGAGTAGGTCACAGAAGTTTGGAGAGAGTAGTTCTGAAAAGAACTGTTTGTATTCCTCTGTAGAGTAGTTCTGAAAGAGAGTTTCCGAACTATGGTATTCTTTCGGTAAAGGAGTATATCTGTCTCGACGCGTTTCGAACAGTGTGCTCTGTTCATCGTCAGGAGATTAACTCGAGGAAAACTGCAGTGCGGCGAGTATTTATGCAGTTGTGCGGACCGGGGTACCGCATGTATTAATAGTTTTATAAAACGGGTCTACAATTTTAGTGTTTTCTTACAATCTTAGTGTTTGATCCGGATTAGCCGTGCGTTAGTCCCCTCGCCGTGCATTATAATTTTTTTTTTGCACGGTCACGTGATGTTATTTGACCAATCAGGATGGCTACATTCTTGAACTCGTTTTATACACTACATTGCTCGATGAGCCATTGCGCATGCGTATATTCTAAATTTTGTAGATGATAACATTGGAGTCGACGTATGGAATTTACTTGACGATTGGTATCTACTTATGGCGAAATGACATTAGAGGGCGTTAAGCAGCATACGAAGCATTCATTGATGGAGGACTTCAATTGCAAACATGTCATTAAATTAAAACTGCCATTAATTAAAAAAGCTCTCGTTAATTAAAAAGTTATCAATTTAAATGCTGCAGTCAACTTAAAAGTTGTCATCACTTGAAAGCCGTCATCAGATTAAAACCTGATGTCAATTCAAATCCTGTTATCAGCTAAAATAGCTTTCATCAGTGAAACAACTGTCATCAATTTTAACACTGACGTCGATTAAAATGTAATCAAGTTAAAAGCGGTCGTTAATTCAAAAGATGCCATGAATTTAAAAGCTGTCATCAATTCAAAACCTGACGTCAATTTAAAAGTTGTCAATTCAAAAGTTGTCGTCGATCTAAAACCTAACGCCAATATTAAAGCTGTCGTCAAGTTAAAAGTTATCATCACGAAAGCCGTTATCAAATTAAAACCCGATGTCAATTCAAAAGCTGTCATCAGCCAAAAAGCTACCATCAATGATTCAACTGTCATTAATTTCAAAGGTGTCATCAATTTTGAAGCTGACGTCGATTAAAAAATTGTAATTAAGTTAAAAGCGTCAATTAAAAACCTGACCTCAATCAGAAAATTTTCATCTATTTAAAAGCTGACGTCAATTTAAGAGATGCCATCAATTCAATACCTGACGTCAATAAAAAAAAAGTTCTCAATTCAAAAGCTGCCGTCTATTCTAAAGAAGTTATCAATTCAAAAGCTGTCAACACGATAAAAACTACTTTCGAAAAATAAACTCAAGGGCAATTTAAAAGGCTTATTGTATTGCCCATAGATATCAGGTTCGGATTACGTATTACGCCGTTGTAATGTTCGCACATTTCTAAAGGTGATAGACAGGGCTATTGAAATTTCCTTCAGTTGATTTTTCGAAAGTAGTTTTTATCGTGTATGTCGTCAATTTAAGCAGTCGTCACTCCAAAAGCTGTTATGAAATTTAAAAGTAATCATCAAATTAAAATATGACATCAACATGAAAGTAAAAAAAAAAAAAAAAAAAACCAGTCATCAAATTAAAATGCTATCGTCAAATATTTAAAAAATCAAATATTAGCAACTATCAGTGAAATGAAATTATATTACATAAAAAAGTTGTCACTTAACAAATAGTCTTCAAATAGAAATTCTATCATCAACTTGAAAAGAGAAGACTTTTACAGCATAAATTCCAATTTGCCCTATCGGCGTCAACGTTTGTGCGCCAAAAGCGCAAAACAGTTAGCATGATGATAAATGAGTGGATGGTGTAACAACATTAGAGTTTATATCGTGCGTAACTTTGAATTTATTAAAAAACAAAAAACAAACAAATAAACAAACTTAACTTTTAGAAATCATCAACTAGATTTTGATCATCATCAACAACTGAATTTCAATCATCATCGATTCATTTCATGTCATTATCAAGTTAAATTATTTTACGTGAATGGAGTTCTATACAATTTTCCATCAGGAAGTGGGTGTAAAACCCAATGTAAATTACACCCATTTACCTCTTAACCTGTTTTCACAAGACATAATAGAGGAGTATGAAAGGTGGTATCAATGTAATTAACACAGTCATGAGTGGTAAATTTCAGAAGGGCTATCACATAGCCCATATTGGTAGCTAGCTCCTTTATTACAGCTGTCTTGTCAAACAGTAAGAAGGCCAAAATGTTGGACGGTTCACGGCATGAGATCTCATAAGATAGATACAAAATAGAGTCCTTTTATAGACAGAGTTACATGGATGTCCTATTTTGGGGAAACAATATGGTGTTCGAATTCTTCCTATTTAGAACACTTATGTACTCATCGGAGTTGAAATAGAAAAGTTGCATAATGGTGGAAATAAAATGGCGTTCAAACCGTGGGTTGTCGTAACTCTTCTATAGAGTGACTCTATTATAAAAGATGAAGTCGGTCAGCAAAGAAGCTTTACTCTATATCTCTCAATGTCATGTGAATGATGTCAAAGCGGGACTTTGTCTTTCCCAATCTCCACGATGCCAACGACCCCCGCCGCCCCCCCCCCCCCCCCCCCATTTCAACCAGCTAAATTAATATAACAGCGCAATGCGCAAACTTTACAAGCGTTTCAAGTTGTGACGTAACAAGTAGGCCAGCGCCGCACCCAAACTTTCATCCAATCAGCGCGCAGTAACCAACCAAACTGTGAAGTTTCTTTACATCACAATGTTGCTAATGATTCATTCTAATTGAATTTCGCTTGCATTCGGATGTCTTTACATCTTGCTTGCTTCACAATGCCAAATCAATCTATGAGAAGGCGCCGATTCTTTGGTCGATTTCGACAAACCGTGACCAAAGGTTTTCGAAAGTTATGTTGTTGTTTTCAAGGTAAGAACAAACGAAAAGACAACTATGCCAGACAGGGGGGAGGGGTTGGCAGAGAAGACAGTGCTCAGCGACCATTGGTATTGTAATTCCAGTAAAATATTACACACCCGAGGGCGGCCATTTTGATAACTAAGATCATGAAATGGGGATATAAGTACAATGAGATGTGTGAAAAACCATCAGGTGTTTAAAGGTTTACAATAAGGTTTTTTAATGTCTATTTACAGCATCTGTTGATGTTGACGATCATTCCACTGCACTGACAGCTCAAAATATTAAATGGGTAAGTCGTTTAAATAAGATTTTCTTGAAAAATATACAAATTAATTTCCCTTATTTCGAGTATTTCAAGTATCAATCCCATGCTGTGTACAGTTAATAATTATTAAAAGTGATTAAGAGGGATGTCATATGAACAATCTTAAAGAAATGTGATTTAGAATCAGTCTTCGAAATTCTTTTGTCTTACTAAGCAAAAATAAATTGAACCCTTTCGCAATATTCAACTCTTTTGTCTTTTCTGTTTTTTGCTGCAGTTCCACCTTGCAAGTAGAGAATCGAACCTCTACGTTCCTAAAGCTGAAGAAGTTTGCGTCATCGAGAACGAACTTCAGTCCGTCGTTCATTCCAATCTCAGTGATGGCTATGACGACGACACTGGAAATGAGTTTTCTAGTCTGATCTCTGATTGGTCTTCACATTGCGATGAGGACGACGAGGAGGACGATATGTCAAGTTTCACCACCGTCTCTGAACTTTCTTCTTTCACCTGGGATCTGTTTGACGAAAGGAGTAGCATTTCATCCTTAAACATTTCATTCACTGAAGTAGATAATGATGCTTTTGACAATTACAAAGTAGCTCAAATCATACTTGAGCAACTGCTTCGTGAAATCGTCTGATTTGATTGTCATGACCGAATAATAAAGAGAGTTGAGAATGGCAATAATTCATGTGTGTACTCAGGGGCGGCGTTACAGGGGGGGGGGCAGAGGGGGCGACCGCCCCCCTATGATTTTTCAAGTAGTGAAAAAAGAAAAAAAAAAGAAGAAAAAAGAAGAAAATGAGGAAGAAAAGGGAAGAAAATGGAAGAAAGAAGAAAGAGGAGTATTAAAAAGAGAGGTCTTAAACATATCACTCTATATTACCCCTGTTATTTAATGGAGAAAAAATATGACGTCATCTTTAGGTCGTCTTGCCCCTCCTATCAAAATACCCTGGCGCCGCCCCTGTGTGTACTGTCTGTTCATTTCTGGTAACAGTTTCGTTGTAAGAGGAAAATCTCTTGGCGTCTTTTATTATTAAAGAAGAAGAATAAAAGAAGAGAAGAGAACAGATGTTATTACTATTTAAGGCATCAGATCCAGTAAGTAAAGAATAAATAAGAATAAATAGAAATATCAACACAGAATCATCTGCTCACGTTGCATACCGACAGAATGTAAACTGGTGTAAAAGTAGCTTATAAAATTTGAAAGTCGTATATAGAGTAAACCTCTGCTTGAAAATTTTTAAAAACAGAAATTGGGAGTTTGGACGTCACACTCTTATATTTACAGATAGATATTTACAGATATTGCCCTCTGGTGGTCAAGTTTTATTTTGAGCTTGACGGGTACGTTTCTATTTACAGATTAAAAAAAAAAAAAATTGTTAATTCATTCTAAAATTCAGATGGAAATGTGATACATCTCCCCCCCCCCCCTCACCGCCCCCACTCTCTCTCTTTACTCTTCACAATTCTTGTCCCTCTTGTATCCACCCCTCTCTCTCTCGCTCTCTCTCTCTGTTTTTCTCGCTCATATCTAGACCAACATCTCTCTACATTTCACTTTATCTTGCTTCCCATATAGATTACATGCCAAAACCCCCAACCCCATTCGTAAAATTTTATAGAACAAGGTTTAAAACATTACTTTGTTTAATGGACAAAATTCTTAATAGTACAAATTGCTTTCCCATTTAGTCATCAATCAATCTCTAGAGGCTCTAAAAATTTAAATAAGTACTTCAAAAATAGCAAGTAAACACAAAGCATATTAATGTTTCCATTGGAAATCTATTATTGAAAATATTTCATATTATACAAAACATTTTTACAAAAAGAAAAAAAAAAGTACTATGAAATTTTACAAAAAAGTACATTAAATCTGATACTCTGAATGTACATAAGCTGTAGAATAACTCTCTGTCTTTCAATAATTTACATTCACTATAATACAGTTAAGAGAAGCAGACACAGTCAAATCACATAATTAGAATAATGATGGGCTATTACATTTTTCTCAGACCCACTCCCCTAAATACCTAAAGTTCTAAAGTATGCAGAAACTTTTTTTTTTTATGATGGATACTATTTCTAATAGCTATTCGACATCTGGATCCGACTAATAGTATTCTTTTCTTTTTTCATGTAAGTGTGCACAAAGCAAATACTGGTAGTAATTAAAGTAGTCTGGAGTAGAAGCATAACTTCCAACAAGTCAAACTATGAATTTAATAAAGGGTAAATTGGTAGAGGTTAAGTTTCAGTATTGCCAGAGGCATTGAATTTCACAATTCTTATCACTAATGAAGGGAGCAAGGTGACAATGTGATTCATAACTTAGATTCAGTATGGGATAGCCTAAAAGACCTGCCTCAATGAAAACATCAGATAGCCAGGACAAGTTGGGGAACATCAGAGTAGAATGAACAGCATAAATAACAGAGGGACCAAGAATACGTTTTGAGGATAACTAATAAATAGCTGTTAAATAAAAGAGTATATCGTGGACAAAATAACTGTTTCTGAATTACGGGATGGAATGATTCATAGAAAAAAAAAAAAAAAAAATTTAATTAAAAAAATTTGTGCATAACATGTATATTTGAGTACGACTCAAATAAATCAGGATAAACATCATGATATGCCCTAGTAATGAAAACAAAACACTTCAAACAGAACACTACAAAATGTACACTACAGACATAATCATGATAGAATACTTGCACAGCAATATCAAGTATATCAATTGAGTTGATATTGGGTACCCCCCCCCCAAAAAAAGAAACAAACAAATAAACATCATAATAATGTAAACATTTTGTTGTGCGGCTGGCAGACGGTTGCAAATGGATGCACAACCAGTAAATATATAAATAAATTTCTAGAAATATACATTCTTCAAGTTTTGACATTTCTTTGACTTCATCTACAGGACTCCACACTGTACAATGTTGAAATTGATAACAGTGATAGGTTATTACTTCTTTATAGTATCTCTTTATCTATTTATTGCAAAATAACAACAGCAGCAAAATTACCCAGATCTGTATTCATGTCCTTCTGCTAGGCACACAAGAACTTATAGTCATTTTCGCTTCGCCTTCAAGTTCAAATTTGCATGAAAACATGACTGAATTGGTACCCCCCCCCCCAAAAAAAAAAAAAAAAAAAAAAAAAAATCATTAGTTCTATATTGGAATTTTTCACAGAAAAATAACATGGAAGTAACAGAAATACTATAAGTGCACATACCCTGAGCATTTGTAAAAAAAAAACGTATTTCTGAACAGTGATCACATTGATCACCACCCTTACTTACTCAAACGGCCATCTTAAATTTTCTATCATTAACCTTTGACCTTGAATAGTAAATTGTGAAGTTCATATCAAACTTGAATAATAAAGTGCACTCAAAAGTCAAAATCCATGGGGGTACTTTTTATATAAGTAAGGATTGACATCCAGATTAGTAGTACAAAGTAGTAAGACTGGAGGTGAAGGTATGTGAATGACAGACAGAGAGAGAGAGAGGGAGAAACACGGTGAGATAACGTAAATATCTCAGATTCGGATACATGTATTTGTTATCTAGAAGTACCTTCCGATATTCTTAAAATATTTCACACCAGCTTGTGCCTGAGGCAGTTTTTGCATCACAATTATTAGAAAGGAACAAATCCTCGTTATCAACATATTTGGTACAACATTGCATATAGGATTTGAAAAATAGTGATATGTGTGCAACTGTATGACGTCTTAATGAGAATGTCGGCTAGCAAATACCGATTAAATCTTTGTATTTTGTTTTAGTATAACTGGCAGTCCTAATCAGCCCACTCAAACTATGCTATATTTATACATCTATTAAATTAATTAAATTCAACTGATGGTAACCATAACTCTACTCCACTCAATGTGATATGATATTTCTTTATTGATCTGGTGTTACTTACTCCATATACCCTGTCCCAAATACAGTGGAAAAGAAATTGTTCAGAGGAGATAACTATACATAGCCATATGCCTCTCTGATTGTTTTGAGAAAAATAGAAACAACTGAAATATTAAGTTTGTTCACAAGCCCAGTGTAATTCTATTAACTTTGTATTTTACCATGTGTAACATGCCTGGCAAGTACTAGGCAATCTTTGGTGTCATAACTACAAATAAGAAATTACTATGAAATGAACTACGTGGCAATCTATATTAAACAACTGATGCCTGCACATATATCTTGTTAACTATAAATCTAGTAACTATCATACCAGAAAAAGTGTAAAATTTCCTTTTCGGGGGGGGGGGGGGGGGTTAAAAATATGTGCAAGGAGAGGGACATAAAGAAAAAGAATGAATATGATCCATCGCCATATCTGACAGAAATTGAAGTGAAAAAATTTCTAACAACCACTACAACGCATCACAAAGAGTATGTATTATTGCACTGCTCCATTTGGCCCAAGTAGAAAAACAAAATATAAAGAGAAACACTTTCAAAGAATCATGATCCAAGACACTGAAAACATAAAACAGGCAGAGAAAGTGAGACAGAAAAGGTTTATTTTGAACAAATGAAACTTGGCATTGTCATCATTTATTTAACATGGGTGTATAATCATGTAGAGAGTAAAAATGAAACCCTTGTAAGTTGTCTAGTGCATTTGGGAGAAATGTTTTGGTTTTTTATAAAAGGAGTAAAGTCGTTTTGAATTGTGAATTAACTAAACTGAATAAAAACAGGGTTTATTTCTCTTACCACTGGCCAGATGATTTCTGATACAAACAAAAACAAAACAACTTCAGCTCTTTAATACTGTAAGAATTCAGATATCTAGATTGAATGTTTCAAAAGCAAAACAACAGACAAAAGTTATTTCAATATCTTACTCAACTGCAGCATGGCTCAATAATTTCAATTAATTTATATTCATCTATTCCCCTCCCCCCCCCCCCCCCCCCCCCCCACTTAATTGAATTGAAAAAAAGTAATATCATAAAATTGATTGTGTTGACCTTATAAATAACTGGTCTGCCATTTAATATTATTTTAAGGGGAATCACACTTGAGAGCTACAGTGCCTCGTTCATATATTTGTAGAAACTATTTTTACGGCAGTGACTTGGAATGAATGAAGGTGTAAGGCAATGCCACTGCTTATGCATTTTCTATGAAGACACCCAACTTCAGCATTTGCATGTTCAAAGGCAATTTTTTTTTTACTAATTTTTCACTGCAGCACTTCCTACTTTTTGCGATGAAGTCCAAGAAACCACAAATATTCTAGTGACCAGCACTCATATTTGGCCTTCATCTACACCTGTCAGCATGCAACATAATGATTAATGAATTCTGTACCATCAGCAAGTTGTACCTTTCGGCATAGTGCGTAGATCAACTTCAGGACAGTAAATTTCACTATGCAATTTACTTCATATGTGTATGTTCCTTTACGGCGTTTTCAGCAAAAAAGTACAAGTCTTTGAAGGAGTGTAATTCACAACATAATACATATGATGATGAGAGCAGTTACACCTCATGACTGTACATTCTTGAAGATCTGTAACCAGCATTTGGGTAAAGAGAAGATTACAGCAGAGCACTAAGATTTGATTACATATCATGAATTCACAATGTATGAAAAGCAGGAAAACAAGGACACTCGAAGTGACCAACTCCTGAATAGTTGCTGCCTACCACAACCCCCGTCCTATCATCTGGCTTTCTTGTAGACTTGCTCACACTTCTTAGCAACCGACTTCAGATTAAGGTCACAGAGTGCTCCATACAGGATCCCCTTGATGCAACGGTCTGGACACTTCTCCCTCCATTGAAGTAGCATCTGAGTGGCTCGCTCCTCTGGACTGGAGTACATCTCATTGATGGATTTAATGTCCGTCTCGAGGGTCTCGTCATCGCGGATAAAACGGGCAACCTTCACCCAGTTGTTCTGAATCAGGGAGGCAATGTGGTAGAGGTTGTTCTGGCTGATCTCTTGAGGGTTGGCACGAAGGAGGTTCTCCTGGTCACTCAAGGAATTAGGCATAGCCTGTTGGGGAGAAGTGAAGAACAGGGATATCACACTGTATCTCAACTTTTATTACAGGATAAACATCAATTTGGTATTTCTTTTCAATTCTATGACACATGCTCATAACTTCAACCCAGGACCAAACAATATACCAAACCTTAACCCTTTCGAGACAATTGACCACATTTTGTGGTTTGGCTCAATAACTTTTGATTCAGAGCTCTTAAAAATATACCAGATGCATGAGTAGAAAAAGCAAAAATTTCTACACATATTGTTTCCATTTTTGTTGCATGACCATATTGCGTTTGATGCCAGGAATTGTAAAAAGGAGAATAAGCTTCAAAATCCTTAAATTGGCAACACATTGAGAGGTTCAAAATCACTGTTTTTATCAAAATTGGCAATTTTTTCAACTTTCGACTAAGTTTCTAATAATGTATATTGTTTTCAAAGACATTACATTTTGTTAGAACCATGTAGCACTAAAAGAAAAATATTAGTGTTGCCACTTTGAAGAGCAAAATGTGATCAATTTAGCCCTTAAATAATTCCTGTCCTGAAAGGGTTAAGGGAATCAGTAACTTTGTAGAGGCTTGATTTAATAAATTGTTGAGTTTTGATATCTGCCTTGTATAATGATGTTCAGAAGGATAAATAAATAGCCAGGCATATAATAAAGGTTTCCAAATATACAATGTTATCATTAAGATATCTATGACTGAATACTGCCATTTACAAAACTGTACAGGGGTACACTTTAGTCTAACACTTTAGTCTATGGGGGGAAATGAGTAAGGCCTTTCCGGTCACTTGTATATGTTAACTTTTGTGAAGCACATAATGATTTTGAAGTGCTTTTTTTTTTCCTGGGCTTCATTTTTACACCATATTACATACACTGATAGCATGTAAGGCCAGGAAGCTCAGATTTTATCAAGCCTCTACAAAGTTACCAATTCACTTTAACCCCAAACCTTAAACAAATTCCAATTGCAAACCCTAATCCTAACCCTAAATCTAACCCTATATCTTTGATGAAGTGGAGCACAAAGCAATTGCAGCAGGAGCAAGAGTCAGGTGACCCTCGTTTCAATACGTTAATTCATTGTTTAGAAATACCACCACGAGAATATAATTTAGGGTACAACCCTCTGTACCTAATCTACACATAAGCTAGAAAGTGAAAAATCAATGTCATCATTTCAAAAATATATAGCTGGCAGAGGTGTTAACTATGCATACACATGTACAAGCACAAAAATAACATATTATGGGAAAGTTATGAAATATGTGAACAGCATAATGAACTAAAAATCTTATGAACTGATTCCTGAGGCACAATAGAAATGCACCAACAGAAAATATCTCAAACAGAACTTAACAAGTTTCTCACCTGTTGGGCTGTGTTAGGAATACTGCCATACGGGACTGCTGTATATGGAGTGTTGTTGTAGACATGGGGATTGCCTGAGGTAAGCTGCGATGTGCTAGGCCCATAGATGTTAGACATGCCTGATATACCTGACATACCAACCCCTGGGGTTAAGACAGGAGTGTTATTGCGGTTGGACACCAGGGTGACGTTGGACGGGTTGTGGGTGAGGCTGATGTGAGGTGGGGAGTGCCTAGATGTGGTGGGCAGACTGCAGAATGTGCCCCCTCCTGGGGTGTGAGGAGGGGACTGGTCAGGGTTGATACGCAGGGGGTGCATGAAGTCATCACTACCCCCAGAAGACTCAGAGGTGGTGGGGGAGAGGCGAAGACGCTTGGCGTAACGGTGCGGTGTGGACGGGATGGTGGGTTCTGCTTCACAGGTGGGACACTGACGCTTTCGGCTCATATTCTGGAGACCACTCGGACCAGCTGTTCAAGTAAAAACAAAACAGAATACAAATTTCTGAATGCTATGTAGATATCTTCTATATAACTGAAATCTAATGAGTGATGCTTGAGAAATATCATTTTCACCTAAACTACAGTACAAGAATATGATGTCACAAAGAATCCCATCAGTATGATGTGTACTTTCATTTCCAAATACCTTCATCCTAAATGGTGCAAAAGCATAATAGCCTGTACTCTTTCTCCGTTCTATTTCTGATTTTTATTTCATGAATAAAGTGGTGCCTTTTGGTTAGGATGTAGGAGTTTCTGCACAATCAAAGTTATAGTCTTTGTTAGATCTCATTTACATTTACAGAAGTAATATATCACCATACTTTCACATTCTTTGGACAAATCCATTTACAATTCTATTTTTGTTTTCATTTCCAGTCATTAATTTCAATGATACTCACGTTGAGATTCATCATCTTCATGTACACTCCTTGGTGAGGAGGAGCGTGAGCCAGACTGTGATGGACTAGCGTTACCTCTACCCCTAAACCAACCCCTCAGACTAAGCATCTGCTTCCAGCTTTGGGCACCTCCCGTGTTAGGAGCGGCTGACTCCTCAGACGAAGTATCATTCATCCGAAGCTTTCGGCCGACTTGGTTCAGAGTGACCATGAACTCGTCGTATTCTCCTCCTTGTCTTCGATACATGGTGACGATCTCTGAGAAGGGGTCTGCAGCCCGCCCTAGCTTGGTGCGAATGTCCTGGTAGCTGAAGCCAAGGGCACGAGCAAACTGCTTCCAGTTCTCCCCCATAGTGATGTCATGCATGTCTAAGCAAAGAAAAAAAGAAGATATGTTATTATAAAAAATAAGTCACTGGCTTCAAGATAAGGTCACATAGTAAAGACATTACTCAGCAAAATCAAACAAACCAATGTTCAAATCCTTCAACATGAACAGCATGTAAGTAATCAAATACTGAAATCCACGTATAGAATCATGTTTGGAGTCACAAAGTCCCATTATCAATGTTCATGACCCCTTAAAAAAGTAAGTAGTCTCATTGAAGAATGCATGAAGTTTTCACCTGCCATTAAGCCCAAACACAAAAGAGAAGGGAGCTATTAAGCCCTGGAAGGCCCTAAAAGAACTCTGGAAAACTAAACATAGCTCTGGTAAAAAAAAATAAGAATTCATACCCATTTTCATCAGGAAATTCCACATTTACTGGGGTAAATCTAAAAAGTGCTGTCTTGAACAAAAAAACTTGATTTTACACTGGCAGGCAGATGTGACAAGAGGTCCAGGAATATGGTATGGCTCTCACACATAGTGAGCATTTGACACACCCTGCAAAATTTCTTCACTAGAACTTAGTGTCACTAAATATGAAGGATAAATACCTGCTAGCTCTTTGAGAGATGCTGCTGTCCAGGGGTCCTCAGGAGCATCATCAGGCTCATCACTCTTCTGCAAATCCACAGACAGAGAAGCATTACAATTCAAATACAAATAGTCGATGTTACTCAGTTTTCTATTTCAGTTACAACAAAACTCAGCTAATTATAAATAAGTGTTACGAATGGATTCATAAGTGTTACAATTTGCAGTAATTGCTCAGTTTCCATAAAGTAAGGTAAGTCACATCCACACGAGTATCAAATGTATGTTTGTATCTGAGGGAGAGTTTTTTTTTCCTTGAAAATATGCACACGCATTTAACGAGAGAATATCTATTTTCCTTCTACATGTATTTACCACAAATGGTAAGTAGTGCAGATATTCCTCACCCCGCCCCCCCCCCCCCACCCACCCCCATCCCGAAGGTAGGTGTTTCTTTCTCAGAATGCATGCAGTTTTCACCCGTCCTGTAGCCCAGAGTCACTACCTGCCACACGCAGGTAGATGTGACAAAGACCCAGAACATGGCATGGCTCTCACAAATAGCCAATATTTCAGACCCCTGTGCAAATTCATCACTGAATCATCCTACCAACCTCGAAAAGACAAATTTCAGTCACACATACAGGAATCAGTGAAATGGATAAGACTTTTATCATCTTTGTGAATCTTAATGATATGACAAGGTCATAAAACAGGAATGATCAACTTCAAAATACTCTGTTTGTTGCCATTATGTACTAGGCCTACACCAGAAGATTATTTCCAATGATTTCTAATCTGAGCTAATCAATAAATCACAATACTGACATAGAAATCATTGGGACTAACCAGTACTAAGATGTGTTTACAAATGTACAACAAAAACAACAGTGTCATATAAATGACATACATTGTCTCAAATAATTCATACTTCAATAGGATGTTACCCAGAATGTGAATCATTACTTAAATATTACAGCCTCTCTTTTTTTTCTTTTCTTTCTTTTTTTTTTCATAATGCACACTGTACCTTGATCAGATTGAATTCAAAGAGACGCTCTTCTGAGCCATCCTCTTTCCTTCGCTTCACAAACACCTTGCCAAAGATCTCCTTCTCCTTGGGTTTGTTGCTCCCCTTGAAGCGGCAAGCAAACTGCATTTCAAACTCCCCGCCCTTGTAGTTGGCCTCTACTTTCTCCAGACTGGGGTCCTCACTGGCCCGAGTGTCTGCCTCAAAGTAGTCTGAACGTCCCAGCTTTACTACAATATCTCCGCCTAGAAAAATTGAGTCAAAGTGGAAAAAAAATCTCATAAGGCTCTGAGCATAGCTAACATACATGTACCTATGTTTGAGAACAAGGAAATAGTAAAATAGCCACCTATATTGACATTCTGTCATGACAACTTGGGATGATCACTCTATAGTAGGGACTGCACAATCCTCCAACTTAAATGCGATCTATTTCTTAACTTGCAATATATAGAATAATTTGAATTTGTAGTTCCCTTGATACAAACAATTTTGTGAAAAAGCCATATAGATACATAGCTGGATAAGCTGTAGGAAAAGTGTTACTGGTTAAATCCTTTGAATAAGTTTACAACATTCTTTCCCACTTGTCGTTTCAACTAATTCTTTTAAACTATTACACTGAGAGCTGCAAAGAACCATCGTGAAGAAATAACTTGGAAAGTGTTTTCCAACACCCAAACTCACCAGGTGATATTGCGACAGGTTTCAGGCTACCACCAACATTTTTAGCATAGTTGCCAACATCCTGCATGGTGCTGTCATCACTTCGATGGCAGATAACCACAAGACCAAACTTCTCTGTGTCTGGATTCTCCAGCATCCAAGCCTGACATTTCATGCTCACAGCTCCTCCTGAATAGAAGCCCAATGACATCCCTGTGTTGTTCAGCTTACTCCTGATCCCATCCCAGATGGCAGTAAGCCAGGAGAAGTGCTCAACAGGAATGACTATGAAGCAGTTAGCTTTGGCATCTTGGTATATGTCATACTGGACATTCAGTCGTTCCCACGAGACAGGCTCTTCTTCCGACGTTGGGCTGTGCCATACAGAGAGTTGGGCTTCACCTCCAAAATGCTGAACTATCCGATTGTAGTTTGGGATTGGCAGCTGGACAATAACCTCACAGTCTCTGTGCACTTTGAAGAAGTACCCATGAGGTTGCAGCACTACGGTTGGAGAAGCAAAAGCATCCGTCATGGGGAGATTTGTTCTCAGATGTGTAGGAAGCTCTGAGCAGATGACTTTGACAGAAGCTGTGACATCTTCTGCAAGGGATCCTTCAGGGAAATCCACCACAACACCAGGTACTTGATCTACCTCTAATTTTCCACCCTCTTCCTTCTTAATGACTCTTGTAACAGTAGGGGCACCTTTGTCTAACATGACAGCAAAGAGGGAAAAGTGAGTTGTTCTCAGCAAAACATATCCATGAAATACTCTGAAGTCACATGCAGGTACCTCCATCCACAAAGGCATTTCCATATCATCTGTGTTGCTTGTGAAGCACCTCACTTGTGATACTCCAACATCCACAAACAGGGGAAGCCGTATAATGGCAGGACTGTCATCATAGAATAAGGCCCCATGGGGGCCAAGGATAGCAACACAGCTAGCATGAATCATATTCTCACCAAACTCTGGAACAAACTTTAGGTCCCCTAAGATTTCCAGGAAGAAATCTGTTCTCAAAATATTTAATCTGTTATGTTCAGGGATGAGAACTGCAGCATGGCCAGTCTTCAGAAACCTTGCTCTGTTTGGCAGAATGAAGTCAACTGCTTCATCATCTTCAAAGTTAACTTCTGGTATCAGTGGCTTATGGCAAGTGTCACAAGTCTCTACCTCCTCATCTCTCTCATGAGAAACATCTCCAGCATCACTTCCCTGGTCCCCACAACAACTATTCGCTTCATCATCCTGCTTTCCTTGAAAGGCACTGCCACCCATTGATCCTGTACAAGAGCCATAGTCACTTGTGGAGACATGACCATCGGACTCTAATCGCTGGAGTTGTTTATGAGAAGCATAAGCACCATTCCTGACTATTCTGAATGCACTAGTTCTTTCATTGTGAGAATCCTCAAGATATGAAGGCTTTGAAGCACAGGCTCTATTGTCTACACTCTTTTGTCTTGTATTTACATGTTTCAATTGAAGATGAGCAATTTCCTCACACAGCGAAGAATGCAGATCCTCCTGACTCCAACAGACCTGCTGTGGCACACTAATATTTATATCAAAGAAGCGACGGATTGCCTGCAATCCATCTAAATACACATTTTGAGGTACGTTTGCTACAGGGTTTCTTGTCACATGAAACGTTCTTAATCTAGGCAAGTGAAATGTACTTGTCCTCAGTTCACGGATTCTATTCCCTGATAAGTTCACATGCTGTAGGCACTCCAGATTATCCAGGCATAATGGAATATGCGTGAGTTGGTTGTGTGACAAGTCTATGGATAGGACTTCCCCTAGACCTCCCAAGTCCTCTGGCAATTGTTTTAGCAAGTTGCGAGACGCCCTCAAGTCTCGCAAGGAGCTTAGCCGACTGATGCATGGTGGCAGGCATGTCAGTTGGTTGTGACTGATGTCCAGTGATGTAAGGCACTTCGCTAGTGTGCCACAGAAGATGGAGTCGGGAATCTGTGTGAGGCAAAGACCTCTGAGGTCAAGGTCTGGCTTGCGGCAGTTCTTGGCCTTGTGGATCTGTACGTCCTCGGCTGCTACAGCATGTAGAGCCTTTAACCCTTGCATCGGGAATCATCTGTGCAGTAAAAAGATTGAAAGAAGGAACATACATGTAACTATTAGCATCGTGAATGTATCATAAAATTACATCTTCAAAAATTGCTTCAGTATGCAGCCCAAAGACATCCATTATTTGGCATTGCTCGTACGATATACATGTATCCTTGAATAAAATAATAATATTCTCTTCAGGCTGTGCACATTTTAAGCAATATCCAACTTAATTTTAAACTTGTGTACAATTAGGCCATGTTTTGCACAGTGAGGATACAGGCATTTCCTTGGTGTATTACCTGAAACTTTAAAACTTGTTTTTGATCATTAATAACTCTACAAAGTGTATTACCATACTTAAATACAGTTAGTGTATATATGGCAAAGCAAGAGTACTTGGTAAATTCTCAACAATGGACCATTTCATTTAAAAGATTTGATCTAAATAAATAACTATGATGTACAAAAACTACAGTTAAAGGTAGGAAGTGCTTTCTCAGCCATTTCCTGTTTTTCCCTGGTAACTGTTACCAAGGAAAACCTCTTAAACCACAACTTATCATGAGTAACCAAAATAGCAACACAAACTCTTGTGATTTTGATTTAAACAAATTACTCAAGGGTTAGTGTCAATGATTGTACCTGTATACAGTGCTGGTCAACAGTTTTGGTACACCCTGGATTTTTGAGATGAATTTTTACTTCAGTGTACACTGTAAATTCTCCACATAATGAGCTTGTCTACTAGGCCCTGACAAATGTCCTAAAGGTTTGTTTATTCGACATTACATGTTTACTATAATATGTTCTTATACATTCAGATGTGATTTACTTCAAAGGTGCTCGGTTGGATAACCACAAGTGGCAAAAAATGACAAAACAATATATGTAATTTTAAAGTACTTTTTTCTTCGAAATTGAAAGAAATACAAAGTATTCATTGAAAGTAGCCATACGTTTGGTTATTGACCGCAAATGTACTATATTCCCATCATGAATTTCAGAACAATTATAACTTGAAATGTCCATGCAAAAACTCTAGAAAACAGAATAGAAAGGGGTCCTAAAAATCATGCTATGGGAAGAGTTGGACAGGAGCGTCCAAGAGAAATGCCCAACGAAAGAGCCTCATCTGTTGGAAATTATTCAGAAGGCATAGAAAGACATTTCCAGTCGCTACATGTACATGTACATCCTGGATGTACATCCACTACTACTTCCACAATTTGACCAGCTGGATACCAAGGATGTGCCATGATGTTGTCGCTACCAAGGTCGGATTCTCCGATAAGAAGTCTCTATGATTCGAAACGTGATTAAATAAAACTGAAAAATAAACAAATGCACATCTCATGATCAACTATTATTCTTTTAGGTACTATTTTTCTTGTAAGAGTAACACAAATGCAAAGAAAAAAATATGATTTCCCATGAGAAGAAAAAAAGAAAATGCATTGGGTAGGTCCCCAAATATTGATGTGTTTCATAGATGAAAATATCAGTTTTCTGCATGAGTAAATGAATGATTTTTGTAAATTAGTTAATAAATTTTGAATATTTATCAGTACAAACACGGGTCAGATTTTGTAGAATGCCCAAAGTGCAAAAATGCTGGCACAAACTGACCAAACCAATGACCTCATATTTTCCACTGGAAATTATATTTTGGGCGGTAGGTTGCCTTTTTAATGCATGACTGCCACCTGAAACGCTTTACATAATGTTAAACTGGTGTCAACTTGAAGGCTGATGTCTACTCTTTAGTTTGATACCATGATGTTGCAGTGCCACAAATCTCATGATAAATGAACTGTGGGTGATTGTGAGAAATCAGTTCTTATTACAGGTGTAACCAAACTATGGAGGGCAGTGTATGTCTTGGGGATCATTTTCCTGTTACAATGAAAAATATCCAATCTATTCATTTCCCCCCAAAAGACCATAGGGACGGTGAACAAGTGTCCCCACTGTCAACCATGGATGAGGGCGTAATGTGGAAATTAAATAGTTTAGAGCTGTTTTCATGAGGATTAAGTTGGTGTTTTAAACAAAATTGATGATATTCCTGACCACCATGAATACCACAACATATTTCCAAAAGAAGCAATGTGACATAGTCTGTCTTTAATCAGGGAACATTTCACACATCACAGTAACAACCCTGACAACATATATGTATGTTTGTTCAAGCTAAATAATATGCAGGATCAGTGGACAAAAGATAATTAGATATAACATGGAATAACAGCCTTATTGAGTTCAGTTTCTGTAAATGAACCCTAAATGGCCTATGTGGGACGAGTTGAAAAGAACTGGCAAAGAGACATTTTGGACTACACACATGTGTGGCAGGAAAATTGGACCCAAACTTTTCTTCACCTACATGTATTTATTGTCATATTTGAAATTCAAGGGCATTTGAAGAGCAATGATTTTCAGGGGACATTTCTTCTATGTTATTCTTCCAAGCTGACATAAAAAGAATGAGCATAAAAGCTCACAAACTTTTTTTCCCCTTTTACAGAACTCAACCTTCTCTATAACTTCTTTCATCTTCACTAGGCATTCTACATGTACATGTATGACATTTGTTCATTGACATGCCCAACCCAACATCAAGTAAATTTGCATATACACAGAAAAAAATTCATATACACTGTATGTACTTGATAGTGGCTTTTGCCATGTTTAGATGACAAATCATGACAGAACCACCTAAATTATGACTACATTGATGTACTGTATTTGTAGGTACACAAAGATTTAAAAAAAAAAATTTTTGCTATTGTTAATATGAGAAATGTTTGACATTGTCAAAACCATTTGACTTTCTATAGTTACAAAGTAGCTTGTGTTTCATTCATATGAAATCATCTTTTTGCATTAATTTCACATTCAAAGAGCTTAAAAGTAATATGTATGAATTTTTGGACTAGACATTTCATCATGTTTCGTTTTCAACAAGGCCTAGTAGAAGTCAGCAATTGCCAATGTCAGTGCCATTTTATTCACAGCTCTAAAACATCAGAAATACATACAGTTTTAACATTAATGATTACATGTACATGTAAGCCCATCTTTTCAGGGTTATAAATTGTGACATACATGTACATGTACATGCAGGGAACTGCTAAAACTTGTGTGCAAAATACTTCAAAGTAGGTAGGTGCAAAGAAGACAACTCATAGATAAATGAAAATGCAACTGTCAAAACTGTCTGGCTGCTGGCTGTGCACAAATTCATGCATATTGCAGAGACTCAATGTCCAGTCCAGAGAGTTAACAATCAATCAGTGTCACACTGTCATGTCACAAATTTATCAAAAATTATTTGTGACAGGCCTGATTTTTCAATTTCCAAATTCAAGTCCCAAATTGTCATTTTGCACGTTGAAAATTGCAACTGTTTGTAAAATGAATAAGTGGACCGATACGAGGCATTTTATTTTATGCAACTGAGAATTAAATATATGGCCAGAGTACCCAAGTCTGCGCAGCGCCCTAGTCTGCACACACAAGTCCATGTAATTGTGCAATTCTGATAAAACAAAACATGAAGCGAACATAAACTTTTCGTCTGCATTACACTTAGCACCCCAGCAATACATATTCATGCAAAAAATGACTCATAGACACAAGTCAAAATATTGAGAAAAAAAAAGATCTTTGACCTAGGGGTATATCAGTAATTTCATTCACAAACCTCCAAATGTTGAAATGAGTGCACAGAGATGGGCACCATTGGTATTGACATTGTTTTTCTTGTTTTTTCAGTGACAAACTGACACAATTGCACTTATACATGTACAAGCTTATCTGAAGATAACCTTGTACTCAAGAATAGCTTTTACGGGTGAATAGGCTTCAATTGCTTTTGTGTGTATCAGCGGGCCTTTTTCCAGTCTAAATCATTCACACATGAGAGGAAAATAATTATTTAAAATTTCACTCTAAATTCTGAATCCCCAAATTTGCAGCACAGTAGGAGTTGAAGAGTCCCGGAACCAGGTAATCTAGAAACTTAAGAAAATTAAATCTTGCTTAGAGCACTTTTGTTGTCTGTTATTGACTGCTGCAACAGTGAATGTTGGACACAGTCCCACATAGGCAAGGGCCTATGATATGAGTGACACAATTGCATTTCTTGCTTGTGAAATGGCCTTGCCCTTGCCCTTGTTCTTGCTCTGATTTTGATGAGATTCCACACTTACTTTTTAGAATAGATCTATAAGGAATAATATAAGATTAGGAATTTGAGGAATATTAAAGAAACTCTTGTTCAATTTCAAGTCAGATCTTAGGTACGCAGACATAGGGCACGGATCATAAATTAAAGTGACACTGCACTGGAACAGCAAACCTGTGTTACTGTTGGCTATGTGTGGGACTACAATAGACAAGCCGGACAAAATCTCTCTTTTGGAACATCCAAAAAAATCAAGCTAAAGCGACGTCAGATATTCATCTTTTATCTACTCCAGCATGCCAAAATATTATTATTGTTTGAATCTATGATATCTATAGGTGTGGCTGATATAGCGTTATTGACGATTCTACACACCAAATATTCAAATTACGGCGGAATTTAAACTAAAATTAGATCATCAGCAACACAGATCACTCCATTTTTCACACGGGGAATTGCATCAAGCAAAACTTGTCAGGACATGTTCTCCAACTTTTCGGTGCCCTGGATCATTCTAAATTTCTCAAATCAGCGCTAACATACACTATATATCACGCCAAATGTAAAAAATTAGGAATATTCAACTAACAAACTTACTTCTCTCCATAACTGAGATGTCAAAATCAGTTCATCTTCGGGTCCTTAGAATCCATTTTGGCTGCGCACAAACAACAATCAGAGATAAAAGGACGCCATCTTGCTCGTATGCAAATTCATTAAACAATCAACCGGTGATATCTTGTCTGTGATTGGCTGATAATGCGTGGGAGGTTTCGAGCGGGTGTCACGCCAATACGGGTTCAATGGATGTGTGTAAATGAAAACGTATGTATGCATATCTTCCAGCTGATACTATACGAGCATGAGTAATCGCAGCATACATGTACACTGTCTAGTGGTTTGTTATGTTATCATTTCCCAGGGTTGCTAAAAGTCTTGTTGAAAAAAGGAAACAAAATGAGCACATGAGAGACACATTTCCGTACTCCTCTGTCTTTTTTTTCAATTAGTTAAAGCAGGGAGGTGGAATTAGAGTCAAAGTTTGTTCTTAGTAACAATATCCCCACTCTCCATTTTATCATGTCTATTTATTTTTAGGGGTTATTTTGTTTTTTCCTTTGTTTTCATGCACAGTGGCGGATCTATGGGGGGGGGGGGTTAGGGGGTTTAACCCCCCCCCCCTTGGGCAGCCAAGTAAACATTTAATGTGCATAGGAAAACGCCATCATAATATGTCCAGACTCACACAATATGTTCCTATATAGCACTCTGTCTCAGGCTCAGCCTCGGGCAATAGGTTTTAATCCCCTCCCCCCATTGCGCTTCATTTTGATAAAAATGTGTAACAAACGGTATGTTACACTATTACGTAATACCATCAATATTTCACATGATGACTAGTTAGTTTCAAAGTTGGTAACGGAAGGTTATAATAAATAAACAAGAAAGAATTAAAACCATTAAAACATTTGTGAACATCGCATCTAGTCAGGCGTCTGTTAACGATTTTTTAACGATATGTGATTTGGCCATAATGTATGTTTCAAATTGGTAATGTATGTTACATTAACGTTGTTTGAATACAATTTTGGCCTTAAAAGTGATTGCTAAGCTCACCCAGAACCTCATATATATGGTGTAAATTTAAGTTTGCTACCAATTTGGATAGTTGTTACGTATATCCTACCAAGGAGTTATCACAGAACTGTGATAACTCCTTGATCCTACACACATTTTTTACGTATGATAACGTACGTTTACGGTTACATTACGAAAGTTACATCGTGACCTGCAATTGGCTGAATAAGCAACATTTATAGTTGAACTTAATTTTGATTTCTACTTCACTGGCATGGCCAGTATAATCATTTACATCATAGAGGTTACCTATATTTAAGATTTGTGGTACTATACAAGTCATGATCAACATAATGTTACACTGTCATAAGTCTACCTTTTTATCACGAATCTTTCTTATATTCCCAGTTACTTTTCTGTAGTATCTTGACTTTTAAACATGTGGTTAGAATTAGACCAAAAAGAAATAACACACACTGGAGAGGAAAATTTCAAGTGCAAATATTGTGAGAAGATATAATATTATTTAACTCATCTGGTAACTTATTAATTTGATAACCAAACACACGATAACTCTGGATATAACTGTGTATTAAACTGTTACTTGATCTAAAAAGACGTTAATATGGACTGCTTTTTATGGTCTCCATTGCGTTAGTAGATGCCAGAAAAACATCACTTACAGGGGTTCAAATGGCAAAACAAAACAAAACAAACAAACAAACAAAAAATCGACGCGACGCTACGCGGCTCACAGACATCGCCGTTTCGCGCCTTGTGGACGATGCTCTGCATCGCCGTTGGGACAAACCCAGGGACCGCGGAGCCAGGGCCGGGGGGGGGGGGGATGGGGCTGTCCCCCCATTCCCCAATTATTTGGGCAAAAAAGAGAAAAAATAGAGCATGCAAATTGCTTAAAATCGCAAGCTGGCAACCCTAAAAATTAAAAATCTCCCTATTTTCTCCCTCATTTTCAGATTTTCCCCATTATCTCTCCGGGTGCTCCTTGTCTCCTCCTGAACTCGACATATGTGGTGTAAAATACATTTTCCCATTATATATGTTGAGCTCAGAAGGAGATTAACTGCACCTTGAAAGATAATGGGGAAAATCTGAAAATCTGTGTACAAAACAAATGGAGAGTTGTTCACAAAATCAGCCATTTTGAAGCAATTTTGCCAATTTGAGGATCCCCATAGAAAGTAAAACGAGACTTTTCAAACTTCCATAACTCTTTCATTTTTAAACCAATTTTAATGAAACTTTTTGTAAAGTGCTTCTCTGAATTTTCACTTTCCAATAACATTGAGTTCTTTCCTTGGGCTTTGGTTTCCTTTAAGTTCAAATTACCATCATATCTTTATCAATGCTATGATGATAAGAGGTAGCACTCTGGGGGTGGGGGGGGGGGAGGGCAGGGGGCACAGTGCCCCCCTCACTTTTTCAAGTACCCCAAAAGTGCCCCTTTTCATATAGCTGATAAGTGCTTTTTTCTTCGTATAGTGTCCCTTTTTCATTCTAATAAGTGTCCTTTTTACCTTCTGATGAGTGTCCCTTTTAACCTCAGAAATTAGTGCCCCTTTTGTTTTCTGATAAATGCGACATCGGTAGATACTGGTATATATAAAGTATGTATATGGGTATGTATAAAGTCCACAAAGGAGCCTTATACATAAAGCTCCAAATAATCAGCGAGGCTTCATAATAATACATTCCCCTACTGATATCAGCACAATAGTGAGGCAGTAGAGCAGGATATAGGAGGGGCCCAATGCCCTAAATTATACAAGAATGAGCAGTGCTCCTAAATTATAAAAGGAACGAGGACAATTTTTTTCTAAAATTTTTCCAAAGCTCACTCGCTACGCTCGCTCGCATTTACTATTATCTTCTTATCATATTAGGAAAATCGCTGTATATAATTCAACACCCATTGCCTTCAGCGTTAGAAATAAATCTTAAATTTTTTGCTCGCTCGCAAATGAATGATCAGGCTATTAAACTCAACTGCAAAGTAGTTTTTATCTAGAACCATGTTAAGATAGAAACAATAGCGTGTCAAAAATGATCCTCGGTTGTGTATTGATCAGAATGTACCGGTATACTAATGTCTCGAAGTGATATTTTCGCCTTGTTTCCACCCTTTGTAGGTGCCCCTTTTTGTTGGTGCCCCCCCCCCCCCACTTTGAAAGACGCACCGCCGCCCCTGATGATGATTGAATTGAGTGCAAAATGATCGTTACGATAGGCTGTCTTGCCCCCCCACTCCGAAAAACGGAACGACGCCCCTGCTGTTTCTATATGCCTGTCTCTGTCTCTCTCCCTTTCTCCCTCTATAGCTCTCGACCCCCCCCCTCTTGCTCTCTCCCTTTCTCTTCTTCTTTCTTTCTTTCTCTCTCTCTCTCTCTCTCTCTCACACACACACACACACACACACACACACACACACACACACACACATAATCTCTCTCCAAATACAAGTCAGACAAATATGAATAAAAATGAGGAACATGCACGTACTTCAGATTTCAGCTAGTAATTCTATTCACATAGTAGATATGAGCTGAGAGAAAAACATATCATTTCAACATTTATATAAATAATTTCACATAATTACACAGTATTCACGACAATTACACACAATACATGATTACATGCAGTGACCTCCCCCCCCCCCCCCAATAACAATTTGCCACTATACATATTTCCAACTGACTGCACTGCTCAAATATATCTGACAATAATTAATCAATTTTGTGATAAGAATCTAGATTAACATTTCAGTTTGATCATCATTATTTGCTGATTCCTCATCGCTTGATTTTGATAGATTTTCCAGGAATGTACAGGGTGCCAGCTGACAAAAATCTCATCCTTCAAAGAAAAGAAAACCATATCATCTGTTGAGAGAGAGAGGGCATTTGACTGAACGCTGGAGTGTTAAAGTATACGAGTCAACGCCCTTCTGGCTCCAAACAGATGATAAACTTCCTTCACACAGACCTCT
Source organism: Heliocidaris tuberculata (assembly GCA_025618425.1). Lineage (NCBI taxonomy): Eukaryota > Metazoa > Echinodermata > Echinoidea > Camarodonta > Echinometridae > Heliocidaris > Heliocidaris tuberculata. The sequence continues at coordinate 50,358,270 of CM046836.1, forward strand.
GCTATTTCACATTTATCACCAGAAAATTGATTATTTGTTCATTTAGATATTCTCTCTATCAAAATTAAATGCCACTGTTTATGTTAGCTTCCTATGGTATAGACAAGATTAATGAAATACAGCTTCAAAAACTTACAAATTTGTATATTGCAAAAGAAGAGCAGGCTATACTGAACAGCAGCTAATAAGTATTTCTTTATAATTATATCAAATGAAGAGCAAGAATTAAGAATACATATGTTTTGAGATTCCATTTGGGCAGTATCAATAGATATATTAATGAAATCAATTAAGGACATTTATGCCTCTAACTTGATTTATTGGTCTGCCCCATTAAAAAAAAAAATATTTTGGTGACTATTTCAAGGTGATTTTTATTTTCATAATAATTTAGAATCTCTATACAAGAACTGGCAGACAGATATACAAATAAGGATTACATATCATAGTATTAATTATATACAGAGTAAAATACATCTAGTACGATCACTTCAGCGAAATAACTGGAGTGATATCTGAGAAAATCTTGAGAACATGAACCATAATTCTTTCATCTTTTAAAGAAATTAAAGAAACACTTACTAAAAATAGCTACAACCAGCAAGGATATTTACAAGCTTCAATTTACTTAATCATGATCAACAACATATGACAAAGTATATTTGCACTAATAGGACATGAATTATGTTTCCTTTTTGCATGGAGTAACATGTATTTACAGCTTACTAATATACACATAAAAAAACTATTCGCTCACACACTTAAAAAAAAAAAAATGCTCCATAATACATTTACTAGTATGAAGACATGACACCACTGAAAATTACAATACATGTACATCAATACCATACATGATTTGTGTATATTTATGATATAGCCCACAACATCACATCACCCCCTGAACAGCAAACTAACTTAAAGGTTATCTTGATTTCTGGGAAAGATGAAAAATTGATTTGTGAGCTTTCTCATTCTTTTCTTGTCAGTTAGGAAGAATATCATAATAAAAAGGTCCCCTAGAAAGGATTGCTCTTCAAATGCCCTCATTTGAGAAATATGACAAGAAATAGCTGAAAAGTTCGGGCTGAACATTCACGCCCAATTTGTCTCTGGTCCCATACACTCGTTTTAGGGTACAGTGCAAGAACCTTTTGGGGAAAGTTAGTGAATTTCTTATCAATTCGATAATCCCCAAATCTCACACTAGACACATGTATTTATGTACAATTAATCTTACTTACCCAATTGCTTTGGAACAGTTTCTTTAACATTATGTAAATGTTTGACCAGAACTCAAGATTACCTTTAACAGCTGAGAAGCTTTTTAGAAAAATTTGGTTGCCCCCACCTATTTTTTTTCTTCTCCAATTTCTCCATTTTTGTATTTAGTATAATATCATGTATAATCAATTCAGAGTTAACACTTAAAAGATTGCGAATTAGTCAGTGTTTAAAGAGAAGGGTTAAATTCTGGTAAAGACGAAGAATCCCTTGTGAGCTTTCTTATTCTTTCATTCCTTTGAGGAAAACTATCATTGTAAACAACATTCCATGAACAGACATTTTCAACAATCAGCAAATACATATTAGATTTCATTATACATTCAATTCAATGACCTAATTCCCCATTTAAATTTGTATTCTTTGATCTGGCATAGTTCTTAAAAATCAACACTATCAACAATATTGCAACATGTATAAGCAAGTTGTACATACAACTGCACTGCACCTCAACAGTACGACAATACACCAGATGATGGCCTGTACTACAAGAGAAGAAGAGATTCTTCCTGCAATAACACTCGCTCTAAAAACTGTCTGTCGTAAATGCATTCATGGAAGTATAATGGTAGAGCATACATGTACTTAGTAAAAAATGAGGAATGTCTAAAGCTGCACTCTGTCGAGACCATCATTTGGGCTTAGTCACAAAAATAGAGGTGACCGCATATTATCATAAATTGAAATAATCATGACACTATCCACTTCAATCAGTAGTTCATTTAATAAATATTCTGGAAATGGCAGTTATGACTTCTTGGAATTTATACACTGATTTCATGCCCAATTGACATGCTTTATAAGTACAATAGGAGATGTCCTGACTGCAAATGTGAATCATGTTGTCTGATTTTCTTCAGGTTTTCTGCAGCTTCTGATTTGTTGTGGCTATCCTCTCATATCTGGACTTGTCTGTAATGAAATAAGAAGAGCAGGATATCATAATAAAAGTCAGTTAGTCTGTCAGTTTCCTTGGGCATTGCATCATAATTTGCTGATACCAGATTTTGGTTGAAATACCAATTAATGTGTGTGAGGTCTCCCAGGCAGGCAGCGAAACCAGGGAGATAGGTCTGACCATGGATCTGTCCCATCATAAAATTACTCCAGCTGGGGAGATTTATGATGATGATGACATTTCCTTACACTGTACTAGGAGGAGGGCACAATGCATAACATAAGAACTGCCTGTCATTAAAAGTGAAGTCCACTTTCGGTGACTGACAACACCTGTTATAAGGTAAACACCTGAATGGTCTCAAATTCCCCATGAGAACCCACTACTATCTGACTTTAACAGTTGCTTCTTACACATTTTCATTTTTTTTCTAAGTAATTACAAGTTCCAAATTTGTGCTTTTGATTTACACAAGCAAAAATCTATTAATGACTTTGAATGAAATTTAAAAAAAAAAATCACCTGTTATTATTAAAATAAATGGTGCTTTTGTAAGGGCAAAAGAATTATATATTTTTTTTTACTGTTTGGTGCTTTGCATGTTCCATAAATAAAACAGGCATTACAGATTATATGAAAACAAAAATCTAAAATCAGGCAAGGGTTCTCCATCAATCACAGGGGCCATAAAACACTACCTAAAGCCCACTGTACGGTCGGTCTACGATCCGACTTTAAAAGAAAATGTTATAGCATTATACATAAATAGTTAAACACATAAAATATGTTTGATTGAGGTTCTGAATAGTTACATAGATAGTAAAATCGAAATTACGGCCTATTACGAGCCTTCTAGTCAGAGCAGTCCTGCGATTGTCTACGATTTGAAACTGATTTGGCCCTTATTCTGGATATAAGGCTGACATCGCAAGCAACTTATGTTGAGTATTCATATTATTGTTCAGAACCTGAATCAGGTAGCCTTCACTTGTTAAAATGCCTATATTTAATGCTATTGCAATTTATTTCCAAAATCGGATCGTAGTCGATCGCATAGTGTGCGGTGGGGTTTAGTGGTATATGATGTTCACTAAAATAGTGCGATGGAAATCAGAATTCCATCCACAAACTTATTCTTTCACTCTGTCTTTCTCTTCCTGTATTTTTCTACTCCATCAAGAACTCTATAAAGTGCCTCACCTTTCTCATGAGGCTTTGCTGTAGTTCCAAAGAGCTGCCTAAAGGATCTGGACTGTGCTAAGAAGTGCCTGGCTTGCTCAATCTCAGCTGTTAGGAGTCTCAGGTCATCACTCTCAAATGTTGGTAGCACTGGGTACTGTGCAAAAACAAAAATGAAGCCAAATATTAATGTATACTCAAATGTGTATGCTAGTCATTTTATTTACGACTGAGAACTGGGTCAACATGGAATTTTTCCAATCTGAAAGATGCATTTGTGGCAATCATATGTTGAAAAAAATATCATCTCATCTTACACACAGAGTTAAAACAAAAACAAAGAAACCTCCATACATTTGTTTGTGCTAAAGGTATCCTTCTTTCTTCATGGAGCACCCCAGCAATCAAAGAGAACTACAACATAAAAGATAATTCTTCTTATAAACCCTACCCTACAAAGAAAGGTTGCAAAAAATTGCATTCAAAATGTGCAATGGGCTTCTAGGTATTGCTCAGCTTTTGCACACTGTTTAAAACTGTATCACTCACATCTGTATCCTTGAAGTCACTCTCCAGGAGTCGATGGACAGCTAGGTCTCCATCCATCCCGGCAAAGATACGATGATAGCGCCCTCTGCACATGGCAGATAGCTGTCTTAGGAAGGTGTTAGCTGACCTGTTTGATAGAGAGATAGTTCAAAGAATATTGAAGATGCTACAACTTAGATGTTAAGTAACTGACCCAACCTACAATCAAAATGGTCTGGCAATGCCCAAAGATCTAACCCTTCCCATATCTTGAAGTTTCATCACTCCTTCAAAGAACCTAAATCAAAGCAGTGCACCGAAGCTCTTGTAACTTCAAGGTCAAAGGAAAACATTCAATTGTAGATCTAAAAATGAGCCAAATCAATGTGTTTTGATGTGAGCACTCACTCATCATTGCAGTTGAATGAGATGGTGTGAACTTTGACCCCTCGTACGGTGTTGACCTGAGCGATCTCTCTGAAGACCTTAGAGGTGCTACTGTCTGGCTTGCCATCTGTGAGCAGATAGATGGCATCAACGTCTTTCTCTCGGAATGCCTCCTGGAAAAGGAAAACAAGTCATAAATGGCAACTGGATTCTTCAAAAGGGTGAAAATATTTCCAGGGTGAAAATATTTCCAGTCTGAAAAATAATATCTGTCCTATAATAAATGTTCTTGGCAATTGTGACAATTGGAACGATTCATCTAAAAGTAATAAGAGCATACAAGACGGACTACTTGCATTACCAATTTATTGTTGATATCTTTCAATAAACTACATGTACAAGTACATGTAATTGCAATGGTGAGTGCTTCTAAGCATATGTGGCACAGAATATTCAAAGGCTCAAAAGAAATTGGAAGATATTATTGGTACTTACACTGAGAGCTTCTAAGGTGCATGTGTTGCCTGCTGGTACAAAGGTTGAGACCCATCTGACAGCATCGTTACAGTTTGCATCGGTTGGTTCAACGATGTGTGGCCTCCAGGGCTCGATGTCAGCAGAGAAACGGATGATGTTGAAGCTGTAAGAACATTCAACAAGAGTACCAAATCAACATTCCTAGGCATCTAGGTCTAATAACATCATGCTGATATTTCCTGTTGGCATTCATGTCATACAATAATCATTTTAAGGCAAGCATTTCAAGCAGAAAAGAAATAAGAATTCATGTGAATACATCTGCAGATGGCATACTCTGCTAAGAAAGCAAGTATATGCTTGCACATATAAAGTAAATAAGCGGGAGGAGGGGGGTTTACCGATGTAATTCAAATCTGATGGACTCGGTAATGAGGATTAACGCCTTACCAATGGGCACTAGATATCTACTTGGTTTCAAATTGGGACATCATGGTTACGAGACCACTTCTCTACCACCGAGCTACCATCATGCCTCCACTCAAATTATAACTGATAAATTCTCATCTCATAACTGATAGTCTATGGACTATTCTCATAATATGATACTTTTTAAAGCACATCAGTAGAGCCTATTTGTATAGTAGATGCACTATATAAAAGGACAATATTGTTATTATTATTATTATATACTGCAGCAGTTACTCCAAAACCTCCTTGACTGAGAGCCAAAAGGGAGTGAAAACTATTTTGAGAAATAAGACCATTATGCTTTCTCAGTTGCTATCATCTCCACTACAACATACAAGATAGCAAATTCATATTATACTAATCATCATCTTGAGGTGAAGACTGAACATACCCGACACTCTCTCTCTTGAACTGATCCCAGATAAGAGCCACAAGATCTTTCTTCAAGTCTTCCATGTGAGTCACCATGGAACCAGATGTGTCCACCAGAACAATCACCTGAAGAGACAATGGAAATGACAATAATCATAAATGGTAGATATCATTATTAGCATGATTGTAAAGACTTTCGAGAAATCAACACATGGGAAATTTCATTATCATATTGTTTTGCCTGTAGAAATCTTGTTTAACTATGCAGTGGAACCTTGTAATAACAAACCATCATTTTTCTCTATTAACTTTCAAATTATTTACGGGTTAAAAGAGCCAGTGATTTGTCCTTATAAATGCATTTTGCAAGGGTGCAGGGCAAAAATCCAATGTCTAAACTTATGTGCATTCCTACCAGTATTCACCCATTCCGCGTTTGGGCAAGCAAAGTCATGAGATATCAAAATGATACTGTACAGTCATCTGAGTAATTTTTCATAAACTATGAGATATACTGATTTTTCTTGTCTACTCAAAACCCTTCATACAAATGATAAGAATTATATAATACTGACTGGCCTTGAGGGGGATATCAGAATATGTTGCCCGCAACAGAATCATATTGCCCCCGAGTCGAAGACGAGGGCAATATGGTTCTTTTAAGGGCAACATTTTCGATATTCCCCGAAAGTAGAGCCAGTCGATATTATTATCTATATCATGTACATGCCTTTTTTGTAGCAATGACAGACACGTCTGTTTGCCTGTATTGTCAGTCCCTCTGATTTCAGGTTATTCATGCAGCTCAGGTATGTAATCTTGACCAAGCAATCGTGACGTAAATTGTTACCGCGCGTAACTATTGTTTAAGCCTACACATTACTGCGGGTATGCACTTTAATGAAAGCACACTGACAAGAAAAGGTGGATGTTAATCGGGCTCAATGTTGACCGCACTTTTTGTACACAAAGTGAATGGTGAAACCCGGAAGAGGGAAAATATCAGGGAATGATGACCGCTCAGAACTTGGTCATTTGCGGACCGCGCAAAATATGAATTATAAATGCATCGTAAAACTACCCCATATAGGTAATAATATCTAACTAGCAGCAGTACCCGTGGAAAAATTCCATGGGTGCTAGCCAGGGAAGTATGGATTGATTTTTGCGAACACATCTTCTTTGGAACAATGTTGAAATTATTACTGTTTTAAATTGTGGCTTATTAAAATTATATTGAATGGGATAAACATATTACAATGTTTTTGTTACCAAATAATCATATTCAAACTATATGTTTTCAAATGATAGGTTAATATGCGTACATGAATATCATGTATTTTTTTAATTAATAAGACAAATGCTTAATAATTATGGTTCTATGGGTAATGGTTTCTAAAAGAAATATTTTGTAATTTTTTTTTTTCATCTAAGTTAATTTTTAGTTTCTCTTGTATTTATCTTAGATTCTTTTAGTATTGTTTTATTAGTTCAAGTGAATAATACATGAAATATTAAGAGAAAAATAAGTTTAAGATTACAACATGTCATTCTTACTATAGAATATGTCACATGCTTTTTTTGAAAGGTAAAAGTCTGTTTGTTTTTTATTTGGTTTTGGGCTAAAATAATTTATCATTTTTATGTCTTATAGTGGTGATTATGTATAATACACTTTTGCTGATGAGAGAGATTGCATATCTACTGTTTTTATGTAGGAAATAACAATATAATTATTTCAAAACTTGTTTCCATGTGAAAATCACTGGCCATATAATACTGTGAAATTAATCTTATTTTATTTGAGCTAATGCCTTTTAACTTCCATGAAGATTGTTTTATGTTTGTGTGTTTATTGAAGCAAATTTTTTACCTGTCCTTTCCCACCCCGTTCTCACAATATCACCTAAGGAGAAACGTGAGCGAAGGTGCCTGATGCCTAAACATATGAAATTCTACCGTGCCATCCATTACATTTTTTTGTAATGAAACATGATTTGCAAAAGTCATAATCCAATTTACTCACGTACCCCTGCAATATTTGAAACCCCAGATAAAATTGTGAATCCACCACTTAATAATAATCTGTGGACAATTATGGATGGTGAGTGCAGGCTCTATCCCCTTATCATGCCCCCTCCCCTCCCTTCACTCCAGCCAGTGGCGTATAGAAAAGTTCCACTTTCTTTGGGGGTGATTTCATTTTTTCTACAATGAACATAAACTGTTAATTAATGCCCACCCCCCCCCCTCCGCTTTTTACGCCCATGAATCCAGTGATTACATTTTTTGTACAATAAAATAAAATTGATGCACTCACATATGCCCCATCAGTGGCGGATCCAGGGGGGGGGAGCTGGCCCCCTCCCCTGGGGGAAAAAAAAGACAGCCCAAAATGCTGATTTTTTTTTTTTGTTGCTTATGAGAATAATGAGGGAAAACTGGAACCCATAAAATCTGGTAACCCCCCCCCCCTCCCCCAATGAGCGACTTTTGGAGGGCTGGTGAATTTTTTTTTTCACTTACAGGACCGGCGTAGTCCCTGCGTATGTTTTGCATAGGCTGCCGTACGGTGGTGTATGGTTGCGTACCCTGTGCATAGGCACCGCGTACCTATGGCATATGCAATTGGTGTATCTCCGCGTAGGATTACGTATAACATGCGTATGGTTGCGTTCGAATACGTATAGGTCTGGCGTAAAGGGTACGTAGGTTTGCTTATGCTGAACCCACACTAAGCAAAAGTACACAACACCACGCCCTTCCTTACGTAACTCTACGGTAGTGTTGCGTAGACTTGCGTAAAACTGCGTACTTTCTGCGTGCTCTTTAAACATGTTTAATTTTTTGCGTCCATCTCGTGTACCCCTTTGCGTCCCTCGGTGTATTTCCACGTGGCCCCCACCCCTGGGGGAAAAAAAAGACAGCCCAAAATGCTGATTTTTTTTTTGTTGTTGCTTGTGAGAATAATGAGGGAAAACTGGAACCCATAAAATCTGGTAACCCCCCCCCCCCCCCCCCCAATGAGCGACTTTTGGAGGGCTGGAGAAACAAAAAAAAATCTTGGAGGGCTGGTGAATTTTTTTTTTCACTTACACCCCCCCCCCCCCCCCCCCCCCGCTGAGGGACTTTTGGAGGGCTGGCGAAAAAAAATTCATGGAGGGCTGGCCAATTTTTTTTTTTTCACTTACCCCCATCCCCCCCCCCCCCCCAGCTATCTATGAACATGACTCCAGTGATTTCATTCAAATTTTTCTACAATGAAGTTAATCATATCCCCCATCAACCACTGCACACCCCCCCCCACCCCCACCCCGCTATCTATGCCCATGACTCCAGCATACTCTATTAATTCTTCAAAGGATTAACCGTTAACGCCCCTAGCACATGTTTGCCCCTGAAACTGAAAGAGTGAATATTGTGGCCAACTTTCATCAGCACTATTATTAACGAATTAAGCTTGATCTATAGTCTTGAGCCTCTTTCACACCGGGCCTGCATAGAGTTGCGTTGTGCGGCATACCGAGTACGCCCAAATTACGTGCAGGACCGGCGTAGTCCCTGCGTATGTTTTGCATAGGCTGCCGTACGGTGGTGTATGGTTGCGTACCCTGTGCATAGGCACCGCGTACCTATGGCATATGCAATTGGTGTACCTCCGCGTAGGATTACGTATAACATGCGTATGGTTGCGTTCGAATACGTATAGGTCTGGCGTAAAGGGTACGTAGGTTTGCTTATGCTGAACCCACACTAAGCAAAAGTACACAACACTACGCCCTTCCTTACGTAACTCTACGGTAGTGTTGCGTAGACTTGCGTAAAACTGCGTACTTTCGGCGTGACGCGTCCAGTGCTCTTTAAACATGTTTAATTTTTTGCGTCCATCTCGCGTACCCCTTTGCGTCCCTCGGTGTATTTCCACGTGGCCCCCTCCCCTGGGGGAAAAAAAAGACAGCCCAAAATGCTGATTTTTTTTTCGTTGTTGCTTGTGAGAATAATGAGGGAAAACTGGAACCCATAAAATCTGGTAACCCCCCCCCCCCCCCCCCCCCCCCCCCCCCCCCCCCCCCCCAATGAGCAACTTTTGGAGGGCTGGAGAAACAAAAAAAAATCTTGGAGGGCTGGTGAATTTTTTTTTTCACTTACACCCCCCCCCGCTGAGGGACTTTTGGAGGGCTGGCGAAAAAAAATTCATGGAGGGCTGGCCAATTTTTTTTTTTTCACTTACCCCCATCCCCCCCCCCAGCTATCTATGAACATGACTCCAGTGATTTCATTCAAATTTTTCTACAATGAAGTTAATCATATCCCCCATCAACCACTGCACACCCCCCCCCACCCCCACCCCGCTATCTATGCCCATGACTCCAGCATACTCTATTAATTCTTCAAAGGATTAACCGTTAACGCCCCTAGCACATGTTTGCCCCTAAAACTGAAAGAGTGAATATTGTGGCCAACTTTCATCAGCACTATTATTAACGAATTAAGCTTGATCTATAGTCTTGAGCCTCTTTCACACCGGGCCTGCATAGAGTTGCGTTGTGCGGCATACCGAGTACGCCCAAATTACGTGCAGGACCGGCGTAGTCCCTGCGTATGTTTTGCATAGGCTGCCGTACGGTGGTGTATGGTTGCGTACCCTGTGCATAGGCACCGCGTACCTATGGCATATGCAATTGGTGTATCTCCGCGTAGGATTACGTATAACATGCGTATGGTTGCGTTCGAATACGTATAGGTCTGGCGTAAAGGGTACGTAGGTTTGCTTATGCTGAACCCACACTAAGCAAAAGTACACAACACTACGCCCTTCCTTACGTAACTCTACGGTAGTGTTGCGTAGACTTGCGTAAAACTGCGTACTTTCTGCGTGACGCGTCCAGTGCTCTTTAAACATGTTTAATTTTTTGCGTCCATCTCGCGTACCCCTTTGCGTCCCTCGGTGTATTTCCACGTAGGCTAACGGAGGCACTGTTTGGGGCAGAGTAAGCTCGGCATCGTCCGTACGCCACACTACGCAACTCTACGCAGGGCTGGTGTGAAAGCCCCTTTATTACACGCAGGATCGGCGTAGGCTGGGGTATTGTTGCGTACCCTGTGCATAGGTACCGCGTACCTACAACATATGCAATTGGCGTACCTACGCGTAGGATTGCGTATAACAGGCGTAGGGTTGCGTACGTATACGTAGGTCTGGCGTAAAGGGTACGTAAGTTTGCTTATGCTGAACCCACAATAAGCAAAAGTACGCAACACTACGCCAGCCCCAAAGGATTTTTCGTCAGACTGGTGTATGATAGCGTACTATAGCGTAGGCATGGTGTACAGTAGCGTAGTGTTTTATAATTGCGTAAAAACTGCGTACTTTCTGCATGCAGTGGTCTACGACGAAAGTAAGCGAAAAAATTAGACATGTTAATTTTTGGGGTCCATCTCACGTACCCCTTTTTGTCCCTCTGCGTATTGCCACGTAGGCCAGCATAAGCTCAGTGTAGGCGATACGCCGCACTATGCAACTCTACGCAAGCCCGGTGTGAAAGCCCCTTTAGGTCTATATAGTCATGATAGTCTACAGATCTACATAGACAGAAAAATCCGTCTGGTTTCAAAACACACATACTTTTTAAATAGACTCTGCTCTCACTGAGCAGATTCCGGAATTATTTTTTTAGAGTAATAAAATGGATGTAGAATCTACTCTAATATACGGTATGAACTATGATGAATTAAATATCATCAAATTAAAAAAAAATGACGATATTCGACCTAAACTGTTTCCAGTCTTGAAATAAGCAACCCAGTGAGGAATTTACTACCGTTTTAGAATTCAAATTGATGTAGAATCTACTCAGATATACGGTGAATTTATCATCAAATTCTAACTGTAGCATTAAAAAACAGAAGATAGTCAACTGCTTCCAATCTTGGAATAAGCAGCTCAGTATTTACTGCCGGACTCCTCCCCTCGAGTTCAGCCATGCAGCCATCCCAGCCTCAGAGAGCGGGCGCTGCCGTGACCGAACACGACAAACGACAAAGAGAAGAATTTCATGCAGATAAAATAGGACAAAGGAAGTCCATAAATACAGTTTCCAACAATTTGTTAGATCTAAAGAATGTCACTCACGTCCAAAATCAACCTTAGAATGTATTTGTAAGCTCGGGAAACCGTAGTCAACTCATGTTGAGTGCATGTGTGTACAGTACATACAAATTGCATGCATAATATGCATTGTCGCGTCGATCGCATGCATTGCATTGAAATTGCATCGCAGTACGTGGGTGCTACTCCTATGGTGTACTTGTCACAAAGTGCACTATGAAACAATGAAATACATACGTACACATACCACGGAGCTCTATCGAGGCTGGGACACTGTGGGACAACCCCCATGCCATCGTTATTTTCTTACGGGGGTTCCCCCCGGTAAAAGCAAGTTTAGCAAGATGGCTAACGCGAGTCGTCTAACACGGACGCACAATGCAAGTTGATACTCCTCGTGCACAACGTTGTTCGTCACTTGCCATGCTGTGCCTGTGATGGGCCGTAAGGGAGTCGTCACTTGCCATGCTGTGCCTGTGATGGGCCGTAAGGGAGGTTGCACGGCTGACGACACCGCCGTCGTGCGAGGTATCCACACGGAAAGCAGCCGTTCCTTCGGCCTGCCCGTCCTCCCCAATCCCCCAAATCACGTTTAGGGACGTCGACGGCGACGACGGGGTCGACGTGGCACGCGGACTACGGGTTACACGACCTGTGGAATTATGCCACCGATCCCGCGCCACGGCGAGGGCGGACACGGCGGGGGGAAAGAGTTTTTGCTTCCACAAAAAACGGCCTTTTACGGTTTTGAGTATTAATATATAGATGTACATGCTCATTCCGCACAAGAAAGGCAACATCAACAACAGATGTTATACACCACATACCCTTTTCTCCACAACAGTGCCAAATGTTCTCCTGCTAGCTCCCAGGAGCCACTGGAGCCTGCGTAGGTATCTCCTGAGTACTGACTCCACCTGCTGCTCGTACTCAAGGAGCTCATGAGCCTGGAGCTGAAGATGCTTCACTTTCCCCTGGAGAAAGATTGAGAAAACAAAAATCAATCTTCAATTGGCAATTGCTCCTATAAGACAAAAGTATAATTGGTTGAAAAGCACATTTGATTAAAAATGGGTCCTTTCTAAAAAAAAAAAAAAAAAAGAAGAAGCTTACAGTACATAGTTCAGACAGATTTCATAACTTTCTGTAAAACCTACTGTATATCTTCTCTTTCCTGTTCTTCTTAACTTTACAATCCACCTCAGAATAGTACTCTAAATAGATGGCACAATATAAATGAAATATGTTACATGTATCATTATCATTATGAAAACAAGTATTGTATAAGTACAATTCCAACCCCCATCCCCAATATTTAAATGATAGCTTTGAGATAGATATGTGAAATGGAAAGCTTTGTTGTAAGCAAGTATTCTCCCAAACAATTCATTTCAGGTTTGACGCTTACCAATGCTAATTCTAATATTCAGGCATGAAAAGTGCTGTTAAAAAAAAACACTGAAAAACTTTCGCGAACCAAAGCGAGGGAGCGAAGCGACCGAGCGGGGGAGGGTGTGGGAGGGGGGTATCCCCCCTCCCACGGTAGGGAAATTTTTCAAATTTGGGGTTAAGAATTGTGCAATCTAGTGCATTCTGTGGTGAGATATTTAACCTCATATTCAATGAGAATCTGGATTAAGATGATTCTATATAGCATAAGTCATACCCCAAAACAGTTGTAGTTGTTGTGACTTCGTGCCGTGCGTTCAACACAGCCGCCGTGAGCGATCAAAATATCTCATCGTCGATGATCACACACCTTGCAAAATGCATGCCGTTTACTTTTTTCCAGATGCCGGGATGAAGTCAAACTTTAGTCTTATCCACAATCTTGCTATAAAACTGGGTATTTCCAAGGCTTATCCTTTTAATATTACAATCCAACTCGGCAAAAGACAGATCATTCGCTCACTTGAAACATCACGTCGCGACTGCACTGGCAAACACATGTGCACTGCACATGCGTTGTGTGACTGTGTACATGTAATAACATGCATTTGCTTGTAGTATGAATAGCCTTCCGCCTTCATGCGAGTGCGCAATTACGGGCGGGGGTATTTTGCGTATGCACACAAATCCTCTGCGGTTATTAGGCGATCCCTTCGCACGCACGTAGAGAGCATACACGGACACGAGGTGCAGTGCGAGTATGTATGTGTAGTAAGTTAAGGGATCGCCTCCGATTCCGTCTTTATTGCATGCCCATGTATTACTGTGTATACACGATGGCATATGCGCGGAAATTTGATTTTTTTTTTATGGAAAAGTGAAATACGCGGAAAAAAATCTAGGATCGGAGGAAAAAGCGGAAATCCGCGGATACGCGGAAAATTTTCATGCCTGAATATTACCAATACATACATGTATATTTCTAATCTATTTATTCAGCTAAACTTTTTTTATTTGCAGTGCAAGAAAGATAATTTAATGCTACATTTGATGGATCACACCTATTCAAAGTTACAGTATATTACATAATTTCACTGGAAATATATTTTCCTTACCTTAATGTTGACACTTGGAAATATGGTGCAATGCCTGCAAATAAAATGAAATATTTAAGATGAAGGTTTTATCATCTCTGCAGATTGTTATAGACGTATTAGCAAGCAAATCCTCAAAAGGCTGCTTAATTGAAAATCATAATGAATATGGATTATTCCTTCCTAAGGAATAAGAATGGAGCTTTGTTTGTACAAATCATTCAATCTCTGTATCTCTGTATCCTTTCATTACTCACCCTAACAGAAGAAAATGAATTATAATTATAATAAAATCTTGCAATCTTGAATATAATTTTTCTTTTGGTATTTGATTCCCCACTTTAAGTACACAAAGGGATTTTCATACTGCTTTAAAGTGAGTACTGTAAAACCAGATATTTTTGTGTGCAAGAAACTTTCGCGAATTTCGCGAGTGGTCGGGATTCGCGAAAGTTTCATGGCATGAAACAATCAAATCACAATTGAAACAACGTAAACTTATTGCGATTCGCTGAAGTTTCTCACTGCAAGATTGGCTGTCATTAACAATTCGCAAAAGTTTTATGTCGCGAAAGTTTCTGGTTTGCCAGTACTTTCGTAATTTACCTTTCATGCATAATACATGAGATTAGAGTTCCATTCTATAACTATAAAAATCCAAAGTGAGCTATTCCTCAAACTCTGATACAAAATGTAGAACACTTTCAAAACTTACTTGGCTGAAACACTTTTGTTGAGCGTGTTGATATGATGCTTCGCATGGGCGCAATCTGGACCCGACACAAGCTTGCTGAGATCCAGACGTAACTTGGCTAAGCAGTATTTTTTCAACCACTGTAAAAAGTCAAAAATGATTAATAGTTTCAATGAGGGATATAAAGTTGTTATCATATAACAATGACTGTTTGCAGAGAAAGAAAACAATTGTAATTAAGTTTAAAGAAATTCAATATTGAATTAATGTTTCAGAATAAAGATTCTGCTAACATTGCTGACATTAAAAACATTGCATCATAATACAGTGGTTCCTTGTTCTAACAAACTCCTTGGGACCAAGAAAATTACCTTGTCATATGGACACATGGTTATATCAGGGATATAAAAGAAGAGAATACAAACAAGTGGGACCAGCAAAATTATCTTGTTATGAAAAGTTTCTCATAACAGTGTTCTTATAACAAAGTTCCACTGTACTATTTTCTTGTGTAGAGCTCATATATCCAACACAGTAGCACTCAAGGCATTAAAGTATTACCCCTTCAGTTGACTTGGCTACCGATCACAGTGCTATTACTATTATTTTTGTACTATCATGTCACATTGACCTAGGCCCTGTTTCATATGTCTTGTTATCAATAACAAGGTACAATAATTGTTATAAGCTACTGAAATCCTTGAATCTGATTGGTTGAGAACAAATTTGTCATAGAAATGGGGTACTTGTTATTAATAACAAGTTCTATGAAACAGGGCCCTGATAGATTTTACTATTCTCTCAAGACACTTTATAATTATATTTGTATACTGCATTACTGTGCCTACCAGGTGAGATGTCATGATATCCTCTCTGTCAGGTATACAAGGATGAGGAACCATCTTCTTTCCTCCTTTCTTTCCCTCAGGATACTGCTTGAACACTGTGCCTGGAGACGGAGAAAGAAAGATAAAATATTACGTCATATATGTTAAAGATAAAGTAGAGTTCTGGTCATGCAATTACATTGTGAAAGAAACTGTCTCAAAGGAATTGGGAAAGGTTGACCATGTCTACGTAAGAATTCTTTAATAATGTGTTGTTTTGGAATCATCAAAACAGATAAGAAATTGACTCAATTTCACGGAAAAGCACTTGTACTGCACACAGAAATGGGTATAC
Organism: Heliocidaris tuberculata; assembly: GCA_025618425.1. Lineage (NCBI taxonomy): Eukaryota > Metazoa > Echinodermata > Echinoidea > Camarodonta > Echinometridae > Heliocidaris > Heliocidaris tuberculata. The sequence continues at coordinate 50,374,331 of CM046836.1, forward strand.
GGGACTACACACACAAATGGCATTTGTCATATTTCAGTCATATTTCTAATATAAGAGCATGTGAAGAGCAATCATTTTCAGGGGATGTTTCTACTATGATGTTCTTCCAAATGAGAAAGCTCACAAATTATTTTTCACCTTTCCCAGAACTCAAGATTCTCTTTAAAGTGGATCAACAGGTACATACTGAAAGACAGTTATTTATAAACAGTTTAAGACCACCTACACCAAATGCACCAGTTTGAAGAAAACCCAAACTTAAAGTGTACCAATCACATGAAAAAAAAATTGTGTACAGCTAGAAAGTATAAAATCAACCTCAAAGAAACTTTATCTGACATTCCATAGGTCTGAAGGAAATAAAGGATTATCCTTTATTTCCTTCATACTCCTTAACTGTCGACCTAAGAAGAAGGTGAGCGCATGGAAGGGAACTCTGAGTTGGGTAGTTTACTCTTGAAATTTCGAAAATGGAATTATTTGACATTCAGACTTTCAGAATAGACCTCTTAATGGAGGGTAAATTTGGGGACCCTTTGAACTTTGCTTTTTTATTGCCATGCTGCATTACAGACAAAAATGTTGTGCCAGACCTGCCTTTGCACAAAAAATTTCAATCAGATGGGATCATAGCACTATTCTGATGTTACGGACCATTGTTAAATACATGTATTATGTAATCATTCAGTGAGACAATGTAATAGAGGACCAGTGAAAACAGGTGGTCCTAAACTTCTGCAATTGACTGCAATGTTAATCTTAACAGAAATGTCATAAAACAGATACCTTTTAACAATTATGTATATCTATCATAACATGCATTTGGACTTGAAAAAAATATATTTACAACAAATAATTCACTATCTATTGAAGCACCAACTATAGCACTATTTCCATACTGATGAATCACGTTTCATACTCCAACAAATTCACTTATTCCATGAAAATTGTGGAGCTGTATTCATGATGGTCACTTGAATATCGTGTTGAAATCAGGCAAAATTGGGTTGAAATACAGAATATCATAAGGTCTATACATAAATTTGAGAATGTGTTGAGTATACTTACCAACATCATTCTTGTTTTCTGTGTAGAAAGGTTGTTTCTTGGCGCTAGTAGGACGTTTCTTCTTCTCTTTTTCGTTGCCATTCTTGGATAGATGGTTGACTCTGTGCGGGTTCACAACTGGTTCCGGAGCTGGTAACAAATAAGAAAGTAACACCAAATTTGACATTGATGAGATGTGGGGTTTGTCAAGCGGCTAAAAGTAATGTATGGCAAGTGTGTCACTAAATCTCTTATTGTATCTTGAAAGACGACTTCAAGATTGAATACTCGGGTTCTCAGGTTGAGTATCAAGCCTGTGCACATCAGTTTTTATAACCTCTAGCATGTACTTAGCAAACTTGGACTTTCAAGTAAATTTCTCCCAATAATAAATCAAAACAAGCACAACAGGGCCTGTTGCATTACAATTACAACTGATCACAGCATTTATTACGAATTTCAAATATTAGCTAATCAAGACTAAGGAGTCAGTTGTGACTTTAAAGTGAAATTTAACTGTTTAATGCTGAGATTTGAGAATGATCTCATTGTGTAGTGGATTACAACACTCTGAAAAACATGTCTAAATTCACTGATGTAATGATATTTCTATACACAAATCAAAATGAAAAGGTGAAAATAAAATATGAAACAAAGAATCTTCCCCTTAATCCTTTGACTCACGTGTAGGCATCAGAGCCTTCTTTGTTGCACTGGTTGGTCTCCAAGCTGTTGTTCTTCTCTCTTCTCTCTCCTTGTTGTCTTGGATTTGCTGCAGAAACAAACAAACAAACAAATTACAAAATCCTTCAATTGCAATTAGATTTACAGTTTCAATGCAAGAATTTTGCTAGGAGATGATTTCTACCATAGATTTATGCTGACATAATGACATATTATCCAATGTTATTTATCTTAGTTATTACATGTATATCTTACCAATCTAGCCAAGCTGAGTTCAGTGTGTTTAGGAGCTGTCAAAGCTTTCTTAGCAGAGGAAGGTCTCATGGGAAGCATCTTGGTCTCTTCTGTGTTCTTGTTATCCTGGAGAAAAAATATGTACATATTACAACATTTTTTCATGCATTTAGTTGTGTTGTTTGGGGTTTATAGGCAGTGAAAGCAAGGGACTATGTATCTTGATAACTGGTGCCACAGTAAATTTAATTTTCATATATCAAGGGTTAAATCAGAAATTATTTAGTTGAATTCGTTTTCCTTACTGAAAATAGCAAAGTAATTGAGAGGCTATACCTCGACTTTAAATTTTTTACACATTTCCACAAACATTAATTACAGAATGTGCAAACCATTTCTTGTCATTATTAGAGTGTCTAGAAGTTACTACAGTCCAACTTTGAAAGAGCAGTTCTTTTTCAACCCTACTGATATTGGTACACAACAAAGAATCAGAACTTTTCACACTTTTCACATAGTTTTAACTGTACATTTTATGTGTGAGGTACAAAGTATAATGAAACTTACATATTTTGGTGATCTCCTTTTCACAGATTCCACCAGCATTGCACACTGTGAAAATAGAACATGAAATGGAAAAAAAAGGGGGAATCTATTAGCATCTTTTCCCTTCTCGTGAAAAAACAAAAGTTTAAGCATGTATTACACTACAGCAAATAAGTATTTCTTTTCTTTAAAAGCAAAACCTCTTCCAAGTTTTATTATTATTCTTACAGAAGTGAGTATGTATAACATATCTGTAGTCTCCTACTTAGAATTTCCCTGTGGACAGGTTGCTTAACCCTTTCAGGACAGGGATTATTTAAGGGCTAAATTGATCACATTTTGTTCTTCAAATTGGCAACAATAATATTTTTCTTTTAGTGCTACATGGTTCAAATAAGGTGTAGTGTCTTTGAAAACAATATACATGGTTAGAAATTTGTTGAATAGTTGAAAGAAATTGCCAATTTTGATGAAAAACAATGATTTTAAACCTCTCAATGTGTTGCCAATTTAAGGATCTCATAGCTTATTCTTGTTTTTAAAATTCCTGGCATCAAACGCAGTATGGTCATGCAATAAAAATGGTCATAGTGTGTGCAGAAAATTTTGCTCTTTCTACTCGTGCATCTGGTATATTTTTTAGAGCTCTGGATCAAAAGTTATTGAGCCAAACCACAAAATGTGGTCAATTGTCTTGAAAGGGTTAAAGGATTGTAACACTCATTAACACACTGAAATGCTGTGAGCACTATAATTCAGTAGATTATTTAATCATATCTCAATCAAGCTATAAAGACTTGAAATGCATTAAGATTAAAACTAATCAATCATGTCACACTTACTTTTTGGGAGTAGTTAACTGCTTTGTCCATTTCACACAGGATCAACTTGATATCGTCACTCTCGATGATCCCCGTCTCACGGAACCAATGGAACCGCCCGCCTGTCACATGACCCAGGGTCCTTAGGCACTCAGCCGTCTGTGTGATGTTGGCATAGCGACCAGGGATGGTGCTATCGGCATTGTCATAGTCATCGATGTTGAAGAGGATGGAATGGACCTTAGTTGACTGGCCAGCCGAGGCTTCCTCCATGAAGGAGCAGATGACATCTGAGGCCTGGTCTGGGATACCACTGGTGAAGAGGTATAGACCTCCAAACACTAGGATGATAGAATGGATGGAAATGTGGAATCATTAATTGGGTCTACTGGTATCAATGATGTTTAAGGCCTTAAAATTCACTTGTTTGGTAAACTGCATCAAAAAAATTGCTGCGGCAAACTAGAGACCATTTGACATGTAAATGAACGGTAAGTGGGGGAGAAAAAAGTAGCTGTGCCTCTATACATACTCTGTGATCTGTGTGTTAATATACACAGATCTGTGTCCCTCACTGTGCTATGTTATTAACTGAATCTTGCAGTTGCATTTTTTTTAGGCAGTTTACCATGTCATGAGTAAAGAAGGCACAAGGCTTTAATCATGGCTTTTGCTCCTATTTCTGCTATAATCATACTTATTGTTTAGCATAATGAATATATGACCCCTCTGAGGACCAAAGCAAGAGAGTACTCGGGTAATAGAATGAAACAGCCCTGGTCTGGAGTATTGAGGGAAGACAGGTAAAGATCTCCAACCACTAGAGCACAAAAAATGGATGTGAGAGAATGGTGAAGTCATTTTGAGGCATTTAATGGCATTTTAGGGTTTGAGTCTTAGGGTCTTTGCTCCTAGTTGCTGCATAAATCATACCAGTTATTCAGTGCAATGAATATTTCAACTCAATGAAGGCCTGAACCTGAGAATACCAGGATTCAGACACATTTGAATTATATGTTGAATGTCATCAAATGATCTTTGATTCGCTTAAGAGCATTCCACTCATTTAGTACAACTATGACGGAGGTAGGAGTATGAAAGCTATCGTACACACCTGACTGACGTTTTCTGTCCTCCTCATTCTCCAGTGCCATTCTCAGAGCTGCTAAGAAGTTCCTGCTACCATTGCACTCCAACCCAAGTACCCACCTGAGGAAAGGAACAACAATGATACTCATTATTCCCACTCATTCCCTCTTTTCAAACTTTCCTTCACTTTGTTTGTATGACAAATGTTCACTGATGAAGAGATTTCCAGAGATTTTTTATTTTACTTCATTATGACTTGTGTTTTCATGAACAGTGTCCATGCAACATTGTGGTAAACTGTCCAAATGCCTTTTATTTTTGGAAACAACTTTGCCAGGTATCTTCTAAATTTGTAAATTAAATGCACCAAAGGACAGGGGCCGTGGAGAGTTTTTTAAAGTGGGGGGGGGGGGGGGGGTGGGGGGAGGGCTGATCTGATTTCACTCATTAATGACAATTTTCAAGCCTTTTTTCTGAGATTTTTTCTAACGTGTCTACTCGAAAAAGTTGGCCCATGAAGGAAAATACAACAAGCAATTATTCTTTTCCAAACATTTTATCATTCAAGCAGTCTGAATCTCATTTTGCATTGGGATAATTCTAACAAAGCATATTAACATTAACTCATCAAAAAAACAAAAACAAAATGAAGATTGTAAACTTACTTCCAGGCATTCTGCAGGTTGGCTGGTGTGGGTTCTTGCATACATGGTCTCCAGGCACGAGCTGTGCTGCCAAAACTGGAAGGATATAAAAGAGAGTAGATTAATGTCTCGTGCTTTTAATACATCCACTGTGGTATCGACAGTTTTATATAGCACACTAACTTTACTTAATGATTTTCATTAACTTTGAAACTGAAAGTTCTACAATGTACAACCAAATTAACATTTCAGGTTAATTACACTATCATAAATGAATTACATCATATTCTCACCTATGTATTTGAATTAGTCTTAGAATCAAAAACAAATCTTGCAGAATGATTATTCTCGATGACCTTGTGATACATCGAAGGGCTACACCAACTTCCAGCTGTAACTTAACACTGCAGGCATTCACAAAGTGTTAAGCATTTATTTATATATTTTTAAAAATTTGCTGTTGTCTGAACTTGTCACATTTAATTTGCTTATGTTTTTATGTTAAGTCATTTCTGAATGATAATTTATTCCTGAAATTCCTAAAATGGAAATCAATCAAGCAATTCAGTATCATGTAATGAAATAAACATGGCTGCAGGTAAAAGATAATGACAGAGGTTATACAGGCAATTCTCTATTCTATTCAAGATATCTTGATATTAATGACTATTTCAAACATCTTTTCTTACCCAATGATGTTGAAGGCTTCTTTGTTTGCTAGCTGTTGTTCTAGGAGTAACCTGACAGAGTGCTGGATGTGGACTAGATAGTTCACATTGGACAGGGAGAGATCTATCAAGATGACAACCCTGGAGGAACAAAAAAGAGTAAATACTATGCTGAAATCTAGGCTACTGTGATGTTCCTAGTAACAAACAAAAAACCAAGTTTTTACATCAATTCAACTGCTCAATAATAAACTCATTTTATGCCATCTGATAAATTTAACAATTCTACCTTTTGCTATAGAGGAGTCAAGTTCATTTCAGTTGTTACACCTTATAGCTAAGTAACATCTTTACCAAAGAATCAAAGACTCAAACAGATATAAGAAACATTTATTTCCTTTATAAATCAATATACACATTGAAACACAATCCAAAAAAGAACAGCTTGCTGTGGGTACATCTGGAGATTAAATGTAGATTTAAACAAAATATAACAAGAAATACAAAAAAATAGCATAAAATTGAAGACTCATGAAATGACATTCCTTCAACTATTTTTCTTACTGTTTTGATCCTTTCTCTTCTTCATATCTTCTTTTCTAGAATTACCATCATCATCATCATCCTTTTCTTTCTCATATCTTTGCCATAATTCTCCACAAAATAAAACACTGAACTGCTATAAGTAGCATCATGATACCATTCCTCCCACTGTTAAACTCAAAGCCTATTGTTCTGTCTTATCGAATGATTCTTACTTCTTCTCTGTGATAGTGCCAAATAGTCTTCTACTGTCCTTCGACAGCCAATCAATCCTCCTCTCATAGAGCTTCACCATAGCTCCTAACTGCTTCTGGTAGTCATAGAGGAGTGTAGGGTCCACATGGACATTCTTGATGCTTCCATCGTGCCACTCAAACTGAGTCATCGCTTTCTGAAATACAAAATAAGCACACAGCCAAAAAATGAAATAAACCACTCACAATCATGACCATGAAGATAAGTTGAGAAAATGCAAACAAACATGTTTTTTGAATACCTCTAAATTCTTATCAAGCATCAAAGATGACTGACTGAAATATCAATATACACATGTATATCCATTTATTAAGACAATACTAAAATATGACATACTTTCACAGAAGAGAGGATTCTATCTATCCCAGACCAGTCCCTGGTCTGGTGTGTTCAGGCACCTTTGTTACCAGTAGACCCTTTGACTGATTCTCCTATCAATACATACTTGATAATCTTTTATTTATTTATCTTTTATTTATCTATTTTTGATAGGAAATGAGAATAACAAGAATATAATAGGAAATTAATTTTGGTTCGATTTAAAATCAAATAAACTTACTTCATGTGTTTGAGATCGTACAGATTTCCTGATGATTGGAATGAATTCCTCAATAGGAGCAAATGCATTGGGAGCCAGGACTTGGTATAGAGTCAACTTCTTTGCTGCATTAGGAGAGAGATAATAAAGATAATTCAATTTTTACACACGATTTGGTACTCATCATGAATTATCTCTTCAAGCAAATTGATAATGGATAAAAATTATATATAATCATAAAAACAAAAATTTACTTTAATTCAGAACAGAGAATAAATACATGGGAGAATCAGTGTAGATACATTTATATAGGTCCTTATTCTACTAAAATTTAAACCCAGTGCTGGGCCCTCTTGCATAAAAAGTTGGGATTAAACACAACTCAAAAAATTAAACGCAAGTCCCAAATACGCGATCCTGATTGGTTGAAAATCGAGTTGCGTTTAATTTTTTGAGTTGCGTTTAATCGCAACTTTTTATGCAAGAGGGCCCAGGTTTTAAGCTTGGTCTACAGTTGATTCTAACAAAAGAAGTTAGACATGGACTAAGTTTTCCTTTTGTTACACATGACTTAGACCTCCTATCAGGTTTAACTGAATTGGTAGAATATGTCCATAGTGTTTAATTATACCTGGAACATTGGAACTTAACAAAGATAATATAACATTGCATGAATTTGCAAAAATGGAAGATCACATATAGATATGGCTAGATGGTAGGAAAAACATAAAATACAAATACATTACAGATTTAAGGAATAATTCAGTGAATAGAAAAAGCAGTGAATGAATGATTTGTTGAGAGAGAAAAAAGAAATGAATTTTTACCTTTAAGTCCATTCTGTAGAAGCCAATCGTGTGATGCCTTGGGAATGAATGAAGCAGGTTCATCAATGGTCAATGGACCAGCATGGTTGGGAGGTCTGGGTAAGAACCGGGACTGTGGTAGCTTCTGGACCTCTAGAGATATCTGCAGTGATGGACAAATTGTTAAAAAAGAGCAGAGAAAACATTGACAGCACTCTCTTTTCCTATACTGTGTGGAAAAAAAAAATCTGTACTAGAGGGAGCATCATAAAAGAAGGAATCATTCAGAAAGGTATTTTTGCCTTCAAATTTCTGCAACAAAATGGTAGAGCATCAGGGTCCTGAAGAGAGCAAACACTCTTTTTCCATACTGTGTGAAAAAGGTCCAGTGTATTACTAACAGTGAATCCACAATAATGTCTCACCTCATTGAGTATGCTAACAAGTGCATCTCCCATCATGCCTTGCCTCATCTCAGCGATCTTGTTGATGACATCCTGGGCCCTCTTGATCTCTCTCAGTAGAACAGTGATGTCTGTACCTGTGTAGATTTGTTCCTAAGGTGACAAAACATAAACAATTTTGGTAGACACTAGATATGTTCTGAAATACCAGCAACAAAACAAAAATATAAGTTTCCTATCTTCCCCTTCATATAAATGGGCAGAAAGAACAGCGGCAATTCCTAATTTTATCATTTATAATTAGTTATTTCATATCCTTACGTAAAATATTGTCCTTTTTATGATCATCTTTTACTCATGATTACCAATATAAACTGAAAGAAATTTGGATGAATTATGTTGTCTATAATAAAAAGAATTTTGTCTATCGTTATTAAATGGGATTTATTGTTTGCAAGCGATCTAGTTATTAATACAGTCACTCAAGTTCACAATTCATTTCTATTCTACTTATAATTTACATGTAGGTGTTCCAAATTTACACTTGGAAAAAAGAGCTACTTAGCGAGTTGTTCTTACCTCAGCCCCAGAAGAGTAGACGTGGTATCGGCCATCTGATGCTTCGGCTAACTTGCGCAGTGACAACTGCAATAAACAAAATCAAGTAATGAATAGTCATGTATCACAAATTTTCATTCATTGTGAATTGCCACCCGTGGTAAAAATGTATACATTGCAAAGCCCTTTTCAGACTTGACACGGTAACCCCCTACAAAAAATGCCAATGTCAATATATTTTGTCCGTGTGGTTTTGTTATTAAAGGCAGGTTACTGTATTATGTAAGAAAGATGGTCTCAATTCTTAAATCTATCCGCCTTTTTCATGTTCATGGAGTAACTGATGAATAAACTTTGACAGTCTAAATCAAATTGCTTGGTTCATCTAATTTTAACACACCCCCTTTCAGTGATAGTAATACTTACATTTGTAAGATGGTTATTGCAGTCAAATGCTATACAATGCAAGGGGACTTTTCTTCCACAGATAGTCTGAGAGACAAAGTCTACCAAGACATCAGAACTTTGGTCCGCACTAATCACATGCACGGGAGAGAAGAAAACAAGAAAATAATCAATTAGAAAAGCGATTTCAACTTCAGCTTACCATTCTACAACATTCTTGCATCAGTTTGTGATGGCTACACAAATCTCACATAGTTGCTATCTGGGGGTGAATACATCGAAAATGATGAGGTGATGATGGTTTGGAATAAGTTAATTTTTGTTAATCTCCAAATTGATTTCCTCACTTAGATTGACTGCTATACAAATATAGTTGGTGGAGTTGCTTCTCAAGTTTCACCTTGAAAATTTGTTTCTGGCTCTCACTTTCCTTGTACATTACCCCCCAAAATACTCCAGAATAAATTTAAAATTACTTCAACTACACTAAACATCAGTGTAGTGAAAACGAAATTTGTGAAAATTCCCACACATCTAAACTAACCCTTTCAACAACAAAAATTGTTCTTTGGGGGCTATTTTGAATTTTTCCAACAAAAATTGGTCCCAAAGAAATTAAAAATTTGAGGAATATTGCGGGATTTACTGGGGCCATTTAAGTAGTATGTGAGACAAATTGCCCTTTTGCCCTTATGCAATTTGAGCGTTTGTCTTACCAGCTCCCTAGAACCAAGACGATAGAGTCTATATCCTTGGTCTTGAAGATCTTCTTGAGAGCTGCCATCAGGTTGCATCCCCCACTGCCTTGGATCCGGTTGACCCAAGCCCTAGCTTCATCCAACCTAATCATAAACAGAGGTTTTAAAAAAGAAGAACAAAAAATGATAAATTGCATATTTTCAAGTGGTTTCATTAGGTTTTGCTGTGATTTACAATCCTGGTTACCTTAAATGATCCGTTAAAAAATGTTCTTATTATATTTATGTTCTTAGTATTGTAGCGTGGCCCACCTCATTTTGTATTTTGTTTTCTTTCCGAATTTGTCAGCGCTACCCCTACATATCCAATATAATCATTATCAAAATACAATACTTGAGACACTAACCAGTATTCAATAATCCATACACATTTTATATATGTGAAAGCATTCTTCATGCCCTACTTCCATTTTCCTTATGGAGTTAGTACCCCATCACCTTTTAATAGGGAAACAACACAAAATTTACATGAATTTATGAATCTATCATAAACATGGCCTTGTTTATAACTTGTTTAATACATTTCTATTACACGGTAAGTTTAAACCACAATAGAGGACCATAATCAGTCTTAATTTCATGTACAATAAATGATTATTTAAAACAGTAATTAATTTTTTTAAATATCACCTTTCTCTCCAGTTTCTATTGTAACTACACATATAATCAAAATTTCATTTTTATGACATGCTGATCAATGACTTACATTCTGATATTGACAAATCTTGGTCTATCCCAAAGAGAATCTACTTCAGTCCCAAAGGATACAAAATGAAGCATCTCTCTGTCATGAAGCTGTTCGTCAATCAACTCCTACAGTGATAAATCAGTGAAAGGATAAATATTGTCATTATATAACAAAGAAAGGATGCACCACTATGTTTTCATCGAGAGCATTGCTGTAAGATATGAGTTGAATGGTGTAAATACAGATTTAGGTATTTAAAGAAATAAATCTTCATGTTTCCAAATGGATAAACTTTTCCAATAAATGCTAAATAAAACTACCTACAAATTAAGAAACTTTTTCAGAAGAATGCTGAGAACTCAACTTTCAACAGATATAGTTTTGATTTGAATTTATATAATACATGTATAACTACTACATCGATAAATTATGGAACTCTTTTTTTTTTAATTCCCAGCTGCTCACTGATTTAACATTGAATGCAGAGCACTGATACATAAAGTAGACTACATTTTCAACAGAAAGAACAGTGTAACCACTGCACTGTACATATGATTTGAAGAAATCTGCAAAGGTCTCTTTCTTACCGTTAGTGCTTGTCTGAAGATCGATATTCTGCCAAAACCAGTGTTTGCATCGGAGCTGTCAACAAGTATCGCAACCCTTCGTCCCTTCACCATTCCAAATGTCTGAAAACACAGAATAAAACAAAAAATAGAGAAATAATAACATTATTGAAATGATATATTTCCCCAGAAGAAGTAAAAGAATAACGTAATATATAAATGTGCTCTTTTATCTAAAAACTGACAGTACTTCACATTCCTGATTTTCATAATATGTTATATGCCAGTCCTAATTTAAATACTTGACGGTAATATGAGAGTCTTTGAAAGCAATTATAACAAATTATAACAAATTTTGAAGATAAATTTTGGAAAAAATATATTCCTATTTTAAACTTTATATTATCTAAATGGCTGCATTGTAGTACATTATAAATATGGATTTAATGCATCAAAAAATTCAGATTCTTTCAAATACATATCCTCTCTATCTGGTACAGGTATACTTTAATAATCATTCTTTTCTGTCATTGTGGCAGTGTCGAGGCTAAATCATTAACCCTTTCAGGACAGGAATTATTTAAAGGCTAAATTGATCACATTTTGTTCTTCAAATTGGCAACAATAATATTTTTCTTTTAGTGCTACATGGTTCTAACAAAATGCAATGTCTTTGAAAACAATATACATCATTAGAAACTTAGTCGAAAAGTTGAAAAAATTGCCAATTTTGATAAAAAATAGTGATTTTGAACCTCTCAATATGTTGCCAATTTAAGGATTATGAAGCTTATTCTCCTTTTTGAAATTCCTGGCATCAAACGCAATAAGGTCATGCAACAAAAATGGACACAATGTGTGTAGAAATTTTTGCTTTTTCTACTCATTCATCTGGTATATTTTTTAGAGCTCTGAATCAAAAGTTATTGAGCTAAACCACAAAATGTGGTCAATTGTCTTGAAAGGGTTAAATAGATAATATTGATTACCTCCCTTTACATCTCAACATATAGAAGTTCTTTTGGTTCAGGCAAGAATAAACAAGAAACATCAAAAAGCAATGAGGTTTTTTTTCTTTCTTTCAAGTAACGCAACATAGGAAATGAATTCTCATCCAAATTTTTACTTGTTCTGCAATGGATAGGCACTAAATGTCAGGACTTACTTTCCTGCTGCCTTTCAGTAACCATTTGATCCTGTTATGGTACATCTCAATAGTCCTATCCAAGGAAACAAAACAGAAAATGATGGTTTTCAGTACAAGAAGACTAGCTGATAATGTACTTATAGCCTGTGTATTAATGAAATATGGTAAAAGCCGTGTGATGCAGTACGGCAATACTTAACATGGATAGTACAATGTATCACCTTACAACATTAAAATATACTTTGGTGGGTTGACATATCAGTGAAAATATGAATCATTGGCTGAACCGTCAACAGAAGGAAATTTTCATGTCCACTGAATTTTTTTTTGCACAGTAATTCTCAAGGACTTTTGTTCTTGCTTTGTCATGTACAATTATAAAGTATACGTCTACTCAGTGACAAAAAAACAACATTACTAATATAGTTTATTTATTGGTGCACTCTCTGTACTGCTAGATTTTACAAGTCTTGTGCATAACTGGTACTTACTCATACAGCTTGTATTCAAACTCATTGACAGCACTGGCTTCAAACTGCAGATGTCTAGAAGGACCACTCTGATTCATACCAGTAGGTCTATGGGTATGGGATAAAATGAAGGATATCTTATAAAATTACATTGAATATGACTTCAAATCAAAATAACATTCATCAATATCTGGAATACAACTCTTGCATGCATTTTGCAACAGACCAAGGAATATATGCATGTTCCTAGTGTCAATTCAAATCATCTTTCTTTCTTTGAATTCACTTTCAAATAGATTTGACTAGTTGGTAAATCTAACTCTGGACAAAAAAAATATCACTGCCTACAAGACTGAAGTTAACAAAATAATTTGTATTGTGCTGTGTAATGGAAGTACTGAAATATAGATTAGGTTTTCATATAAACTATCCACAAATTGAAATAATTTAAATATGTTCAACCATTTCTCATAACATATTTAATAAAAACCTGATGACAAGACTATTTCAAGCAACTCATTCTTCTCAGCATTTCTCTTTTATTTCACTAAAAACTTACTTGACAATCTGTCCTTTGGTTAAGAGATTTTTGAGTGTGAGCTTGAAGTGTTCTATGGAGTGGTTTGCCAGCCAGTCTTCTGATGTCTGCCCCTCGTTGAACATGGCAGACATGTCACGTGCCCGCTGTCAGGGAAATCAGATGTGAAGACGTTATAAAAATGAGCAACTGAGGTACATTAGGTAGCTTAACGAAATGTAGTGGGATGAAAAGACGCATCCGGAAAGCAAAATGCGTATTCTTAAAAATCATAATTTTATTGCATTATAAGGTAGAAACATATCATTAAGTCATAGAGTGCATAAAAATAACTCTACTACCTTGATAAGGCTTAGTATTACCAAAACTGTCATTACAACTGTCAAATTACAAATTTTAATTCATCAGTCACCTACAATATCGCTGTTTGCATTCCGGACCTATCTAAGCTACCTTATATTGCTTGCTCTCTTGTTCAGTATCAGTCACAGCTTCATTTAATTGATGTGTGCTTGAGAGGAACATTTGTAATGTTGGTAATATGTTATTCTATTGCACAATAAATATATCTTGATTTAATAACAATAAACATGAAATAAATGTTCAGAATATTTAATCATCTGAGGAACAAAGGAACATAAGTGATTCACAATCATCCCAAATTGAAACTTTTTTGATTGCTGCAACTTATTTATTGAGGAGGTAGAGTAAAAACTCAAGAAAGATCAAGCAAATGCTAAACTGGTCTTTAGAAAGAGTAAAATGGAATGACCAAAGCAAACAAGAAAATTAAAAACAACAGATCCAAAAGGAAACAAACCAAAATGGTGATAAATAGATAAAACAATGACCACTGTAACACAATTTCTAGACTAGCAGATTTTGGAAAATGGAAAAAAATGTATTCAACAGAAAACCGGGTACAAGATGAAGACAAGCATGCACATAGCAAGAAAAAAAATCAATAACAAAGTAAAAGTGTTGTTGTTTTTTCACTTACAAGCTGATCGTGTGTCTGGTTGATGTGAGTCACCATAAGGTCAGGGGTTGGTATTGCCCTCTTTGTTGAAGGTTTGACCCAAGGAGGTCTCTCATGCAGAGCCTTACTGTGACCCTTCTGGCGTGTCCCTCCTCTTCCCCTCAATTTAGGCTGGGTCATGAAGGTCTGATTAGTTCTTCGTTGTGACCTACAAGAATGAATATTAAAGAATATATGTTCCAATCTACTGCATTACAAGTCCAGGAGACTGTTTAAATCACTTTTAGTTGATGAAACATGCTCCCAGGTTTGTTGAACAGTAACAGCAAATTGTCAATTTTTGAGTGGGTTCTTCTATCGTGGACAGATCTGTCAAGCATGACACTTGTGGTGTTTCAGTACTATTACCTGGTAGTAACATGGCTGCTTTCATAGCACTCTAGCATTCAAGGAATTTCCCCCTATCTGATACCCTCTTACTACTCCTGGATGAAGGGAGGCAAATGTAGAATGTCTAATTGTGCAAGTGAAGATCATTTTAATCTATTTGCATTAGAATGGAAACTAAATATATTTGCTCACCTGGAGTTCTTATCACCACTGCCTCCATCTTCTTCCTCCTCCTCTTCTTCTCCTTCTTCTTCACCTTCACTCCCATTTACATTGAAAATTTCATCAGCTGACTGGCCAACATCAAAGGTGTTTGCTGTTCCAGGCCTAGTGATGAAAAGGTTTAGGGTAAATTAATCCATGTTCATTAAACAGGAATAACATATTAAAGGGAAGCTTGAGTTCTGGGAAAGGTAAAAAATAATTTGTGAGCTTTCTCATTCCTTTTATGTTAGTTTGAAAGATTATCATAGTAGATATGTTACATGAAAAGGATTGCTCTTCAAATGCTCTCATATTTTAAATTATGAAACAGACGAAATGTTCAGGCCACATTTCTGTGCATTCCCATATACACATTTCTGTATGCAGTGCATGTGACTCTCAGCAGGATTGATTCAATTTCCTATCATTTTGGTGATTCCTAAACCTTACAGCATACACCAATTCTTATTTGCTATATAATCAACTTTTCCCAATTGCCTTGAGACAGTTTCTTCATCTTGAGTGTTATCGTACACTGAATATATCTTGTGTGATGGTATATGACATTCTGAACCAACTTAAAAAGAAGTCTCATGAATTCCAATTTTCAGTTGCAAGAAACATTGGCAAAACAATCTTCTTCTTCTTTCTTTCTTCTTTCTTCTTCTTCTTCTCCTCCTTCTCCTTCACCTCCTCCTTCTTCTCCTTCTCCTTCCTCCTTCTTCTTCCTTCTTCTTCTTCTTCTCTTCTTCTTCTTCTTAATTCTTCTTCTTCTTAATTCTTCTTCTTAATTCTTCTTCTTCTTCTTCTTCTTCTTCTTAATTCTTCTTCTTCTTCTTCTTCTTCTTCTTCTTCTTCTTCTTCTTAATTCTTCTTCTTCTTCTTCTTCTTCTTCTTCTTCTTCTTCTTCTTCTTCTTCTTCTTCTTCTTCTTCTTCTTCTTCTTCTTCTTCTTCTTCTTCTTCTTCTTCTTCTTCTTCTTCTTCTTCTTCTTCTTCTTCTTCTTCTTCTTCTTCTTCTTCTTCTTCTTCTTCTTCTTCAGTGTTATCATATGCTGAATATAATATATCTTGTGTGATGGTATATGACATTTCTGAACCAACTTAAAAAGAAATAAGTCTCATGAATTTTCAGTTGCAAAAAAAATTGGCAAAACAAATTTCATAACTCAAATTTCAACATGTGGGACTGAAAAGGTAGCATAACATTAAAAAATCGTACGTGACTTGGTCCAATAAAATCAGCGGATAATTGCTGGTGTAAGGGGACATTGAATTAATTTTAAGCTTCTAGTTCAAAATTCTTACCTATCCTCCTCTTCTCCTAGAAGAAAATCCATTATATTAAGCGAAATCAATTCCAAAATATTGAAATTTCAGTCATAGCGTCGAGTAGAAAGTTGTTGCTTTGATGTTGCTAACGGGTAACTACGCATGCGCAGTTCAATTAATTAGAAGTTGCGTCTCGATTTCACCGGGGATTTCAAAGGGGATCGAAGCAAATATCTTTAACTGTCCTTTACTGATTTTAGACCATCATGGAGTCGTGGACGGTGGAAAGGAGTTGGGGGATTACTGCAAGAATGGAAAAAAAAAAGGGAAAAAAAAGGTCTCTCCTGTAATGGAAAAAACTGCCCTTACGGCTTGTGTTTTTGTTCTTTTCTTGTTAAATCTCACTTTACAGTCACTTCTCTACCTGTAATAAAACTGTAAGGTTTTTGTTTTTTTGGAGGGGGGATTTAATTTTCTTGTTTGTAGGTCACGCATGCCGCATGAGTCCAAGCAAGCAACTGCCAATGACGTGTGATCAAAACCACCTGGAAATGTGTTATAAAATATGACCAAAATATAAATAGATAAATATATACATATCTATCAACAAAAAAATAAAAACCCAAAATGTTCTAAAATTCAAATTTTTTTAATTAAAAAATAGGCCCATTAAAGGTAAAAATAGGAATAGTGATGAATATACTGGATTATTAAGCTATGATTTTCTTTCTTTTTCTTTTTTTTTTTTCTTCTTTTTTCAATAGTGTTTCCTCTGTTCCTCGCTCAATTTTAAATTCCCAATAAAGGTTGTATTACGAAATGCATGGTTGGTGATTCAAGCCGGGGGACGTGGAAAATTAGAAATTGAGTTCCCCCTTCCCCACAAACAAACAAAAAAAAAATGAGAAAAGAAAAGAAAATAAGAAAATAAAAATAAAAATGAAAATGGGCAAAAGATTGTCCCATGGTGGTTTTGATGCTGCCTTAAGTCAGATAAAAGAAAACAGTTGGGGATACATTAATGAATTTGATCAGTGCCTGTGTGATCTAAACTGCTCTAACATGCAAAGTTCCAAATTACAGAGTGCAACTATTTTCTCGATCGGTCGCTACTATACGTGACCTAACAAAATGATAAATAATCAAGGGCGTCGCTATAATACAATTTTTTATTACTTGAAAATGCAATATCTTTTTATTTTGCAGGTGGGGCGGCGATGTGCCGTCACAAATCACTTTCCCGCCCGGCTATGGTTTCCTCGAATGCCCCCCCCCCCCCATGGCTAATCTAAGAGGGACAGAGGAGGCACATACCCCCCGGCGGCACTTGAAGGGGTGCAAAAAAAAAAATCAAAAGCGAGAAAGAGACAGGGAGAAAAGGAGAAATAAGAAAAATTACATTATAACGCCCTAGTTAATACAGGAGGGTAAAAGGCAACAGAAATAATGTTCTGAAGGGATTAAAAGGAAAAAAACTCGGAAAGCTCAGTCGCTTCGTTCTCCACCCTGTTTCTTCTGTATCTCGTAATTTCGCGCCCAAATAATGGGTAGAGTGCATACTAGTGTTTTTAAAAAGTTCAAAATTTAACACCCTCCCCCCAAAAAAATAAAAAATAAAAAAATAAATAAATAAATAAAAAATAAAAAATAAAAAATGTAACTCTTGTTTCTTTGCTCTTGGCATAAGTATCATCGGGTTCTTGTTAAATTTTGCTTCCTCAAAATATAGCATTTTAAAGGGTCAGCATTCTAGAAAAATCCGAACATTCGGTAGCTTAATTTCTTAAAATTAATTCCTCGATTATATTTCTACATGATTTTTTTGTTAATGCGCGCCTAATACTAGTATAGGGCTGGAACAGAACAGCGATTTTCAGTGTTAAAAACTGTCTACCTAGTATACAGATCGCCATGCTGTACCCTTGCGAATTTTTCCTATATAGGGGTAAAATACATACAAAATTCAAGATGCTTCCTCGCTTTTCCGTCATGCAATAACTAATTATCAAACAAAATTCATTTCCACGAAGCGCTCTAAGTTTTAACGGGAATAAATCTGGTAGTGCTTTTGAGCTGATCCGTTGACACCATGGGGCAGGCAGGGCCCGGGCGTAAAATATATTGCCCGCGGGCGACGTGATCCCTAGATACGCCACGAACTCCGGACATGAAAAGAAATCTCTCTCTCTCTCTCTCTCTCTCTCTCTCTCTCTCTCTCTCTCTCTCTCTCTCTCTTCTTCTTCTTCTTCTTCTTCTTCTTCTTCTTCTTCTTCTTCTTCTTCTTATTCTTCTTCTCTTTCTCTCTCTCTCTCTCTCTCTTCTTCTTCTTCTTCTTCTTCTTCTTCTTCTTCTTCTTCTCTTTCTCTCTCTCTCTCTCTCTCTCTCTCTCTAGCTCTCTCTCTCTCTCTCTCTCTCTCTCCCTCCCATGCTCTCTCTCTTTCTCTCTCTCCCTCTTCCCCTTTTTCTACATATTTCTCTCCTTCCTCTCCTAGATTTCTTTTCCCTTCGGTCACTCCCTTTCTCGCTTTGTTTGTTTATTTTTCTACTGCATAATCTAAGTCGAGATCTACATAGGATGATATGTATTTGAGGGATTGATTTTTTTTTTAAATCGTCGTTTTGAAGGTCAACGAACTACATTTCACCACAGGCATTATATGGAATGAAATAACGCTACTGTGAAAACGAGGGGGGGGGGGTAGGGGTAGGGTGGTGGAATAATCGTTTTTCCGAAGGTTCATAATCAAGCCGAAACACAAATTTCCCATACCAAGGGGTTTATAATTCCGAAAATGAAATAGGGCACACAATATAGACCAGTTCACGGTTAGCACATGTCCCAAATGACCCCGAATATCCACAGATCTCAGTAAAACATGGAGAAGTCCCACTTAGTACATTTTGAAATAATCACTCCTACAGCGATGGAGGTGCTACATAGGAGCCATAAAGAGCCTTTGTTTCCCCCTTTCAAAGAATACTTCCACCTGTGTATCATGGAGCAGGCCCGTCGGAGCCGCTACGGTTGGTAGGGATTTGACCGTACCACTTTTCAGCCTAAAAAAAGAAAGAAAAAAAGAGAGAGAGATGGAGAGGGAGAAGAAAAGAGAAGAGAAAAGGAGAGAGAGAGAGAGAGAGGGGGGGGGGAGAAGAAAAGAGAAGAGAAAAGAAGAGAGGAGGTGGGAGGGTGATAAATGTCATGATCATAGGCTGATCGTAGGCTTATCACCAGCTTAATGGAAGAACACGAACATCGAAGTGACTTTGCCTTTTTACCCATTATTATGAAATGCATTATCACATAAACGTAAGAACAGTATATATGTCACAAAACTTGTTCATCCAATCGCAAATCTTAAAAATAATATCCTCAAGAAAGTGATAAAGAAGGAAAGGAAAAGGGGAAGAAAGAAAAAGAAGGACAAATATGACAATTTTTTTGCTCGCTCGCTTCGCTGGAAAGTTAATATTTGGGCAAAAGGCGTCTCCCTTCGGCAATAGGCTGCAGCCCCCCCCCTCCCCCCGAGGATTTTCAAAGTTCCGATATTCGGGCAACCACCACTTCATATTCGGGTAGCAAAATGAGGTACGAGATTCCCAGATAATAATGTAACTTCTGAATGTAACTTCTGTACATTTTCACTATTCAATTTTTGTCAATTAAAAGACATTTATTTCCATCCTTTCAATATACAATACTACGAAAAGTTACCAAAAAAATTGCTCGCTCGCTTCGCTCGCTCGCAAAATTAAGAAACTGAAAAGTTCGGGCAAAAGGCGTCCCCCTTCAGCAAAGTTCCGATATTTGGGCAACCGCTTCAACATTCGGGCAGCGAGGAGAAAGAATATCCACATATTTGGGCAGCAAGATTCCCTGATAATTATGTAACTTCTGAATGTAACTTCTGTACATTTTCACTACGAAAACTTAAAAAAAAAAAAATGCTCGCCCGCTTCGCTCGCTCTCAAAAATTTAGAAATTGAAAAGTTGATATTTGGGCAAAAGGCTTCTGCCTTCGGCAAAGTTCCGATATTCGGGCAACCACCACTTCATATTCGGGCAGCAAAGTGAGGTGCCAGAATATCCACATATTTGGGCAGCGAGGTTTCAAGATAATTATGTAACTTCTGTACATTTTCTCTACGCTCGCTCGCACGTAAAAAATTTAGAAAATGAAAAGTTGATAGTGGGGCAAAAGGCGTCCCCCTTTGGCAATGGGCTGCAGCTCCCCTCCCCCGAGGATTTTCAAAGTTCCGATATTCGGGCAACCACCACTTCATATTCGGGCAGCGAGGAGAAAGAATATCCACATATTTGGGCAGCAAGGTTCCCAGATAATTATGTAACTTCTGAATGTAACTTCTGTACATTTTCACTACGAAAACTTAAAAAAAAAAAAATGCTCGCTCACTTCGCTCGCTTGCCAAAATTTAGAAATTGAAAAGTTGATATTCAGGAACCTTCGGCAAAGTTCCGATATTCGGGTAAGCACCACTTCATATTCAGGCAGCAAAGTGAGGTGCCAGAATATCCACATATTTGGGTGGCGAGGTTTCAAGATAATTATGTAACTTCTGTACATTTTCTCTACGCTCGCTCGCTCGCAAAAATTTAGAAAATGAAAAGTTGATAGTGGGGCAAAAGGCGTCCCCCATTGGCAATGGGCTACAGCCCCCCTCCCCCAAGGATTTTCAAAGTAATATTCGGGCAACCACCACTTCATATTCGGGCAGCGAGGGGAAAGAATATCGATCCACATATTTGGGCAGCGAGGTTCCGAGATAACTATGTAACGTTTGTACATTTTCTCTACGAAAAGTTTTTTTTTTAAATTTGCTCGCTCGCTTCGATCGCTCTCAAACATTTTGAAATTGAAAATCGAAAATGGCCCTGTATGAACAAGATCTCTACATCTGTAATTTTCTTTTCTTATTATTAGGGGGAGGGTTATTAGGGTGCAGCATTATTGTCGGCAAATTTGGGGGTCACCCCCCCCCCCCATTCTAAATGTTCCCTTGTGTGTGATATCTTGCCCATATGTGTGCAGGAGAGGAGTAAGATCACCCCCCCAAAAAACTGCCTGAAATTTTCACTTGATCAAGATAATAAAGATCCTATCGAAGGATCTGGCATGAAATTAGATATTCTATCATTCCAACCGCGTAGCCAGGATTTCATTTTAGGGGGGCGGTTGTGAGCACGCGAAGCGTGATAAATTAGTGATGAGCACGCAAAGCGTGCTCCCCAGGGGGTGGGTGCAGGGAGGGGGGAGTTTTCCCCCTCCCGCGCGAAGCGCGAAAGCTCCGACATTTTATAGCAAATTTGAGAGAAAGATAACGGCTCGTAGCACCTTTTTTTAAGGCGGAAAGTTAGTTCGGCGCCCGAGCTGCTTTTCAATTATTTGGACGCAATACTGCTCTGTATGTATAGGGTGGGTGCAGGGAGGGGGAAGTTTTTCCCTCCCGCGCAAAGCGCAAAAGCTCTGACATTTTATAGCAAATTTGAGAGAAAGATGCGGCTCGTAGCACCTTTTTTAGGCGGAAAGTAGTAGTTCGACGCCTGGACTGCTTTTCAATTATCTGGACGCAATACTGCACTGTATGTAACAGGGGTGGGTGCAGGGAGTTTTTCAATTATTTGGACGCAATACTGCACTGTATGTAACAGGGGTGGCTGCAGGGAGGGGGAGTTTCCCCCTTCCCGCGCGAAGCGCGAAAACTTTGACGTTTCTAGCAAATTTCTGAGAGAAGATAACGCCTCTTAGCGCCTTTTTAGGCTTTTTTTTCTCTCACTTCCCCCCGCATTTTCGCTCTCGCTTTTTTTGTTTTTGTTTTGGTGGGCGTTTTTTTTTTTGGGGGGGGGCGACCGCCCCCATCGCCCCCCCCCCGGCTACGCGCCTGTATAATCATTCTAAAAGGAAGTATTTTCTCAAAATTTTGCCGATTATATTGGTGTTTTTACCTCTTCAATTAACTTAGAGGTCGTGAGTCGTGACAGGCTAGAATTGACACAGCCCCATATAGTGATGGTCCCGTGAGTGCCCCAGACCCCCACTGAACCGTACCACTTTAAAATTCCTTCCGACGGGCCTGTCATGGAGTGCACTGCTTGTGCATAAATGAATAATAATCACATAACTTTCATGAGCACGTATGCGCTGACTGTAACCATGAACTGGCTTATTCAGAAGGTTCGTAATTCCGAAACTGACATAAGGTTAATATAATTCAGAAAATGAAATAGGGTTCATAATTCAGAAAATGAAATAGGGTTCATATTCAGAAAATGAAATAGGGTTCATTATTCCGAAGGTTTGTAATTCCGAAAACGATACAGGATTCTACTAGTAGCTCATTTTCGGAATTATGATCCTTAGGGTTCCGAATTATGGGAAGCCTTTTCACTTTCATAATATTGAACCCTATTTCATTTTCGGAATTATGGCCCCTTTCTTCATTTTGGGGAATTATGAACCTTCGGAATAACGAACCTTTCAGATCCTGAAAACGACATGTAACAGCATGGGACGCGGAACCGGGGGGGGGGGGGCTGCAGCCCCCCCCCCCCCACTTTTTTCGTTAAAAAACATGTCGGAAAAAATGCTCGAAAATTGTCATTAATGAGTGAAATCAGATCAGCCCCCCCCCCCACCACACACACACACACACTTTCAAAAACGCTCCGCGGCCCCCGAACAGTGAAAAGAGGGACGATCTAGAATTTTAAAGAGTGGCGACGATTTTCCCAACTCTAATTTTCCCAGGTGGAATTGAAGTAAGCAAAAAACAAATTTCCTATATTTTTCTCCCCAACAGTGCCAGCCCTATTCAATTCTTTCCAAATTCTAAATCTGGCGAGCAAATAACAAAATAAAACATAACAAAGCAACAAAAAAACAACAAAAAAAAAAATCAACAAACAAACAAACAGAAACTTTTATTATGGTGAACTGCTATTTCGTCCTCAAAACACACTTTATAATTATAACAGATACAAAAAAAAAAAGCGAGCTGAAGGTTCCCCAAATATTGGTTTTTTCAACTTCCCGGGGGAGGGGGAGGGGGCTGCAGAGCTGCAGAGCCCGGACCGTCCTCCTTCGCCTCATGCGCCTACATATTTTAACTGACAAAAATTTCCATTGGGAAGGGGTTGTAAAAAGTCATCACAGGCGTAGCCAGGATTTTACAATGGGGGGGGGGGGGGGGGGGGGGGAGCAGACGTGAAGAATCCAACCGCGTATAGTACGTAGCCAGGATATCATTTTAGGGGTTGCGCAAATTTGAGAGAAAGATAACGGCCCGTAGCACCTTCTTTTAGGCGGAAAGTTAGTTCAACGCCCGGACTGCTTTTCAATTATATGGACGCAATACTGCACTGTATGTAACGGGTGGGTGCAATGAGGGGGGAGTTTCCCCCTTCCCGCGCGAAGCGCGAAAACGTTTTAGCAAATTCTGAGAGAAAGATAACGGCTTGTAGCGCCTTTTTAGGCTTTTTTCTCTCACTTCCCCCGCTTTTTCGCTCCCGTTTTTTTTTTTTTTGTTTTTTTGTTGGTGTTAGGGGCTGAATAAGGGGGCCATGGCCCCTGGGCCCCCTTTGGCTACGCCTATGAAAATCATGCCCCTGAAGATAAAAAAAACACACCAAAGTGCCCCTAAACCAAGCTTTGCTGCCCCAAATGCTCTGGATGTAGAGAAAACTATTTTTGGAATTATAAACTTAATAACTCCAAAGTGTCTCATTCAATTCAGTAGGGTCAAATTTAGTTATCAAATTATTAGTGCAATTTGGAGTTTTAACTTTATTGCGGGGCAATTTTGTGTCAAAACGATCATTTCAATAATAAGTTATTAAATTATTGTGAAAATTATATTGCTTTCTCAAAAGTAGTCAAATAATATTGTCAGGATTATGTCAACACACCCATTGCCCATCCGCATCTGTTTGACAAAACATAATAGAGGGACTTGCTAAGTATCTGGGTTATGTGGCTGCATGCTGAAATCTACCATTCATGTGTCAATTACAAAATTAAATACCTTCCCGATGGAATTTTTTGTAAGTTTTTATATTTTTGTAATGTACACCCATGCATAGGTCCTACCTCTTCCTTCTGACAAAATTTGGTCCATGGGCCTTAAGGGGGAAAATTTGCGCCAATTTTTAGATGCCGTCTGACAAGTGACAACCCATCCCGACGGAAAATTTTGTCAGTTTTTGTGTTTTGGTAATGTTTTAGCACGGGCCGCAGACCGTTTTTGAAAGTGTGTGTGTGTGTGGGGGGGGGGGGGGGGGCTGATATGATTTAACTCATTAACGACCCATGCGGCCCATGAGTCATACTCATACACTTTCCTTCTGATAAAGTTTGGCGCATATGTTACTGGGTTGAAATCGACTCGACTTGGGTGCCGTTTGGGGGATTCTGGGGGCCAAATCCGGCGGCTTCGTTCGGGCTGACGAGCTTTTTGTGAATGACACCCGGGGGGGGGGGGGGAATCAACTATATTGGTGTACACACGCGTGACCACAGGTTTTCCAAACCACCCTTAAACACGTTTAATCCAATTGGTCAAATTTACACCCAAGTGTTTTCAAGTGCTTTCTTGAAAATTTTACTCCCTAAGCAAGAGACTCGTCTCACAATATCCACACAAGTATGGGAAAAAGGATATCCTAAAAGCGTATTAAAACGGTTTTGGTCTTTTTTACATCCTAAACGCGTCACGCACTTCACGCGCCTTGACCGGCAAAACTACCTTTTTCACCCGTTTTTCTGGTCGCGCCTGTGTAGAGCAATATAGTTGACTGAGGGGGGAGGGGGGGGGGGGAATGACATGGGTGGTCTAAGACTAAGTAACTTTGAGGGGTCATATCTCATAATGTAAATTGGGGTGACTATTTCAGGACAGGCTCCCAGACTATATTGCAGATGTCCCGAAAAGAATATAGATTTAAATCTAAAAAAAGTTTTCTGCTTGCTGGTCACTTTTTTATTGTGGTGATAAGGTTGATGCTGGTGAAGATGATCTAATGATGATATTGATGAAGGAAAAATGAATGAATGAATGAATGAATAAATGAATGACTCGTGATCATAAATTGACATGTGTATGACGACGACGATGATGATGCACTCATCAAGATCATAGGAACCCATATAGGAACGGTGTGTTCATGAAATCTGACATGAATAGTGAAGCTTTTCCTAATCCGAAAGGAAGAACGAAAAAGAAAAAGAAGAAAGAAACGGAAAGAAAGAAATAATAGAAACAAACAATCATATAATCAAATAATTATAACGAAAAAGAGAAAGAAAAGAAAACCAGCCTCTGTCATGGTTATTTCGCGCAAAACAAGCTGAATGTCTTTAAAAGACAATAGAATGATAAGCAATTTATCGTTTGGATAGAAGGACAGCTTAAAGAATTTAAACGAATTTTTCTAAAAACGGTGGAAATCATTATGTTAATAAATCTAATCTCAACTTCGGGTATAGTAGTACGGATTAATTGAACTTACACTTCCATCTCTCATAGATCTAATTCGTATATGTTGAATATCGAACTTGTTCAAAAATAATACAATAGAGTTATGTAATATTTGTTGTGTTTTGTCGCCCCCCGCCGGCGCCCCACTCCCCGCGATCATTGCCGCGATTATCCGGCTCGGGATATCGATCGGAACGGAACGGATATCGATTGCTTTATTGCGGAACATTCGGACTTGTGATGATGGCGCCTTGGTAACTGGTTTATTTTTAATATTTCTCTCAATTTTAAGTCTTTATGAAAAAATTGATATACAGGAAGAATAAAAAACTATTTTAGAAAGTATGTGTGATGCCTGTATATGTTGAAATGTTGTTGAATTTCGAATAAATGTTGAACAAATATGTGAATGAATGCGATGGTTTGAAACGAGTGGTCCCACTAACCTTGATTAATGTTGCACTTTTTGTAAATTTTTTGAGAGCAGGTCAATATAAAATTCAAAGAGTAGACAATGACATATCTTTAGTTAGCAGTTCTGTGTGAAATTTTGATATAACACTATCTTGAAACGGCCGATATTGGAGACTGTTTCCCATTTGGGAGACTCACTGTCTCTGAGTCTGATATTGGAGACTTGGCGGTCGTTTTATCAAACTGTCATAACGACAAGATCAGCGACATCTCGACACTCGCTCAACTTGTCCGCTAAGTGTTTCACAAAGCCATCTTTGCCAAGACCAGCGACAACTTCGCTGACATGTGACTTGTCAGTACTCCAAACCTGTCATATCTTTTTAGAATGCGATCACAGTCCAGCTTTTATAGTCTATACTATACTGGCTGCGATGAAATAAGAAATGTAAATTAAGAGAACAGGGGGTCGTTTCATCAAATCAACTCCATGACAGTCGTAACTGTTGTCGGCGATCTACGGAAATGTCATGGACCTGATAAACTGTTTCACGAAGACATGATAAACGACAACTCAGTGATATCGATACTCATCGGCAAAAAAACATAGTCTATATCACAGTCCATTGGAATTATCGTCAATTACCCAAACAGATTTTGAGGCTCAGTTTTTCCCAAACTATTCCAAAATGTCAAAAATGGCAGCGAAGATGAATGATGGTGATACAAACATCCCGTTTACATGAAAAGATGTGTTACTTATGGCATCTTAGAATTTATAAAATTGAGAAAACTCGAGGAGGCTTTTGCGATGTACGAATCTAGATTTGTAAGTAAGAGGATACCGTAATTGACTAATTATGGAAAGAAGACCCAAATCGTGTTCACTTTAGAGAAAATGATTAAATTAAGATATTTTATGGCCATATTTTTAATATTTATTCATTAAAAGATACATATAATATTATTCATATCAAAGCATTGGGTGAAAAGGGAAAATATAGGGAAAATACATGATAAATTGTTGTCGTTCACATGGGTCTGTATATACAGACTGTTCCGTTTTCGATGCTGATTCTATGGTAGACGAATGTGGGTATTTTTAATATTAATCTCATTTACTTGTTGGGGGGTCAAGAAGCCATAAGAACATATTGTCCGTCTGTACAATATTACAATACGAACATTAGTAACACTATTTGATAAAGGAATGATAAAGGATAGTGCTTGGAGATCAGGAAATAAACGTTCTCTTAATTTACATTTCTTATTTTTTCGCAGCCCATAGACTAACTAAAAGCTGGCTTGTGATGGCGTTCTAAAAAGATATGACAGGTCTGGAGTACCGACAAGTCACTTGTCAGGGAAGTTGTCTCTGATCTTCGCAAAGACGGCTTTGTGAAACACTTACACCGTAGTGGACAAGTTGAGCGACAGTGTCGAGATGTCGCTGATCTTGTTGTTATGACGGTTTGATGAAACGACCCCCAGTTATTTCCTGATCTCCAAGCACTATCCTTTATCATTCCTTTATCAAATAGTAATGTTTGTATTATATTTTTGCCGATGTTTTTTTGCCGATGAGTATCGATATCATTGAGTTGTCGTTATCATGTCTTCGTGAAACAGTTTTTCAGGTCAATGACATTTCCGTAGATTTGCGACAACAGTTATGACTGTCATGGAGTTGATTTGATGAAATTACAAAAGGACAAAACTAAAAGAAACAACACCAGCATTCCAACATTAACAACAAGGCCATTTCTCTCAGCCAAATTTTTGTTGTCACTGAGGTCGGAAGCCCATTTGTTTTGTGTGTGGATCATAAAAAAAAAATGTTTTGACAACAAAAGTAGATGGTGAATTTTGAAAGGGGTAACTTTTCATGAGGAATCTGCTTATCACATTTTCATATTGAGCCAAGGTACTAGATCTAACTGTTAACCCCTTTGCAGCAAATGTAAACAAAGAAAATTGGTCTCCTAAATGGGAGACTGTCTCCTTAGTAATAGGCTACCAAAAATATTGACAAAAGTCTCTGACAATAGAGACAGTCTCCCAAATAGGAAACATTCTCCAATATCGGCTGTGCGCCTCTAATGTGAATTTGTGAAATGGGGAATCACTCATTTAGTTCGTGCAATCTTGACTAGCCTTGAAAAGGCTAGCCACACGGGCTTGATTTTTTATAAAAATTTGACATTGAACATCAAGCCACACAGTCACGGGAAGCAGTCTCCTGTGCGGAGAGACAAGTAAACAAAAAAAATCATCCATTTCCACATACTAACTGTAAACCTTGCAAACCACCTTTGGAATTTGCTAAGGTCTTCCTCTTCCTTACCCATCCTACCACTTTAACGATAGGATCATGAGAAACTTTCGCTGTGCGATTAGTATTACAAAGACGGTGAGATCGGCATGGAATGTGTGTTGCAGATGAATGGAGTACAAGGCAGTGCAACGCTGAGCGGTTCCGACGCAGCATGCTAACACTAATTGTTCTAATATCTCGCATGCATATATACTGCCGTCTATGCGTGTGACATCAAAAGTTAAAATCATGTCCAAAACCGAAGTCTGATTTTTTTTGCCATCGCATGTTGTTTTTATTCTGCTGATGGTTAGACAAAACTCATCCAATAAAATTTTTGACCAAAAATAAACTGAGTTTCGCGCTCTCTACGAGCAGCAGCCTTTTAATAGGCTACGACACGTGATCGTCGGCAATACGCTGCCGTGCGCTATGCTTAGGTTAGACTATCGTTGTGCATAAGTTGTGAACACCAGCAACACGCTGTTGGTGTAAGTTATCTGTAAGTTATCGAAACGTTCTGTATAAGTTATAATAATACATTATGCATACGTCCAACTCGTTATGAATGCGCTATGTATACGCCCAAAATTGAAAAAAAACATTGATAGTTTGGCATATGCCAGTGTTTTAGAGAAATTTGTGGCATTTTACATGTGCGAATTACAAGGAAAATTGGGGAAAGTTGCAAAGTTTGGAGAGATGTTTCCAAACTTGCATCTTCGATTTTGATTGATAAATGTGCTTTTTCTCAGCATGACTTGATTGATTATAAATATTTCATTGATTTCTATGTGAATTGAATTTATTAGCAACATATGACAGTAATCATCTATTTCTCCTTTACGTTTACATAAGGAATATCAGGTATGTGAAATTGGATATCATTTTACAATAAATGGTATCTGTATGTAAATGTAGTATGCATAATACTAGAATGTATTCCATGTATATTGAAAGTTTTCTTCTCTCTCCCTTTCTCTCTTTCTCTATTTAATGCCGTTTCAGGATGATATATTCCCATTTCCAACGTCATCATGAACGGAAACTTGCCACAGCGATTCGGACACCACCGCCGTTTCCTCTCTTGACTAGAACTCTGAGCTTCTTCTTCAACCTAGCCTACCAGTGCCGCATGAGAATCCCAACCATTGTCTTTGTGGGACTTCTTGCCTTTGACGTTCGTCTCCAACTTCAGATCAATGTAGTGCAGATCTAGTGCTTGCATTGCGAACATGTAGATAGGAATTTATAATTGCTATGCACCACACAGCCTAAGGAATTTCTTGAACAGGATGATTGATTGTGTTGTTGAATGAAATATGCTCTGACAGCTCGTTTGTGAAATTAAAAAAAATTTACTTTTCAACCAGGACTAAGAAATTATACCATCATGACGAGAAGTGTGAAAGATTTGCGTGAACTTATTTGCGTTTCTAGACTCTCAATAAGAGACAGTGATGAAGATGATGATTATGACCTGTCCAGACCTCTCAGTTCTTTAAGCATCTATGGGGAAAGGTCTGCAGGGCTCGTTAATGGCAACAGAGATTACCAGCAGAGAGCAAATATTCAGAGAGGTCAAGGAGCAAAAGATGGTGGGTTTGTTGTCCCTAGACCCCCGTCCAGTGCCAGAGGAGGCTCTAGGTTGAAATCTGGAGAGAGACCTAGGTCAGCTCAGAGCAGATCACTCTCTGATCATTCCAGCTTCAACTTCCGTAAGGATTCTTCCCCGCTGCCACCAGTTGGAGGAGGAGGTTCCAGGCCAGGTTCAAACAGCAGTTCAGGCAGTGATAGGCCTGGAAGTGGGGAAACCGCCAGGAGTAACTTCGATCACATTCTGCAGTACTTAACCGATGTTGCTGTCACAGAATGGCTTGAAAGAACCACTCAGATGCTGAATGAACTGACTGTGTGGTGCAACAACCTTGATCACTTTGTGGACTTTGCTCAGTTCTGGTTGACAGAATTCACAGAGAACCAACGTCTGGACATCTACAAACTAGAAATAGGTATTGTAGCTGACGAGCTCATAGCTGCATTTGGAAATGCGTATGTACAAGGAAAAGTGCAGCCTTCTGATATTAGTAGTATAGTTTCTGGTGTACTCAAGGAGTATCCAAACAAGTTATGCAGTGCACAGGGTGGGCATGTTTTCCTGGATATCTTGGACACCATCACATCTCAAAAGACTCAGGCTTACAGACGCCTCTTGACTGACACCAGGATATCAACAAGGAACAGCACGTATGCTCAGAGCTTACTGGCTCTCAGAGCCTTCGCACTCTTAAGCATATGGAACAGCATCATTCACTTTTACAAGAGAGTAACCCAGCAGGCTGCTGGAGCTGAAGGTGGAGAGGTAGTACCTGAAAAGAAGTCTGCAGGGAATGGAGAGCTTATCGTCCAACAGAGGCTGTTCAGGGCTGTCCAGAAGGGATATGTCAGTGTCATCTACTACTTCTTGAGGAACGGAAGAGTAAAGCTGGGTGTGAGGGATGATCAAGGAAGGACACTCACATTTGCTTCTGTTTTAGCCAATCAGAGTAGTGTTCTGCATTATCTCATCACAAAGGTAAATTTACAAATACCATGTCCCCATCCACCTAAACAATTGACTGCAAGTAGACAACACTTACTTTCATCTTTTCAGTCTATTGCATCATTCATGTATGTAATTGTATCTTGAAGGGATACACTCTATGCATTCTATTCTTTTCTTTCACTGTGTTCAAATTCATGTGTTCATCATGAATGAACAATTTCCCCATGAGTAGGGTTTGGTTGTTTTGATGTTGTGATGTAAGGGTGTGTTCTGTAAAATAATATAGTGAGCCATTTGAAAAAAAATGGGGGGGGGGGGGGGATCTGTAAGTTTAACTACAATGACCTCCCCTCCCCCCCCCCCCCCCATAAAATAGAATAAACTAGAATATGATTGAAAATAGAAGAGAAGAAGAAAAAAATGCTTTTCCCTTTTGCACTTCCTATCAAATTTGATTTGCGTATTTTCCCAAACATTGCATCCTTGCCTCACTGGCACTGTCCTCTTTTACTTTAATCTTATTCACTACAGCACAAAGCTGCTCTCCCTGTCGATCAAGCTGGTGAGTCAGGTAACACTCCATTACACACTGCAGCCAACTGGAATTATGTGGACTGCATTCAAGTTCTAATCACCAAAGGAAATGCTGATGTCAACATAGCCAATAAAGAGTGTGACAATGCCACCCCACTTCATGTTGCAGTTATGCAAGGTAAATACATTAGAGTCAGGGTTGTCACCAGGGACTTTTTAGTGGTGGAAATTTTATTGCCCGACACCTTGCCACAGGGGTTCAGGGGGAAAAAAAACTGGTTGGTTTTCAGGGCTTA
This sequence comes from Heliocidaris tuberculata, assembly GCA_025618425.1. Lineage (NCBI taxonomy): Eukaryota > Metazoa > Echinodermata > Echinoidea > Camarodonta > Echinometridae > Heliocidaris > Heliocidaris tuberculata. Next base: position 50,406,175 of record CM046836.1, read on the forward strand.
TAAGTTATAGTTAAACAGTAAAAATATCCTGTATCTACACAGTATACACACTGTACTGTAGCTGCAGCATTAAGCATTGTAACTACTGTACTAGTATTTGGTTTACTTTGTACATATACCTGCTGTGAGTGCTGTCAGATTACTGGCTTAAACCACAGTTGCATGTTCGTAGGTCAAAATCGTAGTATTTTTTTCTTTGTCAGTGGGGAAATTAGTGCCGGGCGGGCGGGTGTGATATTGCATTGAGTGCCGGTCGGAAATTTCGAGTGGTGGAAGGTTCCGACCGGCGCCGACCATCGTAGTGACAACGCTGATTAGAGTTACATTTCACCTTGTGTCTATAAACTCATTGGCCAGTATTCTGAACTCTACATGTAGGTTTAACTTAAATGCCAGTCTAAGTTAAACTGGACTTAAACTACCCCTAGCTGCAGTCTACATTTCTGTACAATGTTAAACCACACTTAGAGTCTAGACTGCACTGGAGTTTAAGTTGAACCAGAGTTCAGAATGTGAATATCTTAAACTCCTGATTAAAGAACAGGTTTAAACCACACTTAGACTACGGTTTAAGTTAAATCAGAGAATGCTTAGTTTTTGTAAGCCCTCAAAAACTTTTCGTCAGGTTTATTGGATTTTTGTTGATGAATAGCAAGATAATAGCAATACAAAGATGCTGTGAAGATTTCACGTCTTAAATTGGCATATTAAACAAATGAGAAGCAAACAATAATTTAAGTGCCAGGTCAGGGATATTAAACTCCCACCAACTTCAGCGTGCGCTATCTCCGTGCGAAGCCTCAAGATTGTTGTGCAGGGAAGGGGTGGAAAGGTCCTAGTGTAGGGCAGTATATTGCCGTGATCTAGCATTCCTTAGGCTTACATATATAAATCGTCAAATCAAGTGATCTCGTACAAACATCTTTTGATACTGTACGTGGAAAACAACATGAGACTATTTAGCATGTTTCTTTCCAATTTCCTGTACATGAGCTTGAAAGAGCAGGTTTAGACTGGGTTTAAACCACACTTAGACCAGTTTAAGTCAAACCTGAGTTCAGAATGCAGGCCATACTGTAAAACCTGAAACTTTTGTGAGTTACACACATTTGATGTTGTGATTCAACTATCCCACTGTTAAAATTTAAGAAAGGAAATGAGCAGTGAATTCTTTTGACATAAAGAAAATATGTCAAATTCATTATACCCCCACTCAAAATAAGGTTTAACACTTTTTATTTTAATAGGGCAAACATCTTGGGTATTGCTGACAATATGATTTGTTACCGAGACTTGAGCAAAATAAAAGGAATATAATTTTGCATATCTGTTGTGATTTAGAGTTTTAACCCCGTTAGAATCTAGTGAAGAGAAGTTTCTATCAGTGTAACATGTTACATTTGATGATGAAAATGTGTCACATTGTATAGTACAATGTATCTATGAAGTGTTAAGATAAATCATAGTTACTTGCTATCATAATTTAGGTGATTCTTACTGGGAGTGTGAATTTATGTTTTAAATCTAAACTTAGCTGATGCAAAATGAATTTAGAGTATTATGGGCAATAATATAGATTGGTTACCAGCAAATATTACAACTACCAAAAATTTAATTTCACAAACAATATATAACTAGATGATTACGGCAGATTTCATGCCATACTTTCTTGAGTGTGTTTGCCAACCAAATTTTGATAATGAGGTAACATCTTGAGGTGAAATTCTCTCTTACCCCACTATATGATTAATCACATTGCTTGAAACTTATTTTCTCCAATATTTTAGATTGGATACTTTTAAAAATGTTCAATAGTCATCTGTAAGAGAATGATTTTCATATCTCTTTCACAATGATTGCAGGTCATCTTGAAGCAACTAAGATGTTGGTGTCTGCTGGCGCTAACGTCACAGCAAGCATGAACGGCATCACACCCCTACAGCTAGCTACAGACATGGGCCACCAGGAGATTAGAGAACTACTCTTGACAAAGTCAGGGCTGGGTGACTACCATGACGAAGCAATGGATGTTGCAGATGGAGTGGATGATTCCTAGGCCCTCCTTAACCAGGATTTTCAGCTGTTTTATTGGCAACAGTTCTTTTGCAGTCTCCTAGACCCATTCTGTATAACCTGTCATTTTAGTCTTTCATCAAAGTAAATCCATGTTACACAAATCTTACAATCAATTTTAAGTCCTTTTAAGGTAAAATGAGATTGTGATGCAATTGATTTATTGCACTTTCAATTGATTGTAATGTTTATGTTGCATATCAAAAGTATTCATTTACACATGTGGTATTACTATTAGCAATGTAATATGTATAAAATTGTTCCAGATCATGAGTTGTTAGAGATATTGGTTGCGTTATATTATGGTCACAACTCACCGTACATGTTTTGCACGTGCGTGTCCGCAGCTGCAGATGGGTTGTAGGCCTACTCCTGTGATTCGTAAGTCCTTTGAAGTGCGATATATTACTGATCTGTATGGCTATGTACTGCACCACACGGCTCTGAGAGACCACTGCAAGAAGCCCATACAATGTTTGCAAGGAGTACAATGGTTGCATGTGTCACCTGCGGTCATCACAAAATCGTGGCCACTTGCAAAGTTTGTTGGACATGTCCAACAGCCACCCATGCGGTCATCACAAAATCGTGGCCACTCGCAAAGTCTGTTGGACATGTCCAACAGCCACCCATGGGTGCTTGCTTGCTCCTCCGCCTGATATAGGGATTTTCTGTGAAATCCATCGTACTGTGCACCAGATGCAGAGAGGCGCATTGCCAGTTGTGACCATGACTGTAGTTAAATGATTCAGTGAGATTTATGTAACTGAGGTACATTCTATGTTCAAAGAATATCATCATGAACTTAAATGTATTTTCATACTTCTCTATTAATCACATTGGAAAACATTCATTGGCAAAAGCGTTGAATTTAAATTGTTACGTTTTGTGTTATTCTATTTGTGATTTATAAGATACTTCTTTAGTATGTTGGTAAGGAGTCCAGTGAAAAAAGATCTATATTCTCATATAGGTTTTCAGTACCAACGTACTAGGCCAATAGGCCATAAACAAGTTATGCAGAAGTATTAGAAGTATTAGTAGAAGAACTAATTTCATACTCCATCCACTTGCAAATGTTTAACTATGTGTCTTTCTTGGTTGTTCGAATGAAAATGGGACATAAAACTATTCTAAAATCTCTAATACATATTAACAAATTACTATAATGCCATAAAATATGCACCACGCGAGGAAATGAATAGTTCACAGGTCAGTTATCAAATTGTAAATCTAAAAGTACATGTGTACAAGGACTAGCCAATCAGTTCTATTTAAGCACAGGTGTGATATTCTCAAACAGGATATGTTTTTGAAAGATGAGTATAATATACTACCTTATTCACACCGCCAAACCGATGCCAAACCCACTCCAGTACAAAAGACTTTCGGCCATATTTGGCCGGGGGGGGGGGGGGGTTGGGGGGGCATGTCTCATTGAGACCTGTACATCATCCGCGTAAATCACTTTCTGAAAAGCACCCTAAACAGGGATTGCAGTAGGAGTAGTTTTGATACCCTAAACAGGTAAACCCGTCTAACATCTCTGATTTTTATACCCTTCACGGCTATTTTATATCTTGCGTGGTATTTTACATCCTATTTGAGGATTACGTCATCACCATATACCTTTTTTAGCCAAAAAGAAATTGAATGTAATGTGGAACACATTATTGAACTATATTCCCCCCCCCCTTTTTGCTGATCTTTTTTTTATCACCTCTGAATTTGATACCCTTTTTCTTTATTTTTGCTGTTTTTGATACCCTAAACTCGTAACCCAGGTTATGCGCCTAATGCAGAAAAAGTACCCTTTTTATCTGTTTTCGTGTATGCAGATGATGTACAGGCCTCAATGAGACATGCCCCCTGGGATATTGGGTTATGTCATTTTTTGTTTGGTCTAGGCCCTGTTTCATAAAACTTGTTATCAATAACAAGTTACAATAAATGTTATAAGCTACTGAAATCTTTGAATCTGAGTGGCTGTGAGCAAATTTGTCATAGAAATGGGGAAGTTGTTATTGATAACAAGTTTTATGAAACAGGGCCCTGGTGTTGGTCTTGCTGGTGTGACTCGGGTATGTAGGATAGGTGTGGTATGAAAACTTGACAGAATATAGCATGAGACTAATGCTTCATCATTATTGTATAAATTTGTAAAGGTTGTTTCTGTGGAGTACATATGAGAAACTTGAACTCTAGATCATCTTGAAGTAAATATTGAAAGATTTATATTGTATATCTGAACAAATGTTCAGAATGATTTACAGTGAAATATTAAAGAGAATGAGATATTCTATTTTTTGTGGAAAAGATTTTTTCTCTCCCTCCCTTTGTGCTCCGCATTTTCCCTTTTTTGTCACTTATTTTCCTCACACCTTCCTTCTTCAACAGAGAAGATTGGTAGCCATAGACTTGTCTGGTTTTCTTTCTTTTATGATTTTTTATTTGTATGCTCAAATTATGTTTTATCAGTAATTGGTATTTGAAAGCACTGGCAGATGCCTCAAAGAGGAGAACAAAATAGTGTACCCTCGGTAATCTCTTGTACATTTGCTAATAGGTTTCTTGATCCCAATTCTGCAGATTAGCATTAAGTTTAACAGTTCTTAATCTCAAGGAAGATTTGGTTTGCTTTAGAAGGAAAGGGGTCAAAAGGCATTAGAAATCACCAGTTATACCTTCTAAATTGTCAGTTGTATTGAATAAGCAAATTTAAGAAATAGCCATGGGTGAAGTAAAATATGCAATAATCATGATACCTGTGTTATTGTTTGTATACTCTCAGTTTAGGATTTCTAACATTGCTATGATCATAACTGAAAGATTGTTCCAGTGTCACTTTGTATGCCAAAAATATTTTATTGAATTATGAAGCAGAGTAATGATGGAGTTAAGCGCAAAAATCAACATCATCATAATTTCTTATTTCCTGTATCTTTCATATTAAGTCAGAAGTGTGTATGTGGCATCTAGACTTTCATTGTTTGGATTTTTATACTTATTTTTTCCAATTGTTGACCTCTTCCTTTGCTTACAAACGATTTGAATTGCCCAAACAAAAGAGCAAGAAAGAAAAGAAAAAAAAAAACAGCATAGATTTGTTCAGTTGGTTGGATTTTATGTTTGTACTCCTTTTCTAACTCATTTATTTTATTCAATGAAAGAATTTTCTAACACTTATCCCTAATATTGTTTCAGAGAAGCTGTATTGATTTTGATGTGTACTTAAAAGAGAATTTCTTTTTGTGAGCAAACATTTACTGGTTCGATGCCTTTATTTCTTGTTATTAATGGCCAGGAATGCACTTCCTTTTAACAATATGGAGTACATAAAACGACTAGCATTTCATGTGATTTGCAAAAAAGAGACTGTAAGGAGTTACATGAAGAATATTTTGTTATAATGGTAAGAAAGTTGTACTAAGGACCGAAAATAGAAAGATGTGTAGAAATATATGTCAAGCAGAGAGAGAGAAAGAGAATGGGGAGAAACAGAGAGTGATAGAGGGAGAAAGAGAGTGATAGAAGGAGAGAGAGAAAGATAGAGAGAGAGAGGCAGAGACAGACAGAGTTTTCACTGCAATTGTATGAGTTATTAAAACTTAGACTGTTTTACAAGTGGAAAATATCAAAATAAAGATTTTGCATTGAAAATTTGTGATGTCCAAACGGATAATGCATGTAGTTATGATTAAAGAACTTGAGTGAAAATGAAGAATGAGGCATGGCAGATTCTGAAAGGAGGGAGTTACAACCCTTAAATGGAAGCAGAGAAGAGAAAGAAATATCTAAGTTCTAGATGAATTTGACAAAGGATAAGGGAGTTTTAAATGTCAATAATATTCGATTGGCGATTTGGTTATGTGTGATATAGCTGCCTACTTTTTATTCATTGGGTACTTAAATTTTTTTCAAAATATCTTTCCCATGTTTTATGATGAAATAGACATATTCTTCAACATCTGTTGTCATCATCATTAGACTTCAGTCCGTAAGTTCCTGTTAACACTGTATGAAATATAACCGGACCTACTGATGCATAACTTATGAAAGGAAGATGAATAGAAAGTAGAAGGGGGTGAAAATGAATTAAGATCATTTGCATATTGGAAATGAAACGAGGTCTATATGTATCTCCATATTATAGAGTAAAGTCAAAAGGACATCCATTTCACCTGGGAACACACATAGGTGCACAGGTGGGAAAATCGGGAAGAGAAAAAAAGGGCAATAAGGGAACTTCATTCATTTTAGGCATATTTATTTTTTTACTTTTCATCTGAGCTGGCAAAAAATACATTTTGTAACCACTGGTTTTCTTAATAAAAATATGCATTCGTCATTTTATCCACCATGCTCTTTGGAAGAAACCTTGATTTGTCAATATCCATCCACTTTTTATGTCGCCCCCAATATCTGGCTGGTGTGTTGTGCGCATTTCGATGCATGAGTATACATTATGTAAACAACCCGATTTTCTGGAAACGAGGTTGTCAATGATGTTTGTCTGTCTGAGCCGATTTCAGGGAAAGAGACGCCAGAAACATGATTGTTTGTACTGTTTTTCATGGATCAGATGATCCTCTGCCATGCTATTTTGATAATTGTAGCAATCACCATTGACTGTAAATGTGTATTTTATCACCGTAATTGAATGCTTTCGTCTGGAAAAGGTAGAAACTGGTCTGTATAATTGTTGCTCGTGTACGGAAGAGCTTTTCTGCTCCTCTAGCCCACTGGGGCTCTGGCGGAAGGCTGTAGCATCGACAGCCCGTAATTGCTCCGTAAGCTGTATTGTAAAATTCGCTTTGCGACTGTGCACTGCGGCATTCTGACTCATCTGATTAGCACAATCATGGTTTGATTACCAATTTGTACTCAGTCTATTCAGCTTTTCCGAAGACTTTGGGACTTGTTTCCAGGTAAAACACACCTTGGTAGAAGTTATGGAGAGCCCTCCCAGTTCTCCTTCTGCCCGATCGTATGATTATTTGCTCAAGTTTCTCCTGGTTGGCGACAGTGATGTTGGGAAAGGTGAAATCATGGGAAGGCTAGATGACAGTGATAGTGAACCTGGATCACCATATTATGGCAATATTGCCACAGGTATGTTTAAGTTTTGATTGCATCTATCAAACAAATATTCTGTCCTCCAAATCTTAATCCTGTTAATTATGGAAATGGCCATGAAAGTGTAATGTTGTCGGATCAGTATATCTTGACATGTTGCCTCTCTTGAGTCTGAGACTTGACTCTAGCTCTTGAGTCAGTTATGTATGGTGGTGTGACCATGATATTTTGTGCGTGACCTAAGTTCACACACAGGGCAATATCTCAAAAACTAGAAAAGATTTCAAAAATCTGATAGCACCATTGGACATGTTGGATAGATGAAGCTAAATTTACCTAGCCATATGTGCTTGATGTTTTATGAAAATTTGACATTGAACATCAAGCCACACAGGAGAAGCAATCTTCCATACGGAGAGACAAGTAAACAAAAAAATAAGAGGGCAAGATTCATCCATTTCCACGTACAGTGAACCTTGCAGACCACCTTCGGAGTTTGCTAAAATCTTCCTCTTTCAGCTCATCTGACCACCTCAACGATCGGATCATGAGAAACATGAAAAAAATACAATTTATGGCAACATCGAAATAGGAAGTTACCGACAAGGGTCTAGAAATCCGCATTTTGAGATAAGATGTAATCAAACTTGTATTTAATTAATAGTAAAACATATCAATACCAAATGATTATATGATATTTTGTCTTGCAAATGACGCAATTATCTTACTTTTGATGGATTGCTACAGTGTACGTTGGATGACTTAGATATAAACTCACTTGCGGGAAATTAAGTCTCATGGTTTTTATGCCCCTTTTTTCAATATTTCAAAATTTGTTGTGTCTCCTGCAGCGTCGCTAGAGAGGGATGTACATGTAGGGGATATAATCCCCCCACTCAAAACTGCTGTTGGCAAGCGCCACCTCTGTCAGCAAAAAAAAAGGGAGAGGGAAGAGGAAGGAGAAAAGCAAAAAGAGAAAGGAGATGAAAAAAGAAAAGAAATAAGATGAGGGAAAGGAAACAAAACTAAAAACAGAAAGGAAGGAAAGGAAAAGAAAGAAAAACTGGCCAATTTTTTTGCTCGCTAGCTTGGCTTTCTAGCAAAACACTGAAAAGTTAATATTTAAAATGTTCTAGTGACGCCCCTGGTTGTGTCTCATTTAACTTAGTGTTGAAGATGGATTTCTTTGATTAACCAGCATACATACATGGTACCACTGAAATGTTAAAAAGTGCATAATCTTAGTATCTTTGTACAGCATGTACATGTACATGTACAATGTACATGTACCAGTGCTGTAGTCGAGTCCGTCCCATCCGAGTCCGAGTCCGAGTCCCTGGAGTCCGAGTCCGAGTCCGAGTCCTGGCATCCGAGTCCCGAGTCCTGGACATCCGAGTCCGGGTCCGAGTCCGAGTCCCGATGGGAACATCTTAAATTGCAAAAAATGTTTACGTCACATTATTTCTATTATGATAAATGCCTAAATGTCAACTCTCTATAACATATAGGCTATTATCTAAATAGTTTCTGGCTCACTGAAAACTTCCATTTGTCAGAGAATTTAATTTATTGTAACTTTTTGTAGGTACGAATTCAGACAATTATAAAGGCTTGCTCACAAAAGTGATTTGTTGTCGTGACATGTTGCTTGGTGCTTAAGAAGATTAAGTTCAGTAAGATTTCCAACTATTAACACTAAAAATTCTGACAGAATATTAGAAAATTGAATTGAAATTTTGAGATAGGCCTAAATGTCTATGGTTAGATTTTTGGTGATAGTTTGGTTTACTGGTGGAATTTCAGAAGTTTTATTGACCAAAATACTAAACAAGTGAACATGGACTCCTTTTGTGCCAAGGTACATGTCTCGTTGACAAATGGCTCATATGTGAACAAGCCTTATCAGGTCAGATATTTTGCTTGTATCCACTGTAATTATAGATCGAGAGTTGACTTTATTGTTTCTGTGATACCCCAAAGAAGAAAAGATTTGCAAATTAATATTTGTTCATTTCAAAGGCCTGTAGTTTCATTTGTTATCAATTATAAGTCAACAGAACAAAAAGATAACAGGCTGAATACCATTAAAGCCAGATTTATAGAAAAGAAAGTTTCCAACTGAAATGAAAAAAAAAAAAGAAAAAAAAAAGAGGGAAAAACGATATTTCACCAAGAACACCAATAGTTCAATCTTATCAAATAGCTGATTAAAAAAAAGTGAAGTCAAACCCTAATAAAAACCCTTGTACATGTATCAGCTAGTTCATTAAACGAGCTTAATGACTTGTAATACAAGTGCAACATTAACATTCATTTTGGAAACTGACTACATGACTAAGTGACACAAGTAAAACAAAAGTACTTGTTAAACCGTAATAAAACCGTTTGACACTGCCCCAAATTATAAATTGCTGACTTTGACTTTTTGTCACATTTGACTTTTTACCACAGGAACATAGGTTGCAAGTAAAAAGACAGAAGATAAAAACTCTAGTTCATAATACTAGCTTGAAATACAAGTGGAATAGTAATCTGTTTGAGACTGCCCAAGATATCCCAGGCTGGGGTCTATGGGGAAACGTGTGTTAGGCTATAAATTAATCCATTTCCAAATGGCTAATATCAATTTCAATACTTGTCTGTGTAATACGTGTATAACGAGTGTATACCAGCATAAAACGAACGTGAATCTTAACGTCTATTATCTATTTGGCACATTCTCGTACCGTTACGGCGATCGATGTTTTAAAGTTCATGTTCAAAATACCGCTCAACTGAGCAAGGTGCGCAAAAATAGGTGGGGTAATTTTTGGAGCTAAAATTAAAAGGGAAAAACAGAAAAAATTGCCGGTCTCGTTGCCGGTCTCGGCCCGATTTTCGCCCGAGTCACGAGTCACCATTGGTCGAGTCCGAGTCCGAGACCGAGTCCTTGTGGCTCGAGTTCGAGTCCGAGTCCGAGTCCAGAGAAATAGGGACTCGAGATCGGTCTCGAGTCCGAGTCCCTACTCGAGTCCTACAGCACTGCAATGTACTCCTTTTTCTTTCCTTGCTCTCTCGACCAACTGTGAAAAAAATGTTGGAGCAGAGTTCTTAGCTATGTATAGCTCTGGAAAGCTTAAAAAAAGGACTCATTAGTCATTAAAGATATGAAGAAAAAAATTACAATGTATATCAAGCATTGTCAAGAGGACATCCCACTTTTTCTATGGAAAATCCTGAAAGAGGTTATCTGCATAAACCAAATAGAGAGCTTAACATGGATTCACTACTCTACATTTGTTTTTGTACACAAAAATGACCCCAAATATCCTTTTTTTCTCGAAATAGTGAAGGGATAGAGTTAGTTTAAACAAGAGGACATTCCAAAACATTCCACCTTGATAATGCCCAGAGCATAGGAATAAGGAAGATGTTATACACAAAAAATGAAAATTGATAACTTTTAATAATTTTAAAAAATATACAAATATCATTTTTTTGGTTTTTTGTTGGGGGGGTCAATTTAATGAAAGTATATGCCTATTTTCTACAAGATGATATACAAATACATCTTACCCTCCCTATACTTCGAGCACAGGAATAAACATTTTTTTTTTTTAGAAAAATGTAAAATAATGACATTTCATTTAGAAAAACAAATTAGAAAGTAGTGAATCCATGACATCACAGGATATCACAGTCACATGACCGGGAGTTGCCAATTTGAGATTTCCATAGAATTTAAAAAATTCAAAACTCTCTTATTCTTTGTTGGATTTTTCTCAAACTTTCACTTTATATCCATTTCTCTAATTTTTGTACTTCTCTTTAAAGCAACTTTTTTTTCTCACGAATGTGTCCCTATATTTACATGTAACAGTTTTTTGTGGTTAGTTTTGTATCACTTCAATTTTGCAGTGTTTGTCATTAAAATAGAATTCATTCAATATGTACATGTACATTTAGGCCTGCTCAATGAAACAAGATATGAAGATGAGTCAATTCTGGAAAACTGATTTCATCAAATTATTTTCAGCCCAAGTTCTTCTTTTTGTTACATGTACTGTATGCACTCTTTGTTTGACTGTCAGCATTATATAGTGATAAGCACATTATTGATGGTTATTTATTGACTGTCATCGTCACTGACTGTCATCATTTATGAATTTAAACAAAATAAGCAAATCAAATTGATATTTTCTACTTGTACATGTGCACACTAATCGTATAAGGTGAATTAATTAGTAATGTTAATTTATTTCAGTAAATAAAAGCAGGAAAATTATGAAATGTGTCAGTCAAAATTTAGGAAAGTTCTGATAATTTAGAATAAGGAATTTACAAATTTGTGAATCAATTCACAAATTGGTAACAATCTTACGTACTTGTACATGTATGTCCTCTTTCAGCCACTCTCCATTCATCTGATTTTATTATTAATTGATTTTCTTTTAAGTTTTAACGTGAAATGGCATCCCCCCCCAAAAAAAACAACAACAACAAAAAATGTTTTCATACTGACGTATCATACATGAGTCCAAGCTGGAAACAGCTTCTTGAGTCACACTGTCCATACTGTACATGTATGAACTACATGTATGTACATAAAGTATTTCTTTAAAGTTTGAACGATAATGATCAAGAAAATTCCTTTTTAATTTTTTTATTTTTTTAATTTGCTGTATAAAACATATTGAGAGCTATATGCAAAGCCAAGGGAAAAATCTTTGAGGTGCCAACTACAACTGCTATAAGTATATTTGGAATTTGTGAATTCTATAAATTATTTACCAGTTCCTTTCCAATCAATTTGAAATCGGGTTGAAATCAAGGTGTACCATATTTAGGCCTAAACATAAAATCTGTTGGAAATTGTTTCGGGCATTTGATATTGTTTATGGCCATTTTTACACTAGATATTGCTGTGACCTGTAATACTATTAGGCTTTTTTACACTTTCAAACTTTTGCTTAGTCCCATACTATCGGTGGGGCTAAAGCCGCTAAACAAAGATTTAGCCCCACCTATTGTACAGGACTACACTTGTAAGCTTAGCCCACTTTCTGTTCTTATTGCATTTTAACGAAGTGGGCTAACTCCACGATAGTACAGGATTATTTTAGCCCTGAAAAAAAAGCAGGGTTAGCCCCCCCCAAAAGTGATGCAAAACGTACATGTAGAAAGGTGGGGCTACATGTAAGTGCTCTGGCTAGGGAGATAGTACGGGACTAAAACTGCAAATGAGAACAAAAAAAAAAAAATAGTCCGGGGTTAAGGATAGTACAGGTTAAAAAGTGAAGTGTAAAAAGCCTATATGAACTAGGCAACTGCATGTAAAGGTATGCACTATAAATAATTTAACCCTTTAATACACACTTAACCTCCTTCTCCTTTGCCCTCTCCAGCATTGTACATTATCTAAATAACTCTACATAAACAGCATTCAGATAGATCTAATCTGAATTGTGTGTCTGTGATCTGGACTGATTGTTGACATCCTGTTGTTCTCTCCCAGAGCTACCAAAATATCTCAGGGACAGGCAGGACTTCAAGAATCATATGAATAGACTTGAACCTTTTTCCCTCTAATTAATCAATCAGACCGAGGCTATTTTGAGATCAGGCTTCTATTTTTGTTTGCCCATCTGAAAATGAAAGGAATGAATTAGATTTTAATGCAACTCTTTACTTAAATTGCTCATTATTTAGGAGTCCGATGGTCCATAAAGACAAGAAAATTATTCGAGAGAGAGATTCACCATTATATGTACACTACTGTAAAATAAATATCCAGATTTTAGAAAACACCCATGCAGTTGCCCTCATCCCATACTGTAAAGGTTATTATACTTGTTCTGTTTTATAACACAATAATAATCCCCTCCCCCCAAAAAAAAAACAACAACAACAAAACAAAACAAAACAAAACAAAACAAAAAAAAAAACAAAACAAAACAAAACAAAACAAAAAACCAAAAAAAAAATAAAACCAAAAGAAAAACACAAAACAAAACAACAAAATAAAACAAAAACAAAACAAAACTAAACAAAACAAAACACACCAACAAATACACAAAGCAAAACAAATATTGAGTACAGTACATTTGTGAATAAAAGTACCTGGCTTTAGCAGTGATAGTGAATGTACAATGAATAATAGCAAGTTAATTCTAAGAGCTTACATGTACATGTACATGTAGGTAAAGTAAGGCCTACATATATATAAGTTTTTCTTCTAGGCTTTTCTTTTTATGTGGCTGTTTACAATCCGTCTGTTGAGTGCCAGAAGGGTGTTAAACTCTGTGAAAAAGTATGAGTTAATGCCCTTCTGGCTCTCAACAGACGACTTACATGTAGCCTGCATGTAGTTTAAATAATGTGCACATTACAACTACATACATGTACAAAGGCAGTATCAATTCGTGCTTGGATGCATGGCATGAAACTAAATTTATTATGTCAAAAAATAAAACATTCTCACTTGAAAGTGATCATTCTTCACAGTCTGTGGATTAGGACAAGGTCATACATTCTTTGACAATTTCTGGCTTGATATTAAACCCACAGAGTCCATTGATGTGTGAAACTAATGTGAACAAAACTGTAATGAATCAATTTCATATACATGTATACATGTATATGCAAATTTATAGTAATTCTTGTAAACTGTGAAAGTACAGTTAACCTTGCATAAGTCGAATCAATATTTTTGACCAAACTCTGCAGAACGTGCTGTATTTACACGAATATTGCATAAGTTGAACTATTTTTTGTCGTCCCAACAGATTCGACTTATGCAAAGTTAACTGTACATTGTTTGTACATGTATTTGTAGAAAACATGTTATTTGCAACAACAACAAAAAAGAACAATGTAAGCCTTGTAGAAAGCTAAAAAAATAACATTGAAGATAAAAAAGAACAACCTTTTAATAGATTACCTATGTTCTTAATACTTGTATGCATGTATACTATAAATGGAAGAATATAAAAATTGTTTGTTTAAAATATTGTACAAACCGTTGTGTTGCAATGCATAGTCCTACAATGTAAGATATTTGCAATATATGTGTACATGTAATTAACACATGTTGAACCAATCAAAAAATAAATGTTGACCTCAACTTGAATGACCCCGAAAAAGAGGTTAACAAAATACAGACCTCAGCTAAAATTGTTCTCCTGTCAAGTATGTATTGTCAGCCTAAACAAGCAGACTGAGATCTGAGAACACAGCTTTTTTCTTCTGCCTCTGGAATAAATTGACCTGATTTTCTACAGGTTTCTTCAAGTAGCCTCCATGTACATGTAGGTCTATTTATTGGGGAAGGTGCATACAGAAGAAGTCATACATTTCAAACAACATTGCATGAACTTGCGAATTGGCAATTCTGTGCATGAATTACAGGTGTACATGTACATATGTAGGCTTATAGATTTGGAACACACTTTATGAAATCTGTTGATTTTATTTGCAGTGAATAATTTGGTACAGTTTTCAATCTTGATTTATGAAGGACATTTGAGTTAACACTAAAAGTAAAGTTCTGCCCATTTTAGAATTACCAAAGCTACATGTAGTGAACTTGACCTTTGAAATGACTGTATAATTTGCAATTTTTTTAATGTGAAATGGTCAAAGATATTTTCATAGCCAATTGTTATTTTCATAGCCAATTGTTATTTTCATATAAACAATCTCTCATACATGTACAAGGTTGGTGTATGTGGGAGGCACTCTTTGTTGTACAAAATGGACATGTAGGCCTGTAGTGTACAGGTCCATATATTACTTACTGTACATGTTATTGTTTAGGGAAAGCTGTCAGATGTATCTGGGCCTATCCCAAACACTGATTAAATTTAAATAAGATTGTCAAGAAGATTAATAAATCTGTGAATGTGAACAGTGCTGAAAGTCAGCACGATACAGCTGATGAGTGTATCATGTGTGCTAGACTGTACAAGGGGGTCATGTGTTCCGGGCAATATTACATTTGTTAGCCAATAAAACATTCCTATGGTTCTCTTGTCATGAGCAGATGACAACACAGTTGGTCATCTCCATACATTTAAAGTGATTGATTAACTTTGTGAAAAATTGTAAAATCAGCTCAAATGCCAGTGAATTGTGTGCAGTCCTCTAATTAATATATAATTAAGGATATGTGAAAGTATGAGAGAAAATGGAACCCGTTTACTATCCTAAAAAAAGAGAAAATCGCGATCAGCAAGTCGCTCGGCTTCTTCGCTGCGCTGCAGTCACAAAAACCAAGCACCAGCGCTTGGCGATTTCAGAGCGGGTTTCCAGCCCGTACGGTATTCTGTGACAGAGCGAGGTATGCCAACCGTAAGAGTTCTTTAGGGTTCGGTGGTACTCTATCCCGACATCAATGTTCAATCGTAAATATCTTGATATATAAACGACCGATCAGCTTATAAAACTCAGGCAATTCCTGTCTGAGCTAAAGGTTTGCAATTATGATTACAGCATTAGCTGGAACAGTGATTTTTTTTTTCAATCCTGGGCAAAGTTAATCAATGCCTTTAAGCACAAAGACGGGGAAAATCCAAGAAGAAAATTGATATGAAACTGGAAATAGGACTAAGACACTCTGTTGCTCATGTCATGTGGAGAATGAATCATTTTGTTAGACAACTGACCGTGTAAAATGATCACATTCAGTCAAGAAAAAAAAGTTTTTCCTGCAAGCCACAAGAGTACAAATATGGGCATTTAAATGGTCGGCCAACTGGCTGTATACATGTACATGTATGTACAAAATGTACTGACATGTACATTGTACATACATGTACATGGAGTTCGCATGGATATGCTCAGTGTAATGAAAGTTCAGTATGCCTATACCTGTACAATGTACTTGTCCAAACATGTCAGGCTTTTATGCCTTATGGTATGATACATGTTGATTTCATTTGTTTTTTTCTCTCCATTTTAATGTAACCCATTGATTGACTGTAGGTTCATATTCAACGGCATGACATCCGACAGTGACCTAGGGACTAATGAAATCTTGTCTTTCCATCTAGTGGCAGGATAATAATGATTCTTCTTCTGCCTTGTCATGCCTCACAGTCGCCCTAGGCTTGTTTGAGGATCATGGCTCAGCATGGTGCATTGGTTGAAATAGAATGACAAGATTCACTGATTGATTGCCCTGTAATGAATCCCAAACATGCAATTTGCCCTGAACACATGTATTCTTTTTTTTTCCCATTCCTTTTTTTTTTTCTTCTTCTTCTTCCCTTTCTCTCATTGAAATGGGTGTACATGTACATGTACATGTACTTGTTGAATTTCGAAGTGCTTGCAAATTGTATGTGGGCAGAATTACTAAATGCAGAAATAAAAAAATTATCATTTTGGACTCTTAAGACAAAATATAATTGTAAACTACAACTACAATAGGATACATAATACATATACATGTACATGTAGTCTGTTTGGAGGCAGGAGGGCGTTAACTCTGTACAAATGATAGGACTTCACACCTATCTAGCTCCAAACAGACAATTTATGTACATCTACATGTACATGTAGCTTCAATGAGGAAAATCTGTGGTTCGCCAATAATGTTTCAGTTACTTTCATATTGCTCCATCCTTTTCCATTCAGTTGCTAACTTGTATTTAGACTTATGTTTGGCATACCTGTACATTGGAATTCTGGCATTCTCAAGTTGCTTTCATGCACATATATGCAGGCCTAGTGTACAATTTATGATTGTTAAATTTCAAAGGTACAAATGTCGTTGAAATGGGCTCTAGGCCTACACGTACATGTACACGTTTCTTTTATTCAAAAAACAAGAAGGTGGAAGAAGTAATTTGAGATCTCTGTATATTTTTGTATGGCTTTAATTAATACTGCAATCACAAATTTGATCTGCATTCTGTAGACTGATTTCCTACATGTCCTGCATATTACAGTATCTTTTGTTTAATTCCACTGTAAAGCCCTGCCTGTATCATCCTATACTCCCTAAGAATTTGCTGAATGTATTTTAGGGATCATTATAGCTGGCAAGGTCATGTAAATATTTTCCTGCTTTCATGCATGGCATAATTTATAGCTGGTTGGATCCAGGCCTACCAGCCCCTGTCAGTTGTAATAAATCAGCCATCATTTTATCCCTATAAAATATAGTTGGATGCTACCCAATCATTTCCAAGGGAAAGGGGGGGGGGGGGGGGTGGGCACTAGGACAGTCACGTTCTCCATATTCTGTTGTGGTAACGAAATACTGAATTTATAAATAGTCAATCTGATACAGCCCACAAAGTACATGTAGGCCATCATAAACTTGGTAACTGGTAGAGCAGCATAGTGCCTTTATCTTGCAGTTACAATTTACAAAGCCTTTGCACAGATGTACATGTATGTAATGTAGATAACTAGGCCCTCCTATTCTCTGAATTCCTCTGCATATGTATGTATGATGGTGTATTGTTCAGAAAATAGTTGTTATTGTAATGACTGAAATTGTAGGAAAAATTAATCAAGTCTAATATTTGAGCTTTGGACAATGTACAGTATATGCAGAATTTATTAGAGAAATTTCCTATTTATTCTTATCAAATAAAAAATGTTTTAGACTTTGTGAAAAGTTGTTAGCATAAATGTACAGTCTACAGATACTTGTAGTCCTAATTTGTTAAATTTTGGCTAACATGTCCTTTTCACCACATTTCTCAGTTTAATACTATACATGATTTTCACAAATTAATAGATTAATCAATTAACCCTTTCGAGACAATTGACCACATTTTGTGGTTTGGCTCAATAACTTTTGATTCAGAGCTCAAAAAAATATACTGTACCAGATGCATGAGTAGAAAAATTTCTGCACACACTATGTACATTTTTATTGCATGACCATATTGCGTTTGATGCCAGGAATTTTAAAAAATGAGAATAAGCATTAAAATCCTTAAATTGGCACTCATTGAAAGGTTCAAAATCATTGTTTTTTTTAACAAAATCTGCAACTTTTTAACTTTTCATCAAAATTCCTAACCATGTACATGTGTATATTGTTTTCAAAGACATTACATGTACACTATACTAGAACCATGCAGCACTAAAAGAAAACTATTATTGTTGGCAATTTAAAGAACAAATATGATCAATTTAGCCCTTGAATAATTCCTGTCCTGAAAGGGTTAATGAATTGATCAGTTGGTAAATAAATCCAGGTACATGTACATGTACATTGTACATCAGAGAAGGCAATCAATGCTTAGTCATTCATTTTATAATCACCACTCATCAAATCAGTATTCTGAAAAAGTCCTTGTCCTTCCTACCTGGCTGTAGCCTTTCTCTTTGACAATTCCATGTACGCAGTGGAATGTAGCTAATTACGTCAAATCCTCTCCATGTGCCTAGTACCCAAACCATTTAACTACAAGTGGAGTTAATTACTGATTAATGACCCATAATAGTATTAGAGCAAGGTTCATAATGATTTCCAAACAGAACAAATCAAGAGTGAGGATTCCAACTTGGGTGGTCAGCCTTTAGTCATTATGGGGAAAGAGCGAAATAAGACAAGAACTTGATCAGAAAAGAAAAAAAAGAGACCGTGTGTTGAAAACTTATTTATGTGTGTGCAGTGTTTTTTCCCCTTTGATTTCATTAATGTGGAAAGTGCTGTCTACATAGTATGTAGGCCTACACAGTGGGGGACTAGCCCTATAATTAGGGAGCGTCCATTGAGTTGACCCCCTTTGGCCTTTGACCTCGCCAGTTCTTGTATTTTCCCACGATTTACGTAAAGTTGTTTACAAATGCAAGCTTAAAAATGATGTATTAAACACGACTTTTGTAAACATAATGTTCGAAAAATGATTAAATATACAATGTAGATGTATCTTTGACAACAATACTTCAAAATCAAAGTTCGACCAATGGAAAATATGAAATTTTAGTGATATTTCTTCGGTTACAAACAGAAAATTTTACCTGATAAACTTCCCCTAAAATTCCTCATTTTGACTAGATTAGCAAGAAAATGAATCATTAAATTGTACATTTTTCTACAACCATATGGTATTTACTTCAGCTGAATTTTCTGCTTATGAGTTATGTTCAGAAAAATGGATCTTGTTCAAAGCGCCGAGGCTGACATAACAGAAAAGTATTACAACCTCGTCCCTGCGTTGAAATCTGTGTACAGCTGTGTGAATTGAGAGAGTGAGTGGTCCATGAGACATGCGCATGCGCAATCCATGAATGCATGGGCTGACCACTGCTGACTCCTGAATATTGTATGTGCAGATCGTGAATTTGGCTTCACTGCACATAATTTGCTGCTCCAAATTGCTGCAAGACATTGTGTGAAAAAGACGTAATATCTCTGCAAAGAAAGCAGTCGCATCAGCGAAACTCCCTCTAAATATGGAATATACACCCCCGAATAAGGAAATAAAATTTCATGAATATTTATGCAGGGGTAGACTTGTGTCAGAAAAAAATAGACATGTAGTTTTGGGATGATTTCATTTCAAAATGTTGCTATAACTCGACAAAACAGATATCATATTTCAGGATGTTTTTAGACAATCATTTATAACTACATGTACAAATTAGTTCATGTGGGAAGTTTTAGCTCATAAATTGCCAAAATAGAGGTGCAAACTGAGGTTCCTTGTTTTGCAATTGTGATGACCGCACGCATGCACAGAGCTAGAAGTCCGTTTGTTTTTCACAACAGATGAGTCCGTAATCCGCTGATAATTGGAGTCCTCCACCAGGGCTGTACAGTAAAACCAAAAAAATATTGTGTTCGGGACTTTCTTTAATTTCATGAGCTGTCAAATTTACAAATCTAAATAAATGAATTACAAAACTGAATGGCTGCTATTTGTTTAAGTTTCATGCCGCAGCATAAAAGGCGGTCATTAATAGTATTCGATAGTTTCATGTCACAAGTTAATGGTTTTAAAATTTTTATGGCCATTAAAGATAACCACAAAAAGCAATTACTGATTGGACAAAAGGTGAAATGTCTAAGAATTGACAGTAGTTGGGTTCACACGATAGGAGTTAAACCTGAAGTTTCGCTTGTAGTTTCAAAACTTTAAATTAACTTGTAGTTATCTTGTAGTTTCGGACTGTATGAACGGACTCGCAGTTTTGAAACTTTAAGTTTACTTGTAGTTCTAGAACCACAAGCGAGCTCGTGGTTAATGCCGAAACCACGAGCAATGGGGGTCCTCCGTCGCAGTTTCCGACCATGTGAACGGAATAAACTTAAAGTTTCGCAAGCTTTAACGATGAGCTCTCTGTTCATTTTAAACTTCCGGGGCATACCCTTCGCACGAATTATGAACACAGGAACTGTATGTGTACTGTACACACAATTGGTATCTACATGTACTTCCAGTGTTAACAACGACGATCGCTCGAACAATGAGCATCGTTGTTTTGGGGCCAAGTGAACCCCTGTCATGGTTGGTGAGTCGTTGTTTCGTTAACTTAAAGTTTCGAAACCACAAGTCCCGTATGAACGTAGCTAATGACAATGTACAAGAGTGACTTGTGAGTGACATGTGGGTGTGTCTCCCAGACGTACAGAATGTTTGTTTGGAGCCAGAAAGGTGTTAAGTCCCATCATTTGAAAAGAGAAAGAGTTAATGCTCTTCTCCCTCCATACAGACAGGATGTTGAAGTCTTAAAAGGTGGGAAACCACTGTGTTTTGGGGGGTGGTTTTTTTTAGGTGTAAAAGAAAGGCAAACGGGTGGAGATAAAAAAAAAAAGTTGCTACGCAAGAAGGTTGTAAGCGTGTGTGTCATAAGATACAGCAGTGTGAAGCCCATTTCACCAAGGAGTTATCAGAGAACTCCTTGATTACACTTACATGTACGTCATGCATGTATGAAATAAAACTGCCAAGATTTTCCTTGTCATATGTGAAAGGCCTTTATGTTCAGTTTTAAAACAAGAGCATTTCAAGTTTAGAAATTGTGTAGTGATGTTTGATTGACCCATTAGTGTAGCCTGAAGATGGATTGGCTCCTCCCTGAGCTGGTTCAAGGAACTGAGCACTTCTGTAATGGGACCCCTTCTTCATCCAATTTAGACTGATATGATTGGAATACCTGGCATGACATAAATTCTGTCAGATTACATTTCACTTAGAGCTGATTCTTCTTTTTCGCTGCCTTCCATCTCAACCTCCATCTCCAGCATCTTCTATTTTTGGCTTATGGTTAGTTGCATCTCGTTTGTACATGTATATGTGTATGCATCATCTGCTAAGAGTCAGAGAGACTTTTACCCAGAGACTGGGTAAAAGTGTATGAGCTAATGCCCTTCTGGCTCTCATGGATCAGACAACTCTTGCTGAAAGTTCTTTTTCTCCTCTATCATTTCTATTATTCTTTACAGAAACATTCCCACCTCAAGTTATTACCTTTTGCATGCATATTTTGGTCATGAGTCCTATTCATATTTGTTTTATGACATTTAGCTATTACATGTATCTAAAACTGTGTTTTTGTCCTCCTCTGAGTTTTCTTATTAGTCTTATCATGTATACATTCAACAGTAGTATTATCTCTTTTATTTTCTCCTTTAATTATCTCTCTCTCTCTCTCTCCCTCTCTCTCTCTCTCTCTCTCTCTCTCTCTCTCTCTCCTTCTTTCCTTATTCCCTTTGCAGTTTGCAGTGATAATCGATTACCATAATTTCTGTAGATGATGTAATCGAATAGACCTTCAGATTCTCTTTTCTAAAAACATCTCTTTTTTTTTTTAACCAGTATAATTTTTGCTCTCTCATAGTGCAGGTCATCTGTCATCATTAATTGCCTGCACTTGTTTACATGTACATGTACATTTAGGCCTACATGTCATAAATTTCTCACAGGTTTTTATTATTAGAAAATATCAATTCAGTTAATTTGAAAGTGGTTTCAGTTTATAAAGTATTATATATGTACGGAGGGGTATGGGGCGCCAAGTGTTCACCTACTTATTCCGTCCAATTCTGGCTCATTTCGTTACAAAATTCAATCAAAACTCGTTTTTGTTACAAAATTATTGAATAGCTATTCATTTTGTAACAAAATGAATTTTATAGGGTAATTTTGTAACAAAAAAAAATTCTGTTACAAAATTAAAATTACGGAATCATTTTGTCCGATTTCATTTTGTAACGAAAATCATTCTGTTACAAAATCAACATGACAAAATTTTCATTTTGTTACAAAAATCATTCTGTTACAAAATGAACATGTCCAATTACATTTTGTAACGAAAATTATTTTGTCCGTTCTCATTTTGTAACGAAAATAATTTTGTTACAAAATTAACATACGAAATTATTTTGTCCATTCTCATTTTGTAACAAAAATCATTCTGTTACAAAATGAACATGACAAAATTATTTTGTTCATTTTATTTTGTAACAAAAATTATTCTGTTACAAAATTATTTTGTTCATTTTCATTTTGTAACAAAATTCATTTGGTTACAAAATTAGCATGACAAAATTTATTTTGTCCATTGTCATTCTGTAACAAAAATCATTTTGCTACAAAATTAGCATGACAAAATTGGTTTTGTCCATTTTCATTTTGTAACAAAAATCATTTTGTTACAAAATTAGCATGACAAAATTGGTTTTGTCCATTTTCATTTTGTAACAAAAATCATTTTGTTACAAAATTAGCATGACAAAATTGGTTTTGCCCATTTTCATTTTGTAACAAAAATCATTTTGTTACAAAATTAGCATGACAAAATTGGTTTTGTCCATTTTCATTTTGTAACAAAATTCATTTTGTTACAAAATCAGCATGACAAAATTGGTTTTGTCCATTTTCATTTTGTAACAAAATTCATTTTGTTACAAAATTAGCATGACAAAATTGGTTTTGCCCATTTTCATTTTGTAACAAAAATCATTTTGTTACAAAATTAGCATGACAAAATTTGTTTTGTCCTTTTTCATTTTGTAACAAAATTCATTTTGTTACAAAATCAGCATGACAAAATTGGTTTTGTCCATTTTCATTTTGTAACAAAATTCATTTTGTTACAAAATTAGCATGACAAAATTGGTTTTGTCCATTTTCATTTTGTAACAGAATGAGTTTTGAGTGAATTTTATCAGCAATTTAGGCAAGTCTGTACAGAATAGGTTGGTGAACACTTGGCGCCCATAGGGTCGCCAAGTGTTTTACCGAATAGGAAGGTGAACACTTGGCGCCTCTCTGTGCGCCAAGTGTTCACCTACCTATTCCGTAAAACACTTGGCGACCCTATGGGCGCCAAGTGTTCACCGACCTATTCGGTAAAATGCCCGTGTACGTTCGCGTTCGTGCACAACATGCATGCAACCTATAATCCTTCCTGCCTGTCAAATCAGCGACGTGTGTGTGTTTTTGTTGTGCGCTGTGCTTGTGCGTTGGGGGGGGGGGGGGGGGATGGGGGGGGGGGTGCATACTAGGCACGTATGTCTGCACGCGCGGAGATTCGATGCAGTCAAGGAGCGCGCATGGAGGGCCGTGCGTGGCTGTGCAAATGTTGACGCGCGCGCGGCCTACATACGTTTCTATGCAAAATTCACAAATTTGACACTTATTATTTCACTTCTTTTATAATTGTAGAATTTTTTTGTGTGTTGCTGCCTACTTTTTTGGAAATTTTGATGCATTTGCCTGCATATTTCTTTTAGTCCGGGCTTTGTAGAGTTTTTTTTGAAAGAGTTACTGAACGAGTAATATAGGCTTGCCAGCATCATTTTCTGTTTACTTTTTGAGAAATGAACAACTGTCCAGGGTTTGAAATCCGTATGCAGGCTTTGAAGCGGATCAAGGGGTGGGGAAGCACACTTAAGATAAGGTGCCACACATATCCCACGGATCAGATGAGGGGGGGGGGGAGAGTCATGAGGTCTGGACCCCTTTTTATATTTTTAATACAGATCTACATGTATATTTGTGTGTGTGGTGTGTTTGTGAATTACAGGGGCAACAATCCAGGTGGGGGGGGGGGGCAATTCCCCGTGGAAATTTTGAATAAGTACAAGTAGAATACCACCCCCCCCCCCCCCTCTCCATTTAAAAATACTGGATCTGCCCCTGGATCCTTAGATTAACCCAAAGGAAGCTGGAAAACACAAACTCGACATACCCTACATTCAAACTGGTCGACATTCATGCATCATATCAACCACACAGCCACTATCAGTTAATCATTCCACTCACACAACTTACATCACTGCAAATTTACCTTGGGGTTACAATATTATTTGGTTTTTCTATATTTCATTATCATTACTTTATTTGGCAAAGAAACATTACAAGTAATAAAAATAAATTGACCAAATATACAATGCATCAACTAGAACACCAGGGACAGAAAAACTGAATTGAATAACCGTTCCATAAAGCCTACCACTGGTTGCAAACATGTACATGTACATTTTAAGTTGCACATGTACATGTATCAACTCAAAATTTATAAAAGAAGATCCAAATAAAAATATTACCTGGGTATTTAAAAAAAAATGTTATGCTACGACTGAATTCCACCACATCCCTCATTAACATGTCATTTATAATTTGAAAGAGAAAATAAAGAAAGGGGAAAATGGGGGGGGGGTGGGGGTGAAGAGGAAGCAATGAGTGTGAGAGAGAGAGAATACACAGGGTGTTTATATCAAAAGATTGCTAGATATTTTATTACCAATTACATTCACAAGAACTAATATACTGCAGTATACAGTTCCCTTCAAACATAATTGTGCTATAATAATGAACAAGAATAAAGTGTGTGCCATCATTTGTTACAAAACCAGAAATAGAACTCACATTGGTCATCTTTTGCATAATATAGAAAACAGAAATAAGAAAAGAGGGGAAAATAAACAGAATATTTTTAAAGAATAATAAAATAAGAGGTCATGAAAAACATTTCTCAGTTCAGCAAGCCATGCCAATAGTCTTTGACCAACTGAGTTTGTCTCAGTTAAAGGGGGAAAGCATAGATAGAGAAACAATGCATTAGCCGAGTCCGTACCAAGAGGTGAATGAACCTTACATGAATGGCATGGCGAGCATTCAGTGAGATAAAATGTCTGAGAGTGCCACATTTTATGATACCAAACAAGGCCTAGAACATGTATATTACATGTATTTAACAAACAGAACATTGCACATAAAAATATTTTTATAATATCTCTGATGGAGAGACAGCATCATTTACTCTACCAGGACAGAGAACAGTAAATATGCAAAGCTTTGTACCATTACAGTTTGAATCTGAACTATTTCATTAAATTATCCAGATGAGGTGGTAACATTAACATTTAATCATGTCAGACGATATATATACAGAAAACAAAAGAGAGGTAAGGATGTTTGTAATGGTAGGTTGTATCATTGTAACTTGTCTTTCAGTTATAAATGAATGTTCTGTAACTAATAAGTCCATGGCACCTTATTCTTGCTAATTTATTACTTTTATTTGTTTGATGGGCAAGTCCAATGTATTTTGCCCCTTACGCTACCGACTAGATTGAAGATTTTAGTATATATTCATTATATTAATTTAAGAGCCCTACTAGAGTGTACATCCCAACAAATGTCAAGGAAAATTACACTTTCGAAGTCAATAATGCTCAGAACTCCATAATACCTGGTAACGTATGGGGAAAACAAATGACCTAATACACCTTAGAATTGCCCTGATATGTTGTTACTTTTTAATCATCTATCATTCCATGCATGCATAAATGAAAGGCTCCCTTTGGCTTCATGGGTGAACAAGAAGGACAGTTTGCAGCTCAGTACAATCTGCAGTGACCTTTGTGGATACCAGGAGAACCCTGCAGTCAGTCAAGGTCCAGTCTACATGGAGTTATCCTCAAGTATACTGCAAACAGTCAGAAGAACTGAAAAAAAGAAGAATCAGTTGATGAGAGATCTAATTTGTTGTCCCCTAGGTCATTTACTCATTTGAAAGATTCTGGAAAGGGCCAATCTATTGGCTAAGCTTTATTTTTTATTTACTTCTACTTTGTGTATGTACATGTATATCAACATTTTGTCTTACACCATTAAGTTTGCAATCAGCATATGTATTTAAAACAGGAAGTATTGTTGTGCCTGATCTAAAGAAATATTAGAGATTTAAGTTTAGTATACTAAAAAGCCATTACTGTTACATGTTTATGTTTGGATAATTGAAGAAAGAAAGAGAGCATGAATTTTAAATTAATATAGCATCTGATATATTTGCATAATACACAGGTGCTTATTATGACAATGTAAAACAAATTTCGTCTTTGTTTATTCTTTTTATTTATTTATTTTTTTTTGGGGGGGGGGGGAGTGTGGAATTTACTAAACAGTTAGTACTCATTCTAAGATTCATTTGAACTTGTCATTAGCTTGATGGTTTACATAGAAAAAACAACTAGTGACTGATGGAAATATGTCATAAGACTAAAAAAGTTTCAGATTACAATACTTTCATTTACCTTTAGGTCCTTTGCAAGTAATGTTATGCCTGGACTAAGACAGACAGCAGTTTTCTTCAGAATACTAGCAGTGATGGCTGACTGTACTTGCCATAGCATCAGAAGAATCCAATGTGCAGGTTACCTGTGGCATCTGTACACATGAAAGACAATTTTTAAAAAAGTTTTTAATCTTGTGCTATGGGAAGAAGTGTGTCCACTACTAATTAATGTATCCCCACCATGTCCACCCAGCAGCGACATTGAGGTTGCTAGCTCTTCTCGCTTAAGATGCAACTGTCTAGCTATTACTTAAAAATTGATTGTAGACTAGATGATATATTTCAGAGGCGGTGGAATGTCGGGCTCGCACAATGGATGTGGGGGGGGGGGGACCTTTTGTTTGGTGGACAAAAGGTGCCCCCTTACATTGTCTGAGCCTTGGTGGAACATCGGGCTTGGACAATGGAAGTGGAGGAGGGGGCATCTTTTGTCCGCCGAACTGAAGGTGCCCCCCCCCCCCCCATTGGCCGATTCAGTGGCAGAATATCGGGCTCGGACAATGGAAGTGGGGGGGGGGGTATATTATGTAAATTTGAACTGAAATGAATAAAACGCTTTTAATTCTCATCGTCAGAAGGTACCAAGATGATTTTCTTTATATAGACGTGGGGGGGGGGGGGGGAAGCAAAGCTTTATCAAGGGGCACTTTGGTGTTTTTATTTCAGAAGGTACATAAAACATACTTCACCCCCTTCCCCATGAACAGTTTAGTCAGTATTGAATATTTTTCGTTTAAAAAATCCACAGCTCTTCCTTCTGACAAAATATTGTCCCTAAGCTTCCAAAGAAAAATTTACCCAAATGTTTAAGGGCCTTATAACACCCCATCTGACTAAAAAAAATTTTTTTTACAGAGTTTCAAAATGACCCAAAATGCAACTTTACATCCAAAATTTAAAATTCTAACCCAAACAGGGTTGACCAAGAAATACTGGGGCTGGAATTTTCGGGCAATTAATAACTACTGGTAAATACCACCTAGCAAAATTTTGACCAAAACAGGAAATTCTGAGGAAAACCACCCAAACAGTATTTTTTAATGTTCAGTTATTACATATTATTGATAAAAGAGCCAGAATAAACAACTAGAGCAATGAAAAAATGACCTTTTTCCTGGAAGGGGGTTATACAACCTCTTGAAAAGATGAATGAGTATGCTGCGGCTTTCAGACTGTTATTAGTGTGTAAGTCAATGTGTATTCGGTTTGCACAGCAGAGTGATACGAGTACGACCATTTCTGTCTCAAAGAGCTAACGAACGAGAGACAGAATTTTCGGTCTAGGCCTATGCCCGCTATATCATATATGTAGGTATTAGTTTTTTTACACTCACGGGACCATCACTATATGGAGCTGTGTCAATTTTGGTCTGTCACGACCTAAAAGTTGAAGAGGTAAAAACACCAATAAGGTGGTGGATCCAGTGTCAGAATACTTTTCAGAAAATCAATGATTCAATAGCAAATAAAATATCAAACGAATAGGGGTCTATCTGTCAAACTTACATAATGAATGCTCAAAGTCCTACAGATAAAGAAGTTGATGGAATTTTAAAAAGATATTTCCTTCCGAGTGAACCCTTCCCTACGACGTGGTGTTTTTGTCCCTTGAAAAAGGTACTGTATTTCCGAACATGTGAAACCTATGGAAAAAAAGACACAACCTTTGTTTCAATAGTGTGGTTTTCATACGCGTAATCCCACGCGTATGAAAACCCATTTTAGGTGCTTAACTGTACACGTTCGGTAATACAATCTGTTCGGAATTACAATCCTTGACTAAATCAGCAAAATTTTGAGAAAATACTTCCTTCTACATTTTAGAGTGATAGAATATCTAATTTCATGCCAGATCCTTTGATAGGATCTTTATCATCTTGAACAAGTGAAATTTTCAGGCTGTTTTTGGTCGGTGATCTTGCTCCTCTGCCGCACACACATGTGCAAGATATCACACACTTGCTATGGGAGGCAATTGCTCACGGTATGAAGGTACACAGTGCGAGGTTATCTCCAATAACCTCGCATAAGTGTGAGTGTTTTTTTTTTACTACTAATAGTACTATTAAGTTTGACTACACTAGGATAGGGAGTTGCATTTCCGGACACTTAACAAAAAT
Source organism: Heliocidaris tuberculata (assembly GCA_025618425.1). NCBI lineage: Eukaryota > Metazoa > Echinodermata > Echinoidea > Camarodonta > Echinometridae > Heliocidaris > Heliocidaris tuberculata. The sequence goes on from CM046836.1 coordinate 50,434,977, forward strand.
TAGCCTGGCAATTTTGCCTCCAGATTTTACGGAAAACATGCATCAAGTATAACTAAAACCAGTGAATATTTGCAATTCACATGATTTTCAACCTATCCTGTGAAAGATTTGTGACAATTTGCATGAAAAGTTTTTCGATTTACTGTTTAAAAATGACCTGTCCGGATTAAGTTTAACAACCTGTCCGGAATTACAACGTCTACTCTGAGCAAGGAGTTATCAACTCTTTGCTCTGAGCCTAGCCTACATACATGTATACTATAGCAGTACTCTGTAGACAGTCTAAGCTTTGTTTACAGTTTCAAGCTTACCTTCTATTATTTCTGCCTCGATATGACACAATCATAACATTCTAAATGCAGCAAAATAAAGGATCTTTCCGATGTGGCGTATGGATTGAGTACAGTGTATGATAAAGATGGACGATCTGCATGCAATATCCTATATACAAATCGACGTAGTACGGTACGTACACGTACACTAGTACTTCGATCGCATAATTAAACAGCGCGCGCTATGCGCTAGCTCGCACTGCCCAATAGCGTGGGAGGGCGGAGAACGGGGGGGGGGGGGAGGGGGGGGGAGGGGGATCATGTGAGCTTGGTATGCCAACCAGGCAGCCAATCAGCGTTCTTGTTTATATGTCGCTGATTTGACTAGAAAGGAAGGTTGGGCATTTTACCGAATAGGTCGGTGAACACTTGGCGACCATGGGGTCGCCAAGTGTTTTACGGAATAGGTAGGTGAACACTTGGCGCACAGAGAGGCGCCAAGTGTTCACTTTCCTATTCGGTAAAACACTTGGCGACCCTATGGGCGCCAAGTGTTCACCGACCTATTCTGTACAGACTTGCCTCAATTGCTGATGAAATTCACTCAAAACTCATTCTGTTACCAAATGAAAATGGACAAAACCAATTTTGTCATGCTGATTGTGTAACAAAATGATTTCTGTTACAAAATGAAAATGGACAAAACCAATTTTGTCATGCTAATTTTGTAACAAAATGATTTTTGTTACAAAATGAAAATGGACAAAACCAATTTTGTCATGCTAATTTTGTAACAAAATGATTTCTGTTACAAAATGAAAATGGACAAAACCAATTTTGTCATGCTAATTTTGTAACAAAATGATTTTTGTTACAAAATGAAAATGGACAAAACCAATTTTGTCATGCTAATTTTGTAACAAAATGATTTTTGTTACAAAATGAAAATGGACAAAACCAATTTTGTCATGCTAATTTTGTAACAAAATGATTTTTGTTACAAAATGAAAATGGACAAAACCAATTTTGTCATGCTAATTTTGTAACAAAATGATTTTTGTTACAAAATGAAAATGGACAAAACCAATTTTGTCATGCTAATTTTGTAACAAAATGATTTTTGTTACAAAATGAAAATGGACAAAACCAATTTTGTCATGCTAATTTTGTAACAAAATGATTTTTGTTACAAAATGAAAATGGACAAAACCAATTTTGTCATACTAATTTTGTAACAGAATGATTTTTGTTACAAAATGAAAATGGACAAAATAAATTTTGTCATGCTAATTTTGTAACAGAATGATTTTTGTTACAGAATGACAATGGACAAAATAAATTTTGTCATGCTAATTTTGTAACCAAATGAATTTGGTTACAAAATGAAAATGAACAAAATAATTTTGTAACAAAATAATTTTTGTTACAAAATAAAAATGAACAAAATAATTTTGTCATGTTCATTTTGTAACAGAATGATTTTTGTTACAAAATGAGAATGGACAAAATAATTTCGTATGTTAATTTTGTAACAAAATTATTTTCGTTACAAAATGAGAACGGACTAAATAATTTTCGTTACAAAATGTAATTGGACATGTTCATTTTGTAACAGAATGATTTTTGTAACAAAATGAAAATTTTGTCATGTTGATTTTGTAACAGAATGATTTTCGTTACAAAATGAAATCGGACAAAATGATTCCGTAATTTTAATTTTGTAACAGAATTTTTTTTTTGTTACAAAATTACCCTATTAAATTCATTTTGTTACAAAATGAATAGCTATTCAATAATTTTGTAACAAAAACGAGTTTTGATTGAATTTTGTAACAAAATGAGCCAGATTTGGACGGAATAAGTAGGTGAACACTTGGCGCCCCATGTACAGGTGTGCTATTAAATGAGCAATATTCATTTTACATTGAACAGTTGTACAGCTACAATGTCACACAGTGGTTAATAATTGATAATGAGTATTGATAATTGTTTTTGTATCCACCGAGTTTTCTCTCAGTTCTCTACATTATTTCAATAGAAAAATAAAACAGGAAGAGTAGTACAAAGATGTAGGCCTGCATGTTTTAGTACTAAGAGTTGGTAGCTGTGAAGAACCTTCTGAAGGAGACTAAACAATCACAGAAATTGATCCAATTATTGCTGTCCATCATATCTAACTTTTCAACTTCAAGCTCAGGAAGAAAGTGCCAGGGGAAGGATCAATAAATCCTCAACAGAACACTAATGATGTGTCTCGATGACATGCAGTTTCCACAGCTTGTCAAATGCTCTTCGCCTCCCCTCCTCCCTCTCCCTCTCCCTCTCCCCATTAAATCCATGTGTAAGCATTGCATACTACATGTTAGCATTCCCAGTGCGATTGTCACCAGAGTATATGTTGGAACTCCACGCTTAATTTTAAAATGTTTTCAAACTTTTCAGAGATTATATCTAGCTAAATGAATTTAACTTTAGTTTGAATTAACCATCCTATCAAGTTCAGTGCAGAAATTAGTCCATCCAGCTGAAAATAGTATAGTACTAGTACATGTACATTATATCATTGTGACATAATGCATCATTGTGACTTACTGGTTGTAACAGGCCCTGCATTTACTATTAACTGGTATTCTAAAATTCTATGATCCTCAAAAATTCACACGAATTGCCTTTTAGTTTTTGTGGTTACATGTAAAACTAGCACTGAGGTTACCATGACAATGTAATTTCATACCTCAAATTTCATGCTCCACATGAATGACCTTGGGGGGGGGGGGGCTCTTACCACAGAATCATCCTTGCACATGCAAGTGGTAGAATCTCTGTAGGCAAACAACCCACACTTTTTTCTTTTCTTTTTTTGAGGTTTGGGCTGCTGGTTTGATCGAATAGTAACACACAGAGAGCAGAGCCTGATCGGTTAAGAGTAGGCATTTTTTTTCCATCCGTGATATTGAATAATTTTAGTAGGCAACCTTGGCAACCAAATGTTACCAAATTTCAACTCCTTCAGTGATACTGTTCACAATGAAACATGAAATAACTCTCTTCAACTAAATACTTATTTTCTACAGGCCTTCAAACTTTCAAAATTTGTCAAATGTCCGTCCGTGACTAACCAATCAGGCTCAGCATAGGCCCACAAGTACACGTACATGTGCATGTCCACTTGGCTGGTCCCTTATTTTCCAAGTTGATGTAGATGTAGAAGGCATGCTATAGTCGTGCTTTTAATCAAATTTTTACGGATTTATGACTCCAAGTTTGCCATTTTTAAAAGCTTTTCCAGCAAGTAATTGAAAAAATATTGTTGTGGCTTGTTTGATATAAGACAATTTTAAAATTACTTCAATTTACTTCTCATCATATCACCACCCCCCCCCCCCCCCCACCATCCCACATTTAAAAAAAAGTATAGCAATGCCACTCTGCATGTACATATTCTACATACATTTAAAGCGTTCAATTTGATTTGATGTGATATTTATAATGTTGATGTTTTACTGGTGAACGAACGCAAGATATCTTCCGGAAGGGATGATGACATATCACCACCTCCCCAATGAGATAATGGAGATGCCTAGAATGACTGACAGAGATAAGTCAAGGGCTTTGGGAGATACAGCATGTTTATATGGGATATGATATTCAGATATGCAGTAGAAGAGGACTCCGATGTACATGTATAGAAATAGCATTTTTATATTGAGGATAATGTGATTCATTTTGTAATACATATAATACATTTAATGTACATGTATGTTTTCAAATAGATGATTCAAATGAAAAAAAAACAACACTTCAATTCTTTTGCATTAAAAAACTTAGGTGAATGGAATTTGATTGATGTTCTTCAAAAAAGTATTAAAAAAACGTCGTTTTGAAATGAATAAGAAATCTAATAATCGGTATGTGAATATTCATTATACAATTAATCACAAACACATTTTATTACATATTTTGTAATTTAAAAATCTGATGAATTGAATTTGATTCATGTTCTTCAAGAAGAGAAAACAAACACAGTTTTGAAACGAAGAAATAAAATGTCTAACAATCGGTATTCAATTAATAACAAACACTTGATACACGTACATACATGAATGTAGGCCCTACATTCAATTAATATCAGAAAGAACATTAAATCTAAATTGATTATATTTCAATTATCATGATTTATATTCTAGTGCTTTCTAACAATCACCCCTTATAATACAATACACTAAATTCAGTACTGATGCATCAGTAATGATTTTCTAGCTTCATAGTTAATTGAGAGAATGCGTGGCAGTGTTTTAATCAGCTTTAGATAGATGCAGCCGCAATGTCCCCAATATTCGTGTTCCATATTTTGTGAGAGTGCATTGATTGGTTTGGATGGAGTGCCAAAAGAAGAGAGGCCTCTGCATTCTGTCACTAACCTTTAATTAGAGAGTTCCCATTGTGTCATGGAAATAAAGCAGATTTAGGAAAAAATGAATATTGATTGAATTCTCTAGATGTGTGTATACCCTCATTTCTTTGTGCCTCCAGTTTACATAGTACACACAAAGGGAGGAAGATCCCACTAATTAATGGTTTTGTGAGAATGTATTGATTGCTTTTGTTAGGGTGTGTTTGCTTATAGATGGGATAATGTTTGTGTAATTTGACTTTGAATAGACTGAGATCATTATCAAAAAATGCATCTATTTTGTGATTTTTGGTCTCTTACCAAAAAAAAAAAAAAAAAATCTTTTGGTATCTTAAATGTATGATTCTACCTGTCCAGTCATTGATTTGAATTATTTCTCATGGTATTTTCCAGATATGCTTAGTTCTTTCAGTTTGAAGAGTATATGCATCTGGACTCTGACTCTGAGCTAAATTCAGTGATAAGTAAACTTTGTAGTATTGAGTACATCCATAAATACATGTATCATTGCTCCATACTTGATTGTTTGGAACATTGGGAAAATTGGGAAGAAGAGGCAGAGGGCACTTATAGCAAGCTTCCTTAACAGCAGTTCTTTAAAAAGATTGTTTCTGTCGAAAGGTAGTAATGTATAAAATCACTGAATGCAATATTATATCTGTAACATAAACTGTACATGTACTTGATCTTGTAGCCCCCTTCCCCCTCCCCTACCCCCACCTCCCCCCCCCAAAAAAAAAAATCTGACCTGGTCCAACTTGTCTGCACTTCATTTTTATATGGGGCCCCCAGTTATTTATTTAATTGCCTGTGATGCCTCTTTTGATCTTTCTCCTCGTGTTCACCTTGTCTCTTAATACATCTCTCTCTCTCTCACTCTCTTTCTTCGTTATGTACCATATTTTGTACATGTAGCTTGTCCTCCCCCCCCCCCTTTCTCTCTCTCTCTCTCTTTCTCTCTTTCTCTCTGTAGATTCTGTATTAGAAAATTTCACACACATTAGCGCTGTATACGGATCACTTCACCCTCTTCGACTTGACAGTGACTTTTTACTACGTAGGAGACTGAAATATCATACATCAAAATATCAATGTCAATTAGTCTACATGCCCATCCTCGTTAAGATTTAATGCACTGCTTGATAGATGGCACAAAAGATGGATATATTTATCAAGGCCGTTGTAGCTTTCTAATATGGATTGTGAAAGTGAGATGTCCAAAGAGGAGTGAGTTTATTAGATCTGTTATTTATTATGAAGTAATATTAAAGTAAGAGTAGAATCAAAAAGATGTTCTTTGACCTGTTTAGTAAGGAAGCCCTTCTACCCCCCCCCCCCCCCCGACATCCAGAAAGAAAAAAAAAAAGAGACCATTTTTTTTAATCACCAAGTGAGTGAATGCATTGTATAACATGCATCGATTTGGAGAGCACCTTCATTGTAAGCTTACAACTTGGATATCCATACAGTGTAGATACATGTAAAGATGGATTTGTAATATGTGAAATTGTATTCATCATGAGAATGTAATTGTAATTTATTTCTTCTGTTACCTTGTACATGTACCTGGGGGTGTTTCATAAAGCTGTTCGTAAAGTTACTCATGACTTTACAAATGACTTAAATATGAAGTGCCAGATAGGATGCCCAAAGTTTTTCCTGATGTTTTAACAAAGTGCGACTGTATTTCCACTATCCTCAATTAAATTATGGCAAAAAAATATACTTTGTGTTAAAAATGTTTGTCATAATAAGAATACTAATCTACATCTGCACAGTTCAACTTTAGTTGATGCAGTTAGAAATGATTGAGCATCCCATTTGACGTACTTGTCATATTTAAGTCATTTGTAAAGTCATGAATGCGTAACTTTACGAACAGCTTTATAAAACACCCCCCTGGTCCTTTTAGATGAGCATGTTTCTATTTTGTAAATTTTACAAAATCATGCAAAGCATTCCTCTGTTCATAAACTGAATAATAGTGTAGGAGAGAAAGCGAGATCTTACCAGGAGAAAACAATGGGAAAGAGAAGAGGAGGATGAGAGTAGGAAGAGAGAAAGTTGTGTGAACCGTGAAGAAGGGAAAAGATAGGGAACTTGCAGAGGAAGAAAAAGAGAGGGGAGGGGCCAGGAAGGGGTAGCAGTTCTATTGAAATGAAGTTGTTCTATAATAAGCTTGATTATGAAAATCTCTTAAATGTAGACCAAACTTAAGATAAAAAAATGCTTGTTCTAACTTCTATAGTAAACAAGAATGCTAGTTATTGTTTAGGGTCTGGGTTAACCTATGAGAAAATGACATTTGCTAGAGGTCTGTCTTCATTTTTGCATATTATTTTTTTGTTGACAGCTCTGTATTCTTGTTCTGTCAGGTGCAGTTTATAATCTTGTCAAATATTTCTGCAGAGTATTCTGTTTTTATGTTTCATATCTTCCTCCTACTGCAAAGATATCCCCAAATGACCATAAGCAAGCCTATCAAATTGGTTTCCCAGATATCATATTCTCCAAAACAATCTGACCTCCTTCACTTTCCTTACTCTTCAACATAATGTGCTGCATACGAATCACAATGTGCATTTGTAATGTGGCATTGCCAAGATACTTGGAGGAGTACATTTTGCAAACAAGTTTAACCTTCACATCACATGCTATCTTCCAGACATTTGGACCATTTCCAAACCCTTTTCCGCTAAATTCAAATAATGGGGAGGAAAGTATTACACTTATGTTTTTTTCCATCTAGAAAGTTGTCAGTGTGCTAGAGACAGCTGTTTTACAGCTTTTGCAATCATCGTCATTGGCATAACAACTTGAATATTGCCCAGTCATAATCACAAGCCTTGCAAAATTGCTGATGTTGTGACATTGTTTAAGATCAAGACTGAGTTCACATATGTTCGTTAACTACACAACCAGTAGGCGCTTCGTTGGCTGCGACATTTTTAAGCAGGGGACGCATGCCTATTTGCTTTCCGGAATTTTGTTTTAGACCAGATGTTTGAGGATATAAAATCATTCAAATGAATTTCAGATAGAAGTAATTCATATGTAGCCTATAGTTACCTACATTCACTCAAACTCTAGGAAAATCCCATTAATAACAGTCTATTAAAGCTCCATTTACAAGTTAATTTTCCTGTTTCCACTCGAAAAATATTCAAATTATTCATAAAGTTTCATTATGTCATTTTTTCCTTTTAAACCATTTCTTATAACTTTCTGCCTGAAGTATTGTCTGTCACATGGACCTTGTTTGGCAAGAGGTACAAGATTTATATGGCTACTAAAGACAATAAACTGTTTTCACTTCTTGCTGATCTCGACGCTAGAAGCAACACCCCCGATTTTTCACTCGCCAATACCCTTACATAATAGGGGGGTCGGGGTTGCTCGGCCGTAGTGCAGACTCGGCATCGCGCAGCTTCACAACAGACCTTCAATAAAGTCTTGCTTTTTATGTTTTGTAGAGTTAAACCTCATAAAATTTTATCATTATCTCCCCAGTAACTATTTTACACATTCTAATCAACTTATCCTGAAAATTGTTGGTTTTAAAGATCACTCAATGCAAAAATTCTTACAAGTATTTGTGATCATTTCAGCTCCCTTGGCTAACTCGATTTTACGCTGAGTGCGAAATATCCCTAGTGTAGTGCCGACTACCCTGGATCCTTTCAAAATGGCCCCGCTCTCGAAGTGAGCGGCACAAACATATGTGAGTTTTAAACACCTACTCTTTTTGCTGCAAAGGGGAATTGGGGGGGGGGGGGGTACTAGTTTTTCTGAAGGTTTGTTTTTCTGAATGTTTATAATCCTGAAGTTTTGTAATTCAGAGAGACCGAAACACAAATTTCCCATAGCAGGGGGTTCATAGTTCTGAAAAGGAAGTAGGGTTCATAATTCCAAACATTTGATGCATTACTCCAAAGGTTTGTTATTCTGAAAATGAAATAGGGCTCTAAACAACTTTTCAGAATTATGAACCCTGTTTCATTTTCCGAATTACAAACCTTTAGAAAAAACGACATGTAACCACTGCAAAATCAATATATGTAACCAAACTTTGTTAGTAAAGCACATAAAACTATTTAAGACTGCGAGACTGACTTGTCCACAGTTAATCCATTTGTTGGAAAATCAATTTGCAAACAAACTTTTGCAGAAATATTTTTTTTAAATCCCAATCCCCAAATCGCAAACCAAGATTTCCAGTTTGTGAGTGTGTGGTCTGATGCTAGAAGCAGATGCAGATAAGAATGGGAGGAACTTGAGTTCTCCATCATGTGATACGAAGACAGATTGAGGATCAGTGCCAGCATAAGAGAAAGATCACTGTTGAAGGAGAGATGAAATTGGAGAGAAAAGTTTGAAATTTGAGGCTTCCAATTTTTCAAGTGATTGTTGCATATAATACTTGAAGGCCTACATGTACATGTGTGTTTGTTCGTACTGTATTTTGTTAGAGAGAATGTGTCAAGTTGTAGCTGTTTAGTTAAGACACTCAAGTTGTTAACTTTGTAAGGAAGTTGTCAAATAATGTATGTAAAATAAAACAAAATGAATAGTAGGTATATTTATTTTTAAAGTAAAATTAGGTAAATGTGAATAAGCGAGGAACATTAGTGTTCTTAAAGAGTGTTGAATAAAAAGGACTCACTCTATGAATGGAATGATTAGATGTCTTGAACAGGGAAATATACAGAGAACGTGTTGCATTGTTTTAATTTATTGACGGTAAAAAAAAATCATAATTGGTCAGAAAAGACTGCTCTTCAACAGATTCCCTGAATTTCCCTGCTTTGGATGCACAAAATGGAAGTCAAATGTTTGCATCCATAAATTGATATTGTTCTCTATTTACATAGTATTGGTATGATATAAGAAATGAATGAAAACGATGTTTGCTTCCTTTCTATTTAAGTAATTGGTGCCAAGGAATTAGCATTAGTGATTTTTCTCTTTAAAAGTCTGGCAGGCAGACAGGTGGCTGACTGGTATCTCACAGCAACAGTAAGCTGATCTTCTTGGACAGCAAGAAAGCTCTGGCAGGCTACTGTTTTCATAGTAACTCCCATTGGTTCCCACAGAGATGCCAAACTGTATTTGCCATATTATATGAAAATCTTGTAGATTACATGCTTTTTTAAAAACCTGAATAGTGTACACATACAATGTATGGTTCAATAGTTCACTTTGGAGACCTACATGCATGTGCCTATGTGACTACTGTGTTTTAAGTTTCACATTATTCAGTGACTTTCAAACAAGACTCAACCTGTTATTTGGGGATTTGCTAGTTGAGATTTCTTTACTTGAATATGACATTGAAACAGTGAAACAGTGAAACACACGTGTAATGACAGCTCAAGGGAGACAAACTATACATGTAGTCTTTATAAGAACCAAAAGAAGATGGTCTTTCTGTATATATATATGGTCTCTAATGCAGGTTTCACTGTACAATGTAGGAAGTAGCAATATATTTCTGTTGGAATAATCAATACCAAGTCTTCAAACATGTCAGGGAAAGATGAACATATGTGTACATTTACATTTCTAATTAATGCCAAGGCTCTTCTGTTTAATTCACTAGGGAGGCTTGTAAATGAAGTACCAAATAATAATTGAAAAATATAAATATTTTGCTGGAAGAAACTAAATGAATAATTCATGAAACCCTTGGCCTTACATTGAATTGTATTGTATACATGCACCTCTCGTAATTGTTGGCCTACATGTACATGTACATGTACAGTACAATTAGTGCTGTAGCTCGGAACCAGAACCGATCTAAAAACTCACCAGACTGAAGGCTGTGAGCCGAGCCAGACACGAACCAGACTAAAACTTAATGTTGGTCTACCTTATTACAGAGGTCCGGCAGGAAAAAGTTGTGAAAAGCTCATATTTTGTCATCTTTTATCACTCAGAAAGTTTTTCTACTAAATTTGTGTATATACTGTACATGTACATGACAGTCTGCCTAGCGTGTATTGTAATACCATACATGCAAGTGTTCCAAAGCCCTCTAAGGAAAAGAAAAGAAATTTATTGGTATCAAAAGTTTTGATGATAGCTTTTACTTTGTTCCTTCACGAGTTATAGGACCAGCCCAGGTAAAGAGTTTTAGAAGTTAATGAGCCAGACCAGACCAGGATTTTAGGTTGCGAGCTACAGCTCTAAGTAAAATGCATAATACATGTACATGTATGGCATCTCAACTGACTAAGCATATGCTGTCCAATGATGACTCTTCTAAAAAAGCAATTAATTTGATTGTTTTAGAATTCATATTATTCCTATTAACTGCATGGTATCCTCTTAACTGAATTACATGTATGTGATTACAAAAAACTTGGTTATTCATTTCTTTTGATGGAGTGTATTGTAAGAGAATTTATTTTCATTCAGGCACAGTATGATATCATAGAGCTCAATGATTGATTCAGTTGTTTAATTTCAATATTCTGTTATTCCAGAAGATTCAGATGCAACATGTATTGGCTTTTAAGCTATTTTTAATTGGCAATTACTATGATTATTTTTAACTTCTTTTCATGTTGATGAACTGTGCAGTTTAATCAACTCTTTCATTTTTGAAATTAAAAGTGACAAAGCTTCGAGTTCGAGCCAAATACTTTAATTTCAATAGCTCAAGAGAATGTTGCTATGTTTGGAGTTAAAATTCGTTTGACAAATAAAAGACCTGTAATTTGTCTACAACTTACTTTTCTTTTTGAAATTACTTTTAGGGAGATGATTTTTGGTACAAAGGTATTACACCTGGGACTTGAGAATGTCATTTCAAAATATTCATCAACTCAAGCCATTTTGTTTGTACATATATCATTCCAGAGTCTGTTTACACATGGCAATTAAAGAGCTTACAAAAACTGTTGTTTGTTGCAGTTAGAATCTTGCGTATTTTGAGTGTGCGAACAAGAATACCTTACTAGTGACTGAGATTTTGATACTGAGAAATGGACTCAAAATTTTCTGTGATTTTTGCTCTTTTCTCTTTATAATGTAATGTGTAGCATTCTGGAATCTGGAGCAAAAGAAATTAAGAAAATGCAAAAATGTCTTGAAAAGGTGACACTAAACTACTACGGGTTAAAGTCTCGCTAATAAAATCCCCTTTTTTGTGAATATGAAACTGCTTTTCCTTCTGCATTGTGCTTGAAGATAGATGAGTGGTAGTAGGGTATAACATGAAATTTGAAGTGCAATTAAAATCTCATTTTTCATGTGTGCGAATAATCAAGCTCTTGGGAATGGAAATTTGCCTGACTTTTGTAACCTCTTCAGACTAGATGAAATCAGTACAAAATTTGATAAAGAAATGTCATGTAAAGAATTATATGGCAAAAGGGGCATACAATAGATATACACTTGAAAAAAGTTTTGTACGAAGAATTATCTTATAAAGAAAATAGTTTTCAGTAGGCCAGCTGACACGGTATGTTTAGTGTTAGCTTAGCCTTAGGCCATGGTATTGCTCAAAGGATACACAATGAAAGTTTGCCGTAGTCATATATTACAATAAGTCCGCGAAATTATGTGGTTTTCGACTTTTCGTTTGATATGGTGTTCATACTACAAAGGGATCCTGATTCTTTTTTAGTTTAGACTGTTAAAAAAAAAATGCATAGCAAAGTGGTTTTTGTATTGGTATACAATGAATTTTGTAGGTCTGAAGGGGGGATTAACTTGATGTGACAGAGAAGGTCTGAAATTGTAATGGGACTCTGGGAAAATGAGAGTGTGTATAATTCCAGTCAGGGAAGCGCTGATGCTGAGATACCTGCATCTGTTGTTCAAGGAGTGAATGATATCAATACCGGTATTCCCCATTGGGAAAGTGACTTGGCTATGAGCAATGATGAATTATTCTTTTTTTTTTTTTTTTTTTTTTTTTTTTTTTAATTATGTGTTTATTAAGAAATCAACTCATAACATATGTAGTGTCTTTTACTTTTGAGGTTCATTTGTCAGCTATTTTGAACATTTTCTTTCAGTTTTTATTTTAGTGCTTTTGTTTTGTAGTGCTGTGTCATTTGATTTTGGTCAATATAAATCAGAACATCTGACATCATGTGGATGTTACATCGTGGTGTGGTATTTATACATCATTTACATTTCAGTAGTATCATGTTGTTTGTCCCAGGTTTTTCTGTATTTATACTTTTACAGGACTATAATTATAAAACTTTCTCAGTCATTATTTGTATTGGATGCCCAATTATGTTTTAATAAATAGATAAATTAATTATTGTATAACTGATAATGTGCATTAGAATTAGGTAATAGGTAGACTGCACATGTAATTCCCAGTTCTGGTAATGACAGAAAACTTAATTCTACAGAATCAGAACAGTTTTGCATAGTCACACTGAATGATCAAGACTTAATATGCATACATATAAATGCTGTGAGTTGAGAATTGTGTAAACTATAAACAGCGAAACAGTTGCTTTTTTGTATAATTCACATTGTTTACAATATGTAATGAAGTGTGTTTGATCTCTCTAGAACTATCTCTTTCCGTCTGTAAAGGTAATAAACAGTAGTGGTAGCAAAATGAAAGTTGGCATGAAACTGCTCAAATATAGTCTCATATTGTTCAGCTTCAATAAAAAGATACATGAGTGAGATAATCCGTTATTCTATTCATGATTTCCGGTGATTTTCAGTAAAATAATTCAAATGATCGAATATCAACAGTTACCTTATACCCTCGCTAAGGACCACCTACCCCGACGCTCCCGGCTCAATGGCGCATAGCGGTTCGCACACACTTGTTACACACTCTGTTTTCACATCAAATTACAAGCGCGGTACCGCGCTTGTAATTCGATGTTTATTTTTTTTGGACATTTTAGCCATTTCTAAACCATTTTTCTTCAAACAAACGTCACCTATGTTCGAAATTAATCATTTCACAACAGTATATGTAATAATTTCTATTCCAGCTGACAAAGTAGTTAAATATCCAAAAGCGCCACCTTTCCCACTACTGTACGATACCTTTAAGTAGTGACCCAAATATTTTGGTTTACTTTTGAAAGTATCAAGTCGTGCACCGTGAGTCAGGTTCTTCATTCATTGTTTTCTCGGGAAACGTCAAAGATTTCCTAGTATCGCCTTATTGCATTGACTTTCCTGCCCTGTCTTTTAGTAACCCCAATGGCATTGTTTTTGTTTGACTTATACAAGTCATCCCTGCATCCCTTGAACAATTGTTTGTGATTTAGGACACATTTCCTTTCTTCAATCCAGAGTTACCCTTGCTCATATACATATATGATGTGTTCTGTCGTCACTTTCAGATTTCCTGAGGGATACCTTAGTGGCCACCATGACAGGTCTTCACAGAAACAAGAAAAAAAGGGGGGAAAAAAAACAGTCTGTGGTTTTCCCTTTCCTCCAATGAAGTACAATACCAATATTGTATGCAAGGCTCCATAATCATGTACATTAACCTTTTTTCACACGAGTTGTGGAATAAAAATTTTACGGTTTGGGTGCATATTTCCCTTATTTACATGTAAGTTGCAAAATATTGGGGTCTGGAGTTCAAATTTGGGGCCTACTCATGTGCACTGGGTACCATGTTAAGACCTGTTGTTGTAGGTGCCAGTGCTTTTATTTAAAGATAAAATTGAGTTCTGGTCATGAGATTGAATTGCAAAAGAAATTGTCTCAAAGCATTTGGGAAAGTTTGATTATGTATAGCACATAAGAATTGGTGTGTGCTTTAAGGTTTTGGAATCACCCAAATGATAAAAAATTGACTCAATCCTGCTGAGAGTCACATGCACTGCACACAGAAATGTGTATATTGGACTACACACACATTTTCGGGCCGAACATTTCAGCTGTTTCTTGTCATATTTTGAATGTGAGGGCATTTGAAGAGCAATCCTTTTCAGGGGACATTCCTATTATGATAATCTTCCAAACTAACATAAAACGAATGAGAAAGCTCAGAAATTATTTTTTACCTTTCCCAAAACTCGACCTTCTCTTTAAAAAAAAAAAAATCTACAGTAGATGATGAGAAATTATTTCCAAAATCCAAATCCACCAATGTAGGAACTGGTAAGAGATTCATAACTTTGAATAATCTGACAAAATTGAAGCTGATGGGAGTCTGTATATTTCGGCAAATTTCAAGAATTCCTGCTTCAATGAATCATTTTATCCCGTCATTCCATGGGAAAATTATCTTTTATTTCATATTTTATGGATGTCTTGGAAATAGGTAACTTGCCAGCATATTTTTAGATATAAACTCACTAATCCTTGATTTAAGCAAAAAAAATGTTGAAATTTTCAGTTAAAAAGATTCTGGGTAATTGCATATCATCTCTTCCAGAATCACTGAACATCTCTGCATTAGTTCAACATGTGTTTTTGCAAAACACAACATCTTGTGGTGGATGGTGTAAATTTCATCGTCTTGAATATTTCATCTCCTAGCGTGGTCAATCTGCATAATTTATAGAAAACCTGGGAAGGGTAACAGATTGGTGTGGTCAGGCAGGAATGAATTAATCTCTACTTATGGGGCATGTTCAGATGCACATCCAAACATGACATCAAAACGATGTTTGAAGATGCCGAATGTGTAAATGGCAATGTGAATGCTTACTCTCGCCACTCTTTGATTCAACATTTGCTCTGGCGACAGTTGCTCTTGGCTTTTTTTTCATGAAAGGGTTAGGGTTAAGTTTGCAATTGGCTTTTAGATCAGATTTACTTGTACATGTAAATTTATCTTTAGGTGTAGTGTTGGGTGAAGGGTTTAGAGTTTGGAATTCTTTTAATGTGTAGGAAAATAACCTCAGAGCCATTGCTGCAGGAGCATGACTTTGTGTCGTACAACCTTTATTACTTTCTGCAGTCTGCATCAAATATTCATGCTTTACCTTGTGAGTCAGAGGAGGGGACTCTTTTTCTTTTTCTTCATTGAATACTATGATGCAGTATTACCAAGGAGTTATCACAGAACAACTCCTTGGTATTATGGTTCAGATTTGTGTCCTCTTATAGAAGTACTCTTAAAGTTTTTCTAGTGTGATATGTGAATATTTTGAAGATGCTGAACAAAATTGACAGTTGTGAATGTCTTTTACCATTTTCTATATACAAAGAGCCAGAACGGCATTTAACACTTGGTGCCAAATAATAATGATGTAGTGCCCCTTCTAGCTCTCAGCAGATAGAGTTAGCAAGCAAGATAGATATATCTAGACAGAGATGATGCTACATCGTGACTTTACATATTACGTTAGACAAATAGTCAAGCTACAGTCTTACTCTCAATTGATATGATAACAGAATGATTCGCAGTGTACGTACAAGTGTACAAAAAACGTAATCCAAAACGTTAAGTTTGAAGTATAAACTGCCAGTAGGAACACAGAAGTAGAAAGGTGACCAATACACTCCTGGAATCCCTAGCCACTATGACTCATGTTTGTTGTGTTAATACACTGGTCATTTACAGCTAAAAGTTTGTCCATCTGGTCACTTTCAAAGGGATTATTTGTGTGATCCTAATATTCTGTGCAATATGTACATGTAGGCAGTGACTATTTACATATATATATGCATGTATTGTAAGTGGCTTACAATAAGTAATGTGAGTTTTTTGAGGTAAAAAGGGAGTGTCTTTCTTTTCTCTTTTTTTGCCTCAGAACTTCAGAACTTTCATTGCAAACAAGATAAATATGGGATATGACAAATTTAATTGTGATCTTTTTCAGTCTATAAGATACATGTAGGCCTAATATTTACTATATATATATATATATATATATATATAAATAAAAAGTTCACAATAAATGAAAATTATATATATATATATATATATATATATATATATAATTTTCACTCCATATATATATATATATATATATATATATATATATATATAAAGACCTATTCTTATGGATTTTCAACAGGTAATGAAATGTAGGCAGGTGATGAAAAAGTACTAGTAAGTGTAATTCATATTTTGAAGACTTTTTCTCTTCTGTTGCATTTATGCATATTTATAGTTGATTGACAAAATCCCGTTTCCCAAATAAGTTTACTGAAAAAGAAAAAAAAAATCTTTCTCATCATGAATGCATGTATACAGACATATTGAAAAGAAAGTTTCTGTGCATTTTATACATCAAAAAAAAATTGCAACAAAACCTCAATGTCACTAGTATCTTGCTTGAAATTTACCAGATTGCATTGCAATACCTGGAAAATTATTTCTCCTGAAAATATGCTGTCCCCTAGGGCTTAAGAGTAAGACTCCATGTAGCTGATGAAGTGTGCATTGATGGAAAATTGGCCCAACAAATCCATGGGATGATTTGATGCGTGAGATTTGTAGAGGCTAATGGCTTCTAATATCAGATTATGTGGAAGATAGAGAGATGGAAATGGTTTCACGGGGATTTCTGTCACGCGATTGATTTGCAGATTATGACAATGCATTCCGTGAAATACCTCCATGCATTGGATGTAGGTTGACGTGTATTATTAACCCACTGATTGCTGAATACTCTCATTCCCCTAGGCTTATATACAGGAACCACGGGGAACCTGTAGCCAAGGGGTCAATGAGGAACACAACGCTGGCATGTGTAGCTGATGCTTCATTGAGATCATAATGATTTGAATTTTTGTTTTTGACTTTCTATTCATGATTATCTCTCCTTCATCTTTTCTCCAGGCATTGATCACAAGACAACAACCATATTATTGGATGGAAAGAGGGTGAAATTACAACTGTGGTAAGTTATTTGTCAAATCACTGACACGTCACCGTCTTTCCTCACGTTTTACTAATACATACACTTAAGGCCTCCTCTGGTTTAAAAGAAGAAGCCAATTTTTAAGAAAATGGAAAAATTGCCTTAAACCATGTAAAAGAAACCAAAGATGTAAGCTTCTTTTTTTTTCAATTTTGAGTCCCCTACATTTTACTATATTTGTTTATAATGACAATACCAGACTATTCAGATGTTGAAAATAAGTGACAAATATTCACAGCTGATTCAGCAAATCCTACTGGGCTATTCGTCAGAGATCTGCAAGTGGGATTTTCAGTCATAAAGATTATTCTGTAGACCTATACTGTAATATATAGGCCTAATCACAAGATTGAAAATCCTACTTGCAGATCTCGGACCAAATCCCCTGATTTGAATTGCTGAATCAGCTGTGAAAATCTGTCACTTATTTTGAACATCAGAATAGTCTGCTATGGTTATTATAAACAAATATACTTACGAATATATCAGAAGAATAATCTTGCACCCATTTTCTAACTGGGTTAATTCATTGCACTGTTTTGTGCAGTGGCACATTCACCAATCGTATTGACCCGATAATCCCTGGCGTCCAACCTTGCCCCAGCTTGTTTTTTTCACGCACAAATCCACAATTTTTATCTCCAACCGGACTTTGCCTCTCCCGCAAAACAACTTCAACCGTGCATCTTATACAGTTAGCGGTTGAAAAGTCAATAAGTTGAAATGTCAATGTATGGATGTATGCTGTCACCTGGACAGCGGTGGCCAGCCCTTACTGGGTCGATGCCCTCCGAGATGGGAAGGTGGGAGTGCATTTAACCCATTAGCCACTGAGATTGGATTGACATGTAATTGGATTGCCTGGCCTAGCTAACAAGCAGAGGGTATATTGTCGGTTGAGAGCCAGAAGGGCGTTGACTCTGTTAAAGGACATACGAGTTTAGCGCCCTTCATGCTCTCAGTGTACATTGGCAGGGTGGTGAGGGCTGGAGAGTTTAGAGTGAAGAGTGCATCGATTTGGGGCCAATGGACAGGGTCTCCTTAAGAAGAAAATTCTTGTTATTTCAAGACAACCGGACTTGCATTGAGTAGCTTGGAGAAGATGTCAGTTCAATATTTTAGAGATTTTATATCTTCTCTGTGCTGCTCAATTCAAGCCAACTGGATTGCATTGAGTATGTTGGGGAAAATTTCAGTTCAAGTTTTATGGAAGTATTGCTCCTACCCTTTCCCTTCCCTACCTTTATAAATCACCAAAGAATTATTTAGAATAATTTTTTTGGGTAATGTTAATGTATCTGGATGTTGGTGGGTCTTTTGTGTAATGCATACCTCCCCCCCCCCCCTTTCCCTTTATACTTCCAAAATACATGCAAATGCAATAAAACCTGTTTCTAAAAACAAAAATGCTTAAGGGAGAAGAGAAAAATGGTTATACACAAGTAGTCCTTTATCATACATTTTAGTGAGAAACATTGTTCAAGAGAAACCAAAAATGAGACCTTTACAGACAAGGGGTCTTTCTAAACAGGTGGTCACTAAAGCAGGTTTCACTAAATAGATTGTCACTTGATTCAGATTTGATTCAGAAATGGTGTGTTTTTATAAGCTCCAAGTTACAAGTATCCTTACAAATTTGTCAACCTCTATATACATGTACACGGTATACATGTAAACAAGTCATCTGTCATGATTGAAAACGTCTAAAAGTTCATGATGATGTCCGACTTCCTTCAGCTTCACATTCTTCATCCTGTCGGCGGAAATAATTTCCATTCAAATGTGTTCCTACTTCTTCTCTCTAGAGCAGGTCCTTCCGATTTCTACCTCAGTTCACCATTTGCCAGTGAAGTGGAGACTTAATTTTGAATTCAATCTTCTCTCTCTTTCTCTCATACAGGGATACGTCAGGCCAAGGCAGATTCTGCACCATCCTGAGATCATATTCGCGTGGTGCTCAGGGCATCCTGCTGGTCTACGACATCACAAACAGGTGGTCATTTGATGGCATAGCGAGATGGATCAGAGAAATCGATGAGGTATATCTAGGAAAATAAGCTTGTACATGTATTATGCCATTTGAGAATTCTTAGTTTAAAACAGGGGAAGCAATGCCAAATTTTCATTTCTCTTTTAGCTTTTTCAGCCCACATCTGACTGAAGGCCTCAGATACTGTCATATATAAGTACTAAACATTCAAAAGTGTTCTGGACAACAAATTAAAAATGAAAACAACAAACAAACAAATTCTGAATGAAATGTATTCTGAATAATCATAGCCAGTTTTGGTCTAGAGTGTGTGCCAAACAAGTAGAAATCAAAGAAAAAGCAAGAGTTAAATTGCTTTGTTTACAAACTAAAACTGAAAAGATTATTTGTAACTGTTGGCAATATTGTTTTCAAACATTCTTTCCCAGGTTCATGCACAATCTATCCGCTGTGACATGGAAGGCATTTCCATTCAAAAATGTCAAAGCCTACATGTGTATATGTTAGGCAATATCCCTTTCAAAGATAATAATGAAAATATGAAACTGTTTATGTTTCAGCAAATTTTGTGAATAAACATCAACTTGAAGGGGAAGTTCACTCTGATACCAACTTGGTTTTAAAAGAAACAGAAAAATTAAAGAAACAGATCAATGAAAGTTTGAGCACAATCTGGTGAGAAATAAGAAAGTTATTAATTTCGTAAGTTGTAATCAATCAAACACAAATTGAGCTCCTCTCCCATTTGCCCTATACTGAAAAAAATCATAAATTGAAATTTTCTCTAAAGAAAATATTTTTTCATACTTATAATCATTTCAATTGTGTTTTTACAAAAATCTGTATGATACAAATCTCTTCCCTCATCAAAAGCAGAGAAAATGAAAATTTATGAATTTTAATTGTTTTCCAGGTTGCATTCATCTTTGAAATATATTCCCAAAAGAAACAACATTGTGTATTTGCCCCTTCCTGCTGTATCAGATGATTATAAAAATATCTTGAAGTTACTCCCGTTACAGATTTCCCTACTTTTATTTTGGGAACAGTTAGCAGCAATACATCCTGTTTTCTGTCATTGGACATTTGTGCAAGCTAAATTTTAGGTATGGCTTGACGTAATTTACATAATCAAAAATTGCAGATCTTTTCCTATTTCTAAATTTCAGTAAGGATAATATTTCTTCCACACTTAGTTTCAAATCCCCGTTCACAGTCAAAATGTCCTCTAAGCGGACGAATCCACTTTGAAACCACTCTTTATAGAACATCAGTCTTTTATTGAAAACAATATATTGATTGTGCCATAATATATTCTTTTCTTCCCTAATATTTTTTTATCAACCAAAGCCCAAGCACAAATTATTTCGACATAATATATTTCTATCGAACATAGACTGTACATTGAAAACCAATTGGTAACTTTGTAGAGGCTTGATAAAATCTGCTCTGCCTGGCCCTACATGCTATCATTGTATGTAATATGGAGTAAAAATGAAGCCCAGGAAAAAAAATGCTCTTCAAAATCATCATGTTCTTCACAAAAGTAAACATATACAAGTGACCAGAAATTCCAGACTCATTTCCCCCATAGACTGCAGTGTAGACTAAAGCGTACCCCTGTACGGTTTCGTAAATGGCAGTATTCAGTCATAGATAATGACATCGTTTTTGAAAACCTTTCTATGCCTGGCTATTTATTTATCCTTCTAAACATAATTACACAAGACAAATATCAAAATTCAACAATTTATTATATCAAGCCTCCACAAAGTTACTGATTCCCTGTAATATCAGGGTTGACGTTCCCTTTAATGATACTTGTCTCTTTAAGCTAACTGGTTAAGTAAGCAATATAGCTACAATTACGAGCTTTTAAGAAAATGTTACATGTAGAAACCTCCAATGATCATCAATTCTGCTGGGTGATTTCATTCAAGAATGAAATTTGAGACGTCATTTCATATTGCCCACTTCACCAGATAACGGAGTGTTTGTTGATTTTTTCTCTTCTCATTGATAGTGGTACTCCCACTCACAGTTGCTATGAAAATAATGATACTGATGCTTTTCGGTCCCCCCCCCCCCCCCCACATTTTGATGTATTTCCTTTGGTCAATGTTTCTTCAGCAGTAATTGCTCAAGGGGTATTTGTGCAGCAGCATCTTTTGTTTTCACAGATAACTTTTGATTCTTTGATGTAGCAAATTTGATCTATGTGTGGGCATTTGGACATTTCTGATGCTTAAATGTATTATTTTATTTATTGTGTAGGTCTGTGGGATATATTAAAGATTAAGTTGAGTTCTGGTCATGAGAATTGAATTGTAGAAGAAACTGTCTCAAAGCCATTGGGAAAGGTTGATCATATAGCACATAAGAATTGGTGTATACTGTAAGGTTTTGGAATCACCAAAATGATAAGAAATTGACTCAATCCTGCTGAGAGTCACATGCACTGAACACAGAAATGTGTATATGGGACTACACACGAATGTTCGGCCCGAACATTTCAGCTGTTTCTTGTCATATTTTGAATGTGAGGGCATGTGAAGAGCAATACCTACTATGATAATCTTCTAAACTAACATCATATGAATGAGGAAGCCCATAAATTATTCTTTACCTATCCCAGGGCCCCGTTTCATGAAACTTGCTTTCACTGACAATTTACAATAACTGTTATAAGCTACTGAAATCCTTGCATCTGATTGGCTGAGAGCAAATTTGTTGGTAAAAATCACTGACAAGACACTTGATGAAATGCCCCCCCCCCCCCCCAACTCAACCTTCCCTTTAACTGCTTGAATCTATTTAAAGGGCAAGCCGACCTTGGTAATGAGATGGTTTGTGAAAGGAGAAAAATAAGAAAAACAGGAGGGTGAAAATTTGAAAGAAATTGGACAAGGAGTAAGAAAGCTATGGATGTTTGAAAAATGAGATCACTACATCTATGCGAATCTCAAATTGGCAATTTGATGGGTCGATTGTGACATACTTGTGGACAACTCTCCGTTTGTCATACACAAAAATATCATTAATCAGTGGTTTTCTCCAAAGCACCTTTACCCTCTTGGCAGTACTCAAAATATATTGGAGATAGCATATTGTTATAGGTCCTCATGAAAGAAAAAGATCCTCCTGAGTATAATACATTTTGAAAAAATGACATTTTAGTCATTTTGTGTGTTGGAGCAAATGGTGGAGTTGTCTGCAACTACATCACAGTGACATTACCTATTTGGTCAATTTGAAATTCCCATATGTATAGTGATTACAGCTTTCAAAAATTAGTAACTTTCTTATTGGTTGTATATTTTCACCAATCTACTTTTCTGATTTTTCCTCTTTTTTCAGTGCAACTTGCCATTAAGGTTGGATTTCCCTTTAAGGTCCTGTGCTGTTTATTGTCAAATCAAATCAGAGAGTAGAGTCTAAAGTATTGCTGAGGCTAGCAAAGTAGCTGGCAGTCATATTACAAAGTTGTATCGGTGATTAACTAATAAGCTCTGTTTACATGTAGGCAAATTAACAAGCTATATAAAGAATTATCACAAAAAGTCAAGTTTGGAGAGATAATTAGTTCAAAAGCATTAAGCGTCATTATGATGCTGTTTGTTTGTTTTGAAAACAAAGCTGTGCAAATACGTTCTCATAGAAATATATCCATGTGATATCGTCTTAGATCTATACATTTTCTATGGCTTTGGAAATTTTACTTATAATTTAAAAAATGTTTTGACATTTTTTCCTGAAATTTATTTCTATTTTCTAGATTATTAAAGAATAATGGAAATGATACCACAAAATTACTGACAGAATATCAAAACATTAAATGTAAAAAGGCAAGAATCGCAAGATGATTTAAAAATTCCAGGTATGATATTTTTTTCATTGCCCTCTTCAAGGGGCATTATCCCTTGAAACTCTGTAGCTCAAATGTTCTTTCCTTTGTACAGTTTTTCTCTCCCATACTGAAAACATACAAAAACAAAATCAAATATTTGCTCTAGTTTGTGAGAGGAATGTGGCATAGACACACACACCTGTACAGGTGCATTCTGTGTAATCCAATTTGTATCAGCAGGATTACCTATTTCTCTTTTAGATTATTTTTCATTGTTTTCAGTCTATTTGATACGAACCCAGTGTTGGTCAAGATTAGTCTAGCTCGTTGCCCAAGCTTTATAACACATGAATTTCTTCATTTTTTGTTGAATACGCAAGCCAGAGAATAATCACCAACGAAAATATAAATTTTTCCTCACTTCATGCTTGACATTTCTACTATATCAGTCTACCATAGTGTTTGCTCTTGCATGCAGCTTACATGTATACTATATACACATGGGGGTAGAGTGCACTGTATATTATTCATATCCAAACATTTGGTTTATTGACATTATTATATGATTGGTTTTTATAATGAGAGATGTATGGTGATAAATAAATTTCAGAGAAGTAAACTAAGCATCTTTTTATGAAGAAAAACAAATAAAAATTGCTTATGGTATGGAAGAAAACAATGTAAAGATCCAGACAGTCTAATTTTCTTAGGATTTGATAGATATACACATCAAATAGAGATCAAACATTTGGAACACTATTGGTTAGCCAGTACTTCAATCACGCCATGACATGACGTCAACCACATTGCCCTGCAAATCTCTAAAGGACATGAGAAAAGCTCCATCAACACGAGCGGGTAAATGCATCCTATGTAAATGGGGTGAAAATTCTTATCAAATCAGAGCACCACTTAGGTTCCTCTCCAGTGTCCTGCTCATCTATATTCAGGCCACATGAGAATTGTCCACTTGGTAAAAGGCCATGTTCATACTGTCGTGTATGGACTGTGTATGGACATAGTGTACAAATATGAATACAGTTTTTATCAATGCAGCCTATCGTTATTCAAGCCACTTGAATAACTTGGGTTCCTCTATGTTGTCCTGAGCATCATCTATATTCAGGCCACATGAGAATTGTTCATTTGATAATTAAGGCCGGACAGACACATTTTTAAAGGATTGATAAATATACACATCGAAGAAAGATCAAACATTTGGAACACTATTGGTTAGCCAGTACTTTAATCATGCCATGACATGATGTCAACAATGCCCTGCAAATCTCTAAAGGATATGAGAAAAGTTCCATCAGCACAAGCAGGCCAATGCATCCTATGTACATTGGTGATTGAAAATTCTTATCAAATCAGAGCACACTCAAGTTCCTCTGCATTGTCCTGTTCATTTACATTCAGGCCACATGAGAATTGTTCATTTGGTAAGGCCGGCCATGTTCACTGTGCAGAGCACTACTCGGGTTCCTCTTCATGTCCTGCTCATCCTTATTCAGGCCATATGAGAATATTGTTCATTTGGTAAGGCCATGTTCAAACTGTGCAGAGCACTACATACATGTACTGGTAGGTTCCTCTCCATGTCCTGCTTATTTGTATTCAGACCTCATGAAAATTGTTAAGGCAATATTCACATGGTGTATATTGTTCAAATCTGAACACAAATTTATTTGTTCTACTCATCCATATAGGCCACATGAGAACTGTCCACGTGCTAAAGGAGAGGGTCACATGGTGTATACATAGTTTTCAAATATGAACACAGTTTGCATTTGTCCAGCTTATTCACATTTAGTTTATCCATATTCAGTCCACAATATTATCCATGATCAGACAAAGTAGTTGAACTGGAAATTACATTAAACTGGTACATAATTTCCCATGTGAACAGTGTTTTGGCAAGGAGGCACTAGGCAAGCTTGCGTAGTACCTCCTTGGTTTTGGACATCCTTTATTTGCTAATTCATTCCATGCTCATGACTTGCAATGGGTCTGAAAGGTTTTTGCTCTGAAGAATCTCAGAGGTCTGACAGGAATGCCCCTCGATGTCTAGAGGAATCTTATGGGAGCATTCTGATCTGTTGAAAGATGTGATCTGGAAACAACAGGTTATGTCAAATCCTAGGACCTAGGAAGAGAGAAAATGAAAAAAGGGGGAAAATGTTCATGTATGTGTGTGAAATATAAACAGTAAAAGCCATAGAATAAATCTTCAGTGATTAGTGCAAATGGTGTTGAAATATCCATTGTGGAAAAATTTCTTTTCACAGAGTCTCTTTTCTTAGGCCTACACCAATGTATGCATGATATCTGTTTGCATCAAGATTTATCTCATCTCATGCAAAGTCAAATTTACTCCCTTTCATCAACCATTCTAATTCCCCCTTTTAAAATGTTTATGCAACACATTCCATCTTCCTCAGCCATATCTCAGCACGTAATGTGCTCATGCATGCCAACATACGTGCAGACAGTATGCCAAATCATTTGGGTAAAAATCAATTTTGCTTGCCCGAGGACGTGGTTTAATATATACAAGACGTCTCCAGCAATGAGGATCAATGTGCATGGATCAGAGGAAGAAGGACCCAACTCCATCAAAACATTTTTTTAATTATTACAAAAATTTAATATTTCAAGATAAGTTGAAAAGAAAGAATGTTGAGAGGAAGAAGGTCAATACTCCATCAAAATGTTTTTCAATTTTTACAAAATACTTAATATTTCAAGATAAGTAGAAAAAAGAATGTTGAGAGAAGAAGGTCCCAACTCCATCAACATTTTTTTTCAAAAACAACTTAATATTTCAAGAAAGGTTTAAAAGAAAGAATGTTGAGAGGAAGAAGGTCCAACTCCATCAAAGTGTTCTGAGTTTTTTAAAAGAAAAAACTGAATATTTATAGAAGAATTTATAAAAGAAAAAATGGTTTCATCTTCATGGAACCATTGATTCATGAACATACAGGTACATTATTTAATAAAGGAATGTAAAAACATTTCGTCTCTTAAACTTATAACAATATAATTTTTGCTTAATAACTAAGACATTGTTGTGATGGAGTAGGGCTTTTCTTCCTCTCATGTATTCTTTTTCATGGATGCTAGCATATTCTCTCCCAAGGGGGGTATGTTTATGAAATCACATGCCAAGAAGCGTCACATCTGCTAAATAAATGAGCTGGAGGTGAAATAAGGAAAACATTCCCATGTTTTCTCGCGTGGTCGCCGTGCAAGAATGTGTTTTCATGGCATGGCCCGCGTGGGTTGATATCTTTAGATTTTGGTCTTGGTTTCTTTTGAGTGATGGAAGAGAATCAAAGGAGATTGGAAGCTGTAAACACTCCTCAGTGAGCGGATGAAGAGTATCACTATGTTGATGTAAATGATGAATAAGGTTTACAGTGATACATGTTCATTTACATTCTTGGTCAAAATTTGTTATCAATATACCACTTTGATATTATTTTCTTAATGCAGTGGCTTCACTTAGAATTCATATAATTGACAATAATCTCCATGTAAAAATGTGTCAGCCCTATTGGTCTTTATTTAGTTGCTTTAGGTAACTGATAACTTCAAAAATACAATGATATTTGTGTCGTTTTTGCAGCAATTATATGTCTCCCTATTGATAGTTTTTTTTTTACAGTTCTTTCCAAAGTGCAAGGCCCCAATAGTTCTACTAGATATCAACAGTTCCCTCTACAAGTACATGTAGTGCACCCCCCCCCCCCCCATAAGAGACTGCACTATTGACCTTCCAGTTATTGATTTTTGTCCTGTGATCACACCAATCTGTCACCTGACACACCAATCTATCACCTGACTTGAGGTTCGTGTGGGCCCCCTTGATGGCATGCGAGTCAATAACTGAACTAACAACAAGCATCCTCATAATAAACTCATATCTTCCATCTCAAGAGGTGTTTTCATGGGCAATGACAGAGCCGTGTAATTGGGAGGTGGATGATGGATGCGGTCGTTAGGAGAGTTCGTACTTTGAGGTTGTAGTGATGCAGTTAGCCTTGTTCACACATGGCTCTGTAAACCCATCTCCTAAACCGCTTCATAAAGGAGAGACAAAGGAGAAAATGCCATGGCAAAATAAAACGAAATAAAGCATAGTGGCAAATAGAGGTGTTGTGGCATAGTGGATAAGTCACTGGACTGTAGATCACAAGGTACAGGGTTTGAATCCCAGCCCGGCACTAATATCCTTTGGCAAGACAATCTACATTCGCCACTCTCGATGAATATGTGATATGCGCTATACAAGAACTGCATTGTATTATTATTATTATATCTGCATCTTAAGACATAGGGCTTTTGTTGTGTACAGCCAGGGCTAGATACTAACGAGTGCCTGGGATACAAGGGCTCCCCAAATCTGAGTCCAGACCCCCCCCCCCCCCCCCCATGTTAAAATTTTTACGTAGGGTTCAAGCATACACGCTATAAAAAATTCAATCCTGATCCCCAACAAAAAAACTTAGTGTGGAGCCCTACATATGCATAGATTGTTTTATATTGTGTCTCAGCTTTTTTCAGGCAGTTCACTTTGTTAAGTTTGAACGAGGCTGTAGAGTTCATCTTGAAAACCTGCAAGTGCTCATGCCATACTCGTCATGACAACTGTGAAAGTTGCGTCTTTGACATCTGAATGAACTCACGTTTACAATGAGTTCATCCTGAAAAATGAATGCATTGATGATTAATAGTTTCTGCTTTGCGTCTTACCTACATGTATGAGATTACGTTACAACTACTACTTCATGCAAAATAATTCTACATAGGGCTTAGCCTCTAAGGGGGAAGTTTGACAAGTTTTCCTATTGTTTATCTATCAGTCACCAACTTCTCATCATATACTAAGCACTGTAAAATCAGAAAATTTTGCAACATGAAACTGTTTGCAAATGGCAGGAATTACCACTCAGGAAATTTCTTAAAGATTTTTGATTGTGAAATATTCTCGTTTTGCACTAGAAGTCATTGTAAAGCCTGTTATTCTGTTATTGTTAATATCAGCACTTTGATAAGCAAAAAAACCCAAACAATCACTTTATGAAATGTTCCAGATTTTGTTGACTTTTCCATGTAAATCACCTTATTTTAGTCAAGGCAATATTGTGATGAAAAACCGATGCTTGTCTGCGGTATGTGTATGTAGTACATAGCTTTCCATATTTGTACAACAGCAAATGGGTTGTATTTATAGAGACAATGGAATCATCATGTCAGGAAGCTTAATTGGCACAAGGGCAGAAAGAGTTCATTGAATAATTGTGAATTGTGATTATAGCAGCGAGATAAGAAAAACATAACATTTCCTTCCTCTCTCTCTTTCTTTCTACATCTCACTCTGTCACATGAAATTTCGAAAAACTAATTATGGACATGCGTGTGGACTTACTGATGAAGGCTTCATTATTGTTATGGAAATGAAGTGATGCAAGTTAAAATATACGGTATGCATCCTGTCAAAAGAGCCAATCATGTGTCAAGATATGCAAAGTCTGTGTTTCTTTCTCTCACAAAGTCAGTCACAAGAAAATGATGATGTACAGATCATGGTTTCTTACTCTCTTGTGTTTATGTTTTATGGTCAGTTGCAGTTCATCTTTTTTTTTTGTAAAGGAACAATTTCAGGTTCTCTCAGCAGTATTCAGGGAACTAGATATGTGATGTTTTCTAGCAGTTACAACTGAAGAAGTTTCTAATGACATACATTAGGAGCTAGATACATGTACATGTACCCATGACCATATGAAGTGAAAATCAAAATGAATGTTCAAATTTGTTACATGTATGTATGCCGTGTAGTTTTGTTGAAAGTATTAAGAGAGCTGTGAGAAGATTCAGAACAATATCAAAGAAGTAAATATGCACATGTATTGTCATGAAGCAAAAGTCCTGGAAATGAAATAAAGGGTTGGTCGCAGTTGTCCGATAACGATAATGATATTTTTCATTGAAGGTACACCCTATAGCTGCCATACTTTTAACAGACACGAACATACTCGCATGTACATAGCATATGTTAAGGTGTACCTTTAATTGAAAATCTTGTTATCGTTATCGTTATCGGACAAATGTGACCAACCCTTTAATGGTCCGATCAGATTCGATGCTAATGTACAATGCACCTTCTGTACTACAGTATCTTATCTTGTAATTGGTGGTTAATGAATATGTCATACATTTCTCATTATTCTTTTATCCCAGCATGCCCCTGGAGTACCCAAGATCCTGGTTGGTAACCGTCTCCATCTTGCCTTCAAGCGTCAGGTGAGCGGAGAAGAGGCCCAGGACTACGCAGTCAGGAACGAGATGGCGTACTTCGAGGTCAGCCCGCTCTGCGACTTCAACGTTACGGAGTCCCTGACTGAACTCTCGCGCTTGGTGCTCAAGCGCAATGGCATGGAGAGGTTATGGAGGACAAATAAAGGTAAGAACAGGAAATGGCCAATAATCAATGTTAATTTTTTTTTTAAATATGTACAGTATATGTGTGTAGATTCAATGAGCACAGTGTATAGGAGACAGCAATCAATTGACAACCTTCCCGTATGTAAAAAAAAAAAAAAACATGCAATATAATAGAGAATCCAAGTCTTGGGATAACTAACAGTATTTGTTAAGTACCATAGTTATTATTCCATTTTGTTTAACATAAAATTCATATACTGTACATTGTAAATTGGAAGGAAATAGCAAAACAATCAATATATTAAGTATAATTTTTTGAAAGAAAATACTCTTTAAATCAATTGTATTTATACACAGTTTTACCAGATTTTATAAACACTTGTTACTTTCAGGAAATGAATAGTTTGTGCATTAAGCTTTGATAGGGTAATATGAGAATTCAGTGGTCAACAGTTTGATTAATACATGTACATGTACATATATATACATATATATATAAATCAAAAAGATATCAAATGATGCGCTTTGTCATGTTTATTATATTTTATGTGTATGTCCATGACAAATATATATTTCTAAGAATTGCATGCATGTAGCAGCTCTTGCTCTAAATATCCTCCTTTTCGTATATTTCTCCATCCCATTCTTGTTTTCATTTTATATCCAGTGTTAAGTCTCCAGGATTTCTGCTGCCGAACCATCGTGAACTGTACCTCCACCTACTCCATAGATAAACTGCCCATCCCGATGACCCTGCGCTCACGGCTCAAGTCCTTTGCTGATGCCAACCACATGCACAGATACATGCTGCCCCCTCCTGACATCCGCTCCAAGAAGCGGCGCACGATTCTCAACGCTCAGGACCCGCCGTATTCAGCGCGAAAGAGCTGTATCGTGTCATGACAACGGGGTTTCCAGTGGCTACGCCGAATCGGTGCTGAGTGCCGCTGGACAAAATGAACGTTTTTTCATAAACGATTTCCTTCCTTTGGTAGTGGAAGAGCGCCATCCAGTTTTATATACTCACTGCAATATTGTTCTATGAGTAAACCTATTCCAACTTTTTGCCACTGGAATTTATCCTTGCATTTTTGTATAAGCTTTTATAGAATTTTGTGTCCAGTCAGGACTTAAGTATATCTATGGTGAATTTGTGTTTGTATTTGGTCTACCACCTACTGTTACGGTTAGTGATTTTTTTTTTTATTTGCTCTAGGGGAGTTTTTTTTTTTTTTTTTTTTTTACCTATTCCCATTTTTTCCCCTTGTTATTCTAGACTAATGCATTTATGTTTTTGCTGGTGGTTTACTGCTTAATACATTCTAGACAATCATTACATTGTACTTATGGCCATATTGTATGTTCTGTATTAAATCACTGGCTCTCTTTACCAAGGGACAGCATTGGGTTTCTGATAAGAAGAAAGGTTAACATCAGGTCAACATAGATATCAAAGCCAGGATGAGGTCAGTAGACAAAGCTTTTGGGTCTTGGTTTCAAGTCTTATAAACCAATGGTCATAGGAAAAACACTGTCTTGTTGGTCAAAATTATTGCTAAGGTCACAAGTTTATAGCTACGAGGCCTACTATCCTCTAAATTTAAAACCTTACAAATTTCAAGTCACTATTACCTACATTTCAGGATAAATCTAATGATGGTCTTGTGAGAGTTCTAATGTTGAAATTCTACCCCCCCCCCCCTTCCTGTGCAGTTGTAATAAATCATTGAGAATGAGGTTTGGGAGTAAAGATCAACCTTTGAGAGGAAAATTTCTCTAAATGAATTCTATTCCTGAACACTTTCCAATATCCAGTAGGCCAAGTGCTTAGTTTGAGCAATCTCAATTGGCATGGTGGTCTCAGGCAATTTCCGCAAAGATTTTGCTGCTTGTGAGAGTTGTATGCTTGTTAAAGGGGAAGTTCACCTTGAAGATTACTTGAGTTTAAAAAATGCAGAAAAAATAAAGAAAAATATTGGCGATGGTTTGATGAAAATCGGTCAAATAATAAAAGAGTTATGAGTATTCAAAGTTTTGGATTCGTGACGTCACATGCGAGCAGCTGCCCATTGGTCATGTAATAAATATTCCATATATTCACATTTTTTTTATGTTCCACGATAAATTAATATTGTTTCTTTTCAGAATCTAGTATTGAATAACATTTCTGACAATATATCAAATGCACAGACGAAAATATTCTAAATTTTCTGAGAAAACTGTATTTTATGGAATATTTATCACATTACATAATGGAGGAGCTGCTCGCATGTGACGTCACAAAATCAAAACTTCAAAAGTCCATAACTCCGTTATTCTTTAATGGATTTTGTCCAAACTTTCACCAATATTTTTCTTTATTTTTTCTGCATTTTTTAAATCAAGTAATCTTCGGGGTGAACTTCCCCTTTAAATGGGAATATTTTTTTAGTATAAGTGAGCTGTGATCATTGAACATAAAAACTCCTGGAAGACCATCTTACAGCACAAAATTATCGTTCAGTTCCATCTTTTCTTGGCATTCCCCAAATATTTTGAGTTTCAATACTTCAGATTAGCCTTGCACAAACTTTCAGACCACAAACATTCTTTTTTTAGTGAATGAATGTGAAAGTATTGACTTGTGGAAGTACTCTGAATTTGATGAGTCATGTGATATCATATACCAAGCCATTTTTTTCTTTTTTTTTTTCATTGCCAGTCATCATTGTATACCAAAGTCATTACCTGTGTAGAATATGGTATTTGCTTGGCTGAGCATTATGCCATCTACTGAGAGGAAGAAGGGCTTTAAAACCTTTTAAATAGAGTTAACGCCCTTCTAGCTCTCAGCATTTGATTTGTTCTAGTAGCATCCCACAGCCATAAGCTCAACTTGTAAAGGTGATTGAAGGTGATATTATTGAGGTGATTTTGTTATTTCTACTTTTATGCAGAAATATGCAAACAAACATGACAGGGTTCTATGTAGATGTTCATGTAATAGGGGATTTTTAGAGAATGCATTTTTACATTGGATATTGTACTGCTCTTAAAATTTGCTTCTTTATTTCTTTTAGACTCCATCATTTCTTTTCTCTTTTCTACACCTTTCCCTTGTTCCTCCAGGCCAAGTATTACAGCTTTTTGAAAAAGGATTCCAGAAGGTGTTGAATTCAAATATCCCATTGTGAGTACTCACTGACAATGGATAATGCACAGAGAACATCTCTTTCCAAGCTATTGGAAATGAATACCTCCATGAGATTTTATTAATGTGCATTTATTAAGTTTACCAAGATTGTGGTGTCATTATAGACTATGAATGTAGCTATGAGAGCAGAATCTGATGAGCTATTAAATGGATACGCTACCAGGCGACCCTCGGGAAAGTCAGGATTGCGTAAGCCCCATTCACCTGTACACAAAGTTTGTCGTACGCGCCTGTCAGACTGCTGCAATTACATTTCACACTGCACGAAGCCGACTGAATCTCGACGAGAGCTCGAGCTCGACCAGTCTGAAGTTTGCGCCCGCAGGGCAATGGCATGATAACTATCACGGTGCCCTCTCGCTGCATAAAAACACCCACAATCTGCGATTGAGGAACAATGTAATTGATTCTCTGATAATAGGCTTTGGATGTAAGAAAGATGTTGTAAATTTAGCAGTCAACATTTTCGCCATTAATATATGTGTACTAGATTATTTTTCACCTTTTCAGTTTCACCCCCCCCCCCCCCAAAAAAAAAAATGTATGTATTTTATTCATTTATGGTCTAGTCAGTCATATGTATTTTGGAATGAAATATCACCTAGTGAGTTTGTATTCATATTATCACTTCTGCCATTATGTGAATGTGCTTGGTTTAATTAAATAATAATTCTTTCCTTTTTTTAAAATGAATTTTTCTATCACTACCACTACCTCTTTTCCTAAATGATTTGAAATACATGGAAAGAGAGATGATCTTATTTCTGATTGTGAAAGAGTCATCGATAACATTTGCATTATTGATTGGTAGTCAACATGAATACCCCCTAATGTTTCTCTAACAATGTAGGATGGTGCATCATGTGACCATTCGCTTTTTTGACGCACCTCTCTGTCCAAAATCCGATGCACATAATGCACCCAAGAACACTCTACCCCTCCCCATATCTGTTTGGATTATCTGATACACACTTACAAAAATGCTTGGGACTGACCATTAATGGATTATGAGGCAAACCTTAGTGACAAGTGTTTTTATGTTAGTGGAGACAAATATGATGTGTTCTAACGTTCACAAGGATTTTTGCATATATATGGCAATTCCCAAGCATTCATGCATAAGTAGTAGTTTTCATGATACAGAATGAAATGAAAAATCATAGAAATCAATAAAAAATGAGAGAAATGGAGGAAAAGAGAATGCAGTGAGGACTTGTTACAGTGATTTCACCTGAAAAGAATGATTTCCAAGGCAATTATATTGCTGTATTGAAAGGAGTTGGTTATTTTATATTGGTATATTTGGCCCTTTGACATTATTCATGGGTTTGCTCGCTGCTTTGAAGGAGATATACACAACTTTAGGATTTAACCCATTCAAGACAATTCACCACATTTTGTGGTTTGGCTCAATAACTTTTGATTCAGAGCTCTAAAAAATATACCAGATGCATGAGTAGAAAGAGCAAAAATTTCTGCACACACTGTGTCCATTTTTGTTTCATGACCATATTGTGTTTGATGCCAGGAATTTTTAAAACAAAAATGAGCTTTAAAATCCTTAAATTGGCAACACATTGAGAGATTCAAAATCATTGTTTTCATCAAAATTGGCAATTTTTTCAACGTATCGATAAAATCACTAACCATGTTTATTGTTCTAAAAGACATTACACCTATTAGAACCATCAAGCACTAACAGAAAAATATTATTGTTGCCAATTTGAAGAACGAAATGTGATCAATTTAGCCCTTAAATAATTCCTGTCCTGAAAGGGTTAAGGGGAAATGAATTGAGAAGCTCTTCATGATTACATCCTGTCATCAATGCATATGATACTTTCATGAATTGGTCTCATAATGAATTCAGGAATTTCGTTCTCTCCATGAATTTGGTCGAAAAATAGAGTGGTCTTGGGCATTATAGATGTTCCTATAAAGAAGAAGAAACATTTTCAACCAAATCCGTAACATGGACCAACACTGGTTTTACTGGTGATCCATATCATCTCTGTCAGATTAAAATTGTAAACTAATATTATAAAATGCATTCATATTTCATCATGATCACAATTTGTATAAGAGTGTCATTCATTCATGTAGCCTTTTTGTGTTTGCTGGTGATATATGTTTTGTGTAACAAAAAATGTAATGCAAATGTAAACAAAGCTAAATTCTGTTAGAGTTTGTCGTATCCATTCACATGAGAATGTGTGTTGTGTCTTTTGATCCATTTTATTGCCATTTATTGCCACTCTTTGTAAATATCAAAATATATGTCATTCAGTTATTGTGGTTATGTGCTTCATAGACTATGTAGTGAAAACCATTCCTGGTTTTAAAATGTCTGACTCTTGTGTAAAGATCAGTGCAATCCATTCAAAATTTAATTTCTGTTATAAGAGTGTAAAATACAGGATAAGCCTGTCTTTAATAGTTTGAGGCAAACTCTGTTTAGTTAAGGGGCTAGTCGACCCCAACATTTCATTACATAAGGTAGGGGTAAATTTGTTACCAAGAGCCACTGAAATAGCCCCTGTAGACCTCAAGTCTACAGCCCATGGAAATGACAGCCCATGAGACCGAAAGCCAAGATGTTGGTCTGGCAGGTCTTTGAAAAGTTATCTGAGGGTTCACAAGACCGACAGCCCGTAAGACCAACAATGTTGGTCTGGTGGTCCTGAAAAGTTGTCTGAGGGTTCACAAGACTGACAGCCCATAAGACCAACAATGTTGGTCTGGTGGTCCTGAAAAGTTATCTGAAGGTTCACAAGACCAACAGCCTGTAAGACCAACAATGTTGGTCGGGTGGTCCTGAAAATTTTTCTGAGGGTTCACACATCCAACATATTTGTCTTGCAGGCCTCAATAGGCTTTTATTCTCATTGACTTTTGCTCTTCTGGGATGTTCCAAGCCCCCAAATAAAGCCCTGAAAATTTCCTTTTAAAGGACATTGTTTTCTGAGTAGTTGTTGAAAAATTGGAAAAGAGTCCTGAGATATTTTAGGACTTTCTACTCCAAAATGTTACAATATATCGAGACCAGTCAGTTGAGAGCTATGAATCCATCGTGAATTGTAATAAATCAAAATTTTATTTCAAGAATGATAATAAATTAGCAACTAGATGACTTTAGAATGTTGATATCATATCACTGTTTTCCCTGCTATAACCCAATGTCTATAAAAAATAAAAATTAGGTACTAGTACATATATCCTACAATACAGGGGGAAAAAAAACAATATTTGGAAAGTGACAATGAGGCATAAATTTCAAAAATTATATGTTGCAAAAGGTGCGGGGCCTAATCCTATGCTTGCAATGCAATGTTTATAATATCTATGATCAAAACATGAGTTTGCTATGAGTTGATTTTAAGAGATAGATATTTAAAGGTCATTTACTCCCCTATAATCCAACAGATGAATGAATGCTATGGATGGAATATTCTTGAGGGCATTGCATAGAAATAGCCATCTCACTTGCAGCATGTAATCACTCTGTTGGTGTGTTGTGTAGCTGTTTGTTTTGAATGTTTCAAAATGATTGATTTGGACCCATAGGCCCATATTCACAAAAGAGGTTTATCTAACCCATGTTTTAAACCTCCATAAGCGTGGTACACGCATGTCCTCATGTCCAATGGGCGTACAGTAATGCGCGTATACAGTGTGTCCCAGAAAAAACGAAACCAAGATTTATCGATGTTTAATCATATCTTAATCTTAATTATGATTAATAAATGACACATATTTGTAAAGCTTGGATCCTCTTCTTTCATTTGATGCCACTCATATGATACGTACTTCACGCATGAGTGAATAAAGACAATATGAAGCAGGGCTACCAAAAAGTTGTTTGGCCAACGATATCTGAATTTCAAAGAGATAATCACATTTCTAGAAAGTTCATTTTCTGCCCTTTTTTATGATGTCTCAATCAGGAAAAAGGAGCCAGGGATGACAAAGCTCTGTTGGTGTAAATTGATGCTTGCATTTCCATGATTTATTAAAGGCTCCCAGATCATCCCCATTCTGCTACCAGAAATACTCGTTGCTCTGTTTGTAACTGCATGGTCAAGTAGGTTAATGAAAACGTACCTCACTATCAATCAGCTTTTATCATTTTGTACTCACCACTCCATTTTGTTGACGATCAGCCATGCATGAAGTCTTTTGTCTTGTTTATTGCTAGGACAGGCAGCCAGTGCAATAGCATTCATTTAATAAATCATGAAAATGCAAGCATCACTTTACACCAACAGAGCTCTGTCATCCCTGGCTCCTTTTTCCCGATTGAGGTGTCATATGAAAGGGCAGAAAATGAACTTTCTAGAAATGTGATTATCTCTTTGAAATTCAGATATCGTTGGCCAAACAACTTTTTGGTAGCCCTGCTTCATATTGTCTTTATTCACTCATGCGTGAAGTACGTATCATATGAGTGGCATCAAATGAAAGAAGAGGATCCAAGCTTTACAAATATGTGTCATTTATTAATCATAATTGTGATTAAGATATGATTAAACATCGATAAATCTTGGTTTCATTTTTTTCTGGGACATACTGTATACGCTTATTTACTCTTATTTTAGTCCACGGAGGTTTAAACCATGGTTTAGATACCTCTTTCGTGAATTCGGGCCATAGAATATGATTCCATTTTGAGCTAGTCACGTCCTTGCATATTTTCTACTGTTTATTTGCTATGCAGGTATTGGTGTATGTTTATTAGTTGTTTGTTTTTGCTGGTGTTGTTTTCCTGTAAAGTAAATTGGCCAAATATTTTGTATCATAATGAATATATAGTTTGTACATAATGTGAATATTTAAAAAAAATATGAAAAACTGTTGGAATAAAAAGAGAAAGAAAAGGTACATGGTTTCAGTGTCTTATAGAACTGTGTTATTGGTGTCAGCAGAGAAAGAATGTGATATCTGAGAATATGGAGTGTAGAAGAAAAGAATGGCTAGGAGAGAAGCAACAGTGGGAGGGATCAATGAAGTGCAATTATTGTGAGAAAGGTATGGTGAGAAGAAGAAAAATGTATGAAAAGTGGGGGTGTAGAGAGAGGGTGATAGAGATATATTTTTTTAAAATGGAGAAATAGAAATCAAGAGAATGACAGAGGTAGGGAGTATGTATGTGTGTGTGTGTGTGTGTGAGAGAGAGAGAGAGAGAGTGAGAGGGGGGAAAACAGGGAGAGAGAGACAAAGGCTGGGGAGGGGGAAAGAAGTGATGTAAAAAAAAGACAAACGGAGTTGTGCCCACAGTAGCTGTTAAAGTCATCATGATCGTTACATATACAGGGTAATTGAATCCTTAGTCTAGATAATTATGTATATATCTGAGGAAATTCTGATTTTTATTCTTTTATCAAGAGCAGTACTTTAACTCTAAACTAAAAACTTTCAGGTGTCTCCCTTTATTTATTTATCTTTTCTTAATTTGTTGACTTTTGCAGTCCTTCCTTCAAGGAGAAATTTGTAGATAATTCACCCACTCTACTCCAATAGAACCAGTTAGTTACAGCATCAGGGCGGATCTATAGGGGAGGGGGGTAAAAAGACACCCCAAAAGTGCTGATGACCTTTTTTTGTGTGTGCTTGTCAGAAATTTTTCTGAATAGTGTGCCCCCTCCCTCACATAATCCTGGACCCTGCATCAATTGGCATCTATCTTTCATGTCAATAAAGAGATAGAAAGGATTATGATCTCGATTAAGAGTCAAGATGTTTTGTTGGGGAAGTTTCACAGAAGACATAATTGTGGGGCACGCACAATTTCTCTGGAGTAGCTCTGTTTGACCAGTGGCGGATCGAGGAATTTGAAATAGGGGGCGCCAGCGGCGAGGGAGCGGAGGGTCAGTGTGAGAGGGGGTATCCCCCTCCCACGGTAAAAATCACAAAACAGAAAAATGCCTGGATCCGCCACTGCTGTTTGACCTCCACACTAACCTCACTTAATCTCCATAATTTGATTGAATATCTTGATTTGTCCGAGGTAAATCCACAATGTATTTCTTGAACTTGAGCTACAGGCGGGTGGCTATTTTCCATTTTATCTAGACTAGACTAAAGTACAGTCTTTGTTTACTTCCGGGCATTACGTCAGCCACCACTTTGGGAATCACCTTTATCACGTGATCGTCAAGCATTCATCTAGCTAGATCTGCTAATACAGTGGGTAGGCGAGGACGGTTTCTGCGACGAAATACACGGAAAATGGTGGTATTCTACCTTCCTATCCCATACCTTCCTACTTAGATGAAACGGAACAAGCATAAGAAATGTTCAGGGTTCTTCAGAATCTACCACAAAGTAAGTGTTACATCATTTTTTTGTACACCGTGCCATGTCACCGGTACCGGTACCTTCCTGATTTTATAGAGTGATGCATGATGCGCAAGTTGTGGTACCGGCACTGTTGATGATCTTGCGCCGGCCAGGGGTGTGTATTTTAATTATGTGGAGATGTGGCAATACCAATTTACTTAAAGTTTTTTTTAAACTTGACTCAGTTACACTGCAAATGCTAGCAGACAAAAAAACAGAGAAATATATATTGATGGGTTGTATACTTACGTGTCATATTTATCATTATGAAGCATTTTATTCTTTTTTTCTTATGAAAAATGATTATTCAGATTAATCATGTTATGTTTTTTATTGTAGAATCTATTGTAATATTTGTATTCATTTTTTTTTTTGCAATTCAGTTAATTGTTCAGGTTAATAGTTTGACTTTGACCTATTATGTATGATTTAGTTAGTGTTAGTCTACCCCTCTAACAGATCTAGATCTAGAGCCTAGGTTATGTCAGTCATTTGATACTTAGCTTATACTAGTGACTAGTCTATAAAATAATGAATTGGAATGAAAATAGTCCATGCTCAAATCAATATTTACACAATTTGATAATCAGTGAATGTAAATAAGATATTTTACAATAGTCCATGCAGTTGAATTGATAACTTATTTGCTTAACTAAGGAGTAAGGTAAGTCATATTTATGGCTGTATGGATGAGGTCATACTGATAGCATGGAGTTGTTGATGTTTTATTCAAGTTGGGTGCAAAAAGACCAAATAAAATTCATCTCTATTTTTTTTTTGGTCCAACCCTGCTTCCTTGTTTCTGCCAATCTCCTTTATTATGCTTTTGATATTTTCATTTTGACATGATATAGATCTAACAAAATTCTTCTTTTTTTGTTTTTGTTTTGTTTTTGTTTTTGTTTTTTTTATTAACCCATTGGATATGATTTGATATTGGTATAACACGTATTTGCCATAGACTCCCGCCCATCTTTTATCTCGGACTTAGCATTCAACGGGTTATATAGATAATAATTTCTATTTTTTTTTTCTCATCACTATTTTCCACTGAGCCTTATATGTAATTAAAAAATTTCCAGGTCTTTTAATAAGTAAGGTCTAACTGGAAATAAAGCTCACAGATGGTTGATTTTGCTATGTGCCTTGAATCATTCAGGATTGTTCAAGTCCCATCATGGCGGAGTCTACTGGGCCAATAGAGGGCAGCCTGTGGCTGAATCTCAAAGGAGGAAGCATCAAGATAAGGTCATCGTGGTCACTTATCCAGGTCATGAACTAAATGCAAGGTAACACAGCTGTATATGTGTAACTTGTAATGTGTTGTACAATAATTTCAGATCTCGTAGAAATAAGGCTCTTGATTCACGGGATACTCTTGCAAATG
Organism: Heliocidaris tuberculata; assembly: GCA_025618425.1. NCBI lineage: Eukaryota > Metazoa > Echinodermata > Echinoidea > Camarodonta > Echinometridae > Heliocidaris > Heliocidaris tuberculata. The sequence continues at coordinate 50,475,687 of CM046836.1, forward strand.
TTTTTACCTCAAGATGGCATGACACACAAGTAGCCATGGCATAGGGCAGCTATCCTTCAATATTTTCATTGAAAAATTATTTTGAACTTACTTATGAAACTGGAATTGAGCAAGGAAGAAATATTTCATTTTAAATACAATATAATTATTCACATTGAAAGAAATAAATTGTGTTTAAATATGGGGTAAGTCTTAGGTATGTCCCATATGTTACCAAATATTATGGAATTGTGAACACAAATTGACAGAAAAATATCACTTTACTCGTTAATTTGTCTGATCCAAGCTCCAGGAGGGGATTTCATCTTTATACAGACCAGTCATCAGGTATACCAACATTGTAGATTTGGTTTGTAATGTATGAGACAAAATAGCTTGGACTTGCCCTATTTTATCTCATTGTTGCCGCTTTGTTTTAATTTGTCAAAATCATTTATGAAGGTAAGATTCAGAAACTTTCAGTCTATTGTAACTCTGATATTTGTGGATTTGAAGAAATGCTTCTCTTAATTTTCTTTTCATCTAGGCTTCATACCAGCAGCAGGCTTGAGAAGGTTGGATACCACAAGAGTTCTGATGAAGAGTGGAAGAGAAGTTTTAAGCAGAAGATAGAATGGGACTACTTCAGAAGATCCAGTAATGCATCGGAAGCTCTAGGATGGGTAGGTGCTATTGACCAGCTCATATAAACTTTCTTGAAAGTTTATGCCTGTTTCTACCACATTGGTACATGTAACTAGTGCCAGTCACTAAACTAGAGGCTTACTGGATATAGTAAAAACTAATGTATGCAACCTGTATTCTGACTTCTGAAATGCAATACGTCGTAAAAGGCTCAGTCTGAAAGTTCATAACTAGCCTCTAATAGTCCAGAGCATCCATGACCATGAATACGTTACTTAATGGTCTATTCTTGCTTAAGATTAGAAGCTATCCACCTGTGATGACTAAAGTGTTTCTCTGGCTATGTTTGTCTGTACATCCATGCTCTGGCATTATTACATTAATGAAATGTGGGATGCGGTGTAGATGTCCCCAAAATTGAAGTAGAGACATTAGTTTTCTAGTACCAGACTGATTACAACATCACTTAAGCTGCAGTATGATGCTAAAATGCGTATCTATGGAATTTATTTTGTCAAAGAGCTTTCAGTCTGTAATCAACTGACAATGGAACAATGAGAAGAACAAGAATAGATGAAATAATTTTTAAGGAGTGAATGAGCATGAAAATTCTACAATTGTATTAACAGTTCTCTCTTCCTAGAAGTTACAGGATGGTTTATTTTTTTACCCCTTCCCCCTTTTACTTGTATATAAACAAAAATTTGATAGAGAGATCACATTTAATTATAGAACTAAGAATCTCTTTTAAAAAAATTTGTTATATGTGAATTGTTTTATGCAGGGCTCCATCATCGTTCTGGGCTTACAGCTTGGACGCTTCATTTCTGCTGGATCGCCCGGTGATAATCATAGGAGGAATCATGAAGGTCTGCTGTCATCTCTTGCTCAGGTTCTGCCATGCTCATACTCATTGTACAAGAGGAGTATTCTCCCAGAGGAAAAGACGAGCCGGAAGAGAAGCAATGATACCACTCAGACTTCATCTGATGAAAGTTCTTCATTCCTATCTGATGAGACCATCTATTGGGACTTCAAGGTTGGCAGGCTATGTACAATATAATATCAAGGGCTTTTTTATCAAAAATTTGATCTGCAAAGCAGTATTTTTAGGGCATTATCATACTGTAAGAAGATAGATGATAGATCAAGTGGTATCTTGTTAATACTTGAATAAAAGTATGTCATGCTTAGCAAATCGCTGTCTTGTTATCTGTTCAGAAGGATTAATTTTAAGAGGAGGAAAAAAATCCTGTAGATTATACTAAGCCTCTTGTTTACTGAAAAAGGTATTATATTGGGGTTATTGTCTTGCTTTCTTTTGTTTATATTCAAGACTTGATAATTTTTACTAGCTGTGTTACTGGTCGTATGTGTAACTATCAAAGATTTTAACTTACCTACAAAAGATATAGCTTTTTTAATGTAATTCTCTATTTATGATTCTTTCTTTCATATATGTACAGCCTTCTGATGGTCAGTCAGGTGGATTTGTCAACTCCTCTGAGCAGAAGTCGTCATCATCATCATCATCATCCTCTGTCTCCTCCTCATGTGACCTTTCATTCAGTCACTCCACAGAGTCCACAAACGATGATCCTTCCGTTTCTCCATCCTCTGCATCAGCTGGCATCCCACCATCATCATCAAATGAGGAATCCAAGGTGCCCTTTGACCAGGTCACCAGACAGTGCTGGGGTCGGGTCAACAACATTATAGGAGGTCATTTGATGTCCGAGGGAGAGGAGGAGAAGGCAGTCCATCATTTCACGATTGCCAGTGAGTCAGGTTACAGCAAAGGGCAGTACAACCTTGGCATGTGTTACGAGCTGGGGAAAGGAGTGCTTCAAGACGATGAAAAGGTGATTGGCAAATTTAATTATGATTGGTGATCGTTAGAAGAGATAGAATCAGATTTATGTCTAGTGTAAAATGATAAAAAAATGAAGCAGGGGCAGCCTGGTAATAAGGAAAATTTAAGAGTTTTCCTGTGGAGTGGTCAGTATTTTGGTTTGAAGGTTGGAAGACTGTTTGTTTTATGTCCATATAAGGAAATTTGTCTTGTTTACATGTATTACAAATGGAAATATATATAAGGTAAAGTGGGCTGGTCACACTTAAATCCAAGCTATATTTCATTCCCAGTCCACCTCCTGCTAGCAATTGAAAGTTTTAATGAAACAGATTGTATTTATTTTTGTTCAGTTTAAAAAAAAATTTCATTCAGTTAAAAAAAAAAAGAGACCATCATTTACAAAGTAAGAAGCATAATTACCATGGGGTATGCTCAGAAATTACAGTGCAGTTTCAGGCCAGAATGATATGGCTGAGCCGTGATTTTTTTGTGTGTGATGTGATTTAAATTTTTGTATGTCAGACATTTTGACTGATAACCAACTGATAATTGCTCATGGAAGCCCTGCCTTGCCCTTGATTTTGTTTGTAACGTTTATAATCGTCTGTTTTTCAGGCTGCTGTGTTCTTTGGCCTTGCTGCCCAGCAGGGTCACTCACAAGCTCAGTACAAGCTAGGTACGTACCACCTGGATGGGAGAGGTAACATGGAGCAGTGTGAACAGACCGCTTTGACTCTCATTACACAGGCAGCTGATGGGGGTGTGGTCCAGGTAAGAGAACCCTACCATGTGTAGCCCTTTTGTTCCTGCCATTTTATCTAACACAGACCCATAGGTGATAGAGGTTTCTGTGTTAGTTAAAAGACCTTTACACAACATTCTTTGCTCTTTTGAATTGCATCATTTTCTTAGGAAGCAAGTTTGGAATTATTATTGAGTCTTAAGATATTAAAGGCTGTATGCAACTTGCTCGTGTGACAAAATTTTTAAAAATCACTTGCAAAATCTAAACACAACAAAAAAAGTATCTCCCCCCTTAATTTAATGTTTGCCCACTTATGCATGACTCAATGGATCAGTCTCATTTTTACAGGGAAGTTAGTCAATAAGTGTAAGAACACTCTTGCCAAGTTATTTTGCTCACAACCTTCTCATTAAGAAGTTACACCAATTTGATTAAGGGGGAGTTACTTTTTTTGTTTATTTCAAACTAATCTATTATTCTCACAGCTCCATATAGTATGTGTTATCCTTATTGAGTGTTTCTCAGCCTCTTTGCTTGTGTCAATTTCATCATTCACAGCCATTAGACTCTTTAAAAAAAAGTAAAGAAATTTAAAGATAACTGAGGAAATCCATGAAGTTTCAAGCCTTGTGATCATGATAATGTCTTATTGCAAGTTGTAAGAGTAGATTGGTTATGTACCTGCTCAACAATGACCGACAGAACACAAAAACCTGAGAGTAAAAAACAGTTTGGCTCTAGACAGTATACTAAGCAGTCCGTTACAGATTGTCAACATTTTGTGCTATAGCACAAATGGGCAATCTTTCCTCCTTTACACATCCAGTGTAAAAAGCAAAGTGCAATGATTTGCCATTGTTTGTTTACTTTAAATCTCCAGGCTCAGAGTTATCTTGGGATGTACTACATGACCGGTGAAGAACCTGACCCTGAGAGGGCAGTGGCTTATCTCCAAGCAGCTGTAGAGAAGAAGGTAACAAGAAACCTGCCCTTGCTAGATTTTCAATTTGTTTTTAAGATGTCAGGCCTCCAACCCTCTATCTGTGCTGTATTCTTCATTGATTATTTATATTTTGAGAACCGATGAAAATATTTTGATGACACATTTATATATGTAGTACTGAAAGAGTGATATTGGAGCAAAATTCACTAGTAGGAAACCTTGTCACAATAGCTTGAGAATTATTATGGGTGTTCAAATATATTTATCTAGAGTGTATGAGCGTTTAAAGATCAACTGATTAAATTTGGTGTCCAATGGTCGTAAGCCACTTGTCACATAAGTTGGCTTATATAAGAAGCCTTTTGACTTTGATAACTTGAGAACTAAGGCAGCAATGTAAATCAGATGTTTGTGAAAGAATGTCAATATTTATGTCAGAGAGTCAAATTTTTAAGTGTTAGATCATTGTACATGAAACTTGGTAGTAATATACAGTTTTTAGTTGTAGATGGATAATTCATTTCAGCATGTAGAATGAAAGCCACAGTTCTACATGAATACATGAAAGTAATTAGAAATGTATAAGTTAGATGACAGTGAAATTGTCTCTATAACTTATATACAAAGTTAGTGGATCTTCATCTATAGATATCACCCTGTTTGAAATGTGTTATTATTCATTTCTCCAACTGTCCATTTTTCATCCCAACATTGTAGGATCCTGAAGCTCAGTACCATCTGGGACTGTGTTATGAGTATGGATGGGGTGTAGATACCAACCAAGCGAGGGCATCAAGTCTTTATCACTTGGCAGCTAGTAAGGACAATGCCCCTGCTCTGTACTCTCTAGGACTCTTCCATGAGCAAGGGTTAGGAGGTAAGAGTTGTTTGGATTTTGACATCTATTTTCATACAATGCTAGACAGGGAAGTGTTTGATTGAAGATAAGTAAGTAGATGTATTTTATGACTCTTACATCCATGTGATGGGCTAGATAATAGAGGATTAAAGCTTTATCTCTGGTATTAGTGTACAATGTTTTTGCTCTAATCACTTATTCGGTTTCATCCTCTCTTTTAAGCAAACGTAGGGAAAAGATCCACTTCCATGCCTTGTGATTTTAACAGTAATCTGCATCTTTATGTAATCTTCATATAATCTAGTCAAAGTTTCATTTGGCACTTTTACTGAATTTGTAATTTTGTTTGAAAATTCAAGAAATCAATCATTTAAATGTTTTTTGACTTGAACATCTTTAACTTAATTGTAATTGAGAAAAATGTACAGACCTTTACCGCTCAAAATATTTTGTCTATTTTATCTTCATGACTAGGTTTACCAGAGAATCCATCCCATGCCAAGGAGCTTTTCATCAAGGCTAGCTCACTTGGTTATGAGAAAGCTACAGAGAAACTTCTTGAGATGGACTCAGAGGAGAGAGAACTTACCAGATCCAGACTCAGCTCAAACTCAACTTTGAGCACAGACTCAGTGACATCATGGGCGACAAGCTCAGAGTCAGGCTCTGAGACTGCAGGAGTTCGTGGAACTCTTCTCAGTTCTTACTCAAGCAGTAGTTTAGACTCAGAATTATCTGTGTGCTTTGACGCAGGAACACCGATGTGTTTAGACTGGAAGGATTTACTGCCTCACACGAATGGGAGTATACATGTATCGTTCAGCACACCTGAACTCTCTGGTAAGAAGAGTACATCGATGGTAAATGGTAGTGGAGATGGGGAGCATGTGAATTCCATCCTGCACAGTTTGTCCTGCCTGACCTTTCCCATGCTGCACCAGGGATGGAATGTCAGCATTCAGGATGGTCAGTCTGATAAACAATGGCCACTGGACTCCCAGAGATTGACCATTGGTGTTTCTGGAGGTCAGGATTCTAACCCTAGAGGACCAGGGAAGGTGATGTTCCAGCTAGGAGGTCTAGATGAAGAGAGTGATGTAGAATGGTGCGAACCCATTGATGCCCTTGCTGAACAGAGACTGGTGTCATTCAAGAGGGCTACGGCCACTGTTGTTTAGATGTAGTCAGTGACTGAATGTCAGTCATCCTGTTTGACCACAAACAAACTCATGAAGCTGTAGAAAGCAGTTTTGGCCCATCACAATCACAAAATTCATTGTTGAAATATGTCTCTCAGTTGGAATGACTTTCACCTCTCCAAAATGAAATAAGGTTGACAGAGTCTGCAGTGTATAGACTAGCCTGTCCTAACTAGCAGACAAGTTCTAGTAGTGTACATACTCCAGACTCGGTTCATTTAGCCTTGGGATGGGGATACTGAATCTTTTCAAGTCAGACCATTCTGTTGTTTTTTTTTTTCCTTTTTGTGACTGGTCGTCATGTTCTTTGAAAAGCATCATCTTATCAATAGCAACTTGTGCTATGTAGTATTATTTTCTACTACTATTTGTAATATTTACATATAACTTTAAAGCCTCTGTTCTTATTAATGCACAAAAAATAAAATTTACTCATTATGAATATGTATGGTATATTACCACAGCATTTGTCATTTTTGTGCATTTCCCCTTGGTTTTGTGGTCTCTTGTACAGTACTCTTGTACTATAAAAGGTATTCAGTTTTTGTGTTTATTTACTCAGAAAGGCAGAGTCACTATATAAAAGTGTACTGTCTGCAGAGTTAATCACAGGTTCATGTATCAGCCTTCATTCATTTGTAAATGCTACCAATTTTCACTGTAACATGTTGGATGGATAGTATTCAGAATGTTTGCAAAGTTTTGCCATAAACTAGATTTGATTATTCATTGCTACCAAACCACATTAATAGGTGTGTTTACTAATGTATTCACATTTCACAGTTACGCCCTCAAGTGTTCTCGGGCAAACTCTGACCCACACTGTCTGCTTCACACAGCATCGCTGTGCAAAGTGAATGGGCGAATCAAGTTACTGTGGGGTTAGTAGAGACATTGGTCATTTCATTGTTCATCTATTTATATTCTATCCCACCACGAGTAAAGAAAAGTCAAAAGGATATTCAGAGTAATATCAACTATTAGATAAACTGCACAATTTCAAAAAGAAAACTCAATTTGAACCAAAAAGAGAGATTCATTGGAACTTTTCTGACATACGGTCCATTGCAAGCGTATGAGCAAGGCCAGTGTGTGTGTAGTGATTCTAACTATGAAGGAACAGGGAGAATAGAACTTGGTCTACTTCACTTCTCTTAACACTAAATCAAACCCAGAGAACTAAAGAGGATAGTAATAGCATGTGAAAGAATGATATTAGACTTGCTGGCGAGAGTGTCTAGGCTATCACTAGAGCGCTTCTTTTTACGGGATAATTTGGCATTTCAACCAGTAAATTTCACTTTGTATATAAAAAGCTGATATAATCTGATGTTCCTCTTGCCTTATCCTCACTTGTGTCGTAAATAAAGACAGATGAATAGAGAAATAATACAGAAAAGCTCTGAGATTCAGACTCGACTTTCCCCCCAGAGACATTTCACGTACACACACACACACACACACAACAGGCCTCTGAGCTTGCTAGAGTCTCGTCATTCACGGCATGTGCAGGGGATTTGCATACTCATTTGAATACATAACAGGCCTATTCAAGAGCTATCATTATCAATATTATCAACAGATGTTATCCAGTGTGACAATACATGTAGCTAAAGATCAAAGAAAGAAAGTTTAATCACTGTGAAATTGCTACCGGGTAATTATCTATTCATATGGTGCTTAGTGTTGTGTGAATTGACATATATAGATAGCTAGGGTATTACATGTATATGTAGTTCTGGAATTCATCACGCAAATGTAATTTGTTTACCCATTCAAAGTTCCTGATATTTTGAGAAATTATTTACTTAATGTTTGTTACAATTTTCTTTATCACTCAGAATTTTAAAACATTTATTTTGCTTAAAGTTTATGCCTGTGTGAACAACTCCACACTAATTTGAAAATAACAGTAACCACAAATTCTTATCCCATACTACTTCTCTTGCCATATATGCACTTTAATCATTTTGAATATGGTCCTCTAAATGTAATAATCATGTGCTATGAATGGACCGCCATGTTAAAACAACTTATGTTCTATGAAAATTTCGAAATAAATGGCTAATGATTTATAAGACATATTGCATTCAAAATATTTGCACCATCTTCAGGTGTGAAGTGTAAACAGGGGTCTTTTGAGGTGTTTAACATTCCTTTTTTCCAAGGAGAGAATGAATGAGATGTTTGAATTTTATCATGAACATAAATAGTTTTATACAGTTACATGTAAAAGGCCAGTCTCTTTAAGAGTTCCACAATATACAAAATTATTCAAGATTACTCACTTGTGCTAAACTCTGTTACACGACTTCTCCTCATTAACTTTGACATTATTTTCAAATGAAAAATATTTAAAACAGGCTTAGCCGGTACTTTAAAGAGAAAACTCTATAATATTGATTTCTCCCAAGTAATTGAAGTGTCTAAATTCAGGTTTAGAAGCAATTCTGCTATATGACAATTGGCCTACACCCTGATTTTTTACATTTCATGGAAGTAAAATACATGTATATGCATTATTATATTGTTATGTGCACAAATACATCCATTACAGATGGAAGGTAAATTACATAAAAATAAATAGATGTAATTTTTTAAACAATGTATTGGCCTATTGGTCATTTATTTTTTACTTGTATTTTTTTGTACAATGCAATATAGAGAATTTAGAACCCAGCATCTTGTTTGTGTAAATGAAATTTACCTAATAAAGTCTTCTTTATCGCTACAAATATACAATTATGTTTGACTTATTATATTGTTGTATATGCACAGTTCTAAGAATATGTAGCATACATGTATGCCTATGCTAGTGACAGTATATAAGTCCTCTTCCTTCGTTTCTCTTGACAAAGCTATTTGGGGGGGGGGGGGTGGGGGTATTTTTTTTAATGGGTTTAGGTCACGCTAACAAACAGGCAATTTGGGAACAAATAGCGTAGACTTGGGTATAGGCCTGCTCTCTTCCAAAGTTTTCTATTGTTGTGTAAACTTCATATCTATTGGGAATCACTATTTAGCGTTAATTCCATTGTCAATTTTTATTGGTAAAGATTGGGGGTAGTTATGAAAAGATCATTACTGATGTCTTACATATTAAGGTAAACATATTTGGCTGTGAAATCTGTATAAACAAATATCAAATATTGTTGATACACTTTTACTTCAATGAACAATCATTGAAATGAGCAGTCAAGCGATATTTATCTTTTATGAAAGAAGTCGTCATGGATCGGGGCAAAGAGGGGCAACCAGGCGACACACGTCATGGTCTTTTCTTGGCAAGCCTCGCCGAAGCTACAGGTACCCTGCTAGGGCCTGCTAGCTAGCTGCAGCCAAGTACCAGCGCAGGCCCGGCTATATAACGCTAGCTAGGTAGGCGCGGCTGCGCTAGCGCTAGTGCTGGGCCGGACGGCCGGCTAGGTTGCGTCGCACCCCGCCCCCGTCTCGATCTCGTTAGCTGAGCTAGCTGTGTGTACGTGTACGTACCGGTACTGTGCAAGCGCAAACCGGCCCGGCGCCGGGCCGGGCAACTGTGCTGGCTAATCATGCCATCCGGACGTGGCTGAAGAAAGTCTCGGTAGCATAAAGTGACAGACATGGACTGGTACGGTAAGATTAATTTTTCGAATGAATATACCCAGTACCGGTACGGTACCGGTTCGCTCTTATATACTGCTTTCTTAGAAAGAGAGAAAGAGAAATGTCTATATGGTATAAACAAGTTGATTCTTTATCATGTTTACATCTCTAGAAATATCTGTGCTTTTTTACTCTGGTCCCACGAATAAACATTTTTGTAGTGTAGGGTGTAAGGTCTGATTATTTTTTTGCCCCCCCCCCCCCAGCAATTTGCCCGCTTTTTTCTCTTTTGCCAGTATTTATTCTAGAACTTTAATTGGCATTTTTATCGTGGTTGAGGAAACCACCATTCACGCCGCACAGAAGCGCTTCATTGCGTCACGCCATTGGTGTCCTCCATCCATAGTCCATACTACTGATAAATTCTGCACGCATGTGCATGCCAAGGAACAAGTGGTTTCCTCAACCACAATATTGCCCTTTAATTTAAATTTTGTGTTTAATGTTTATGGCATCAATGTGATTGAGGAAACCACCTTTGACTTTGCACAGAAGCACTTCATTGGAAATGACATTGCATCACACACATTGGTAGTGCTGGTATCGGCATGGAAAATCTATGTCGCCATGTCGCAATAAAATTAACGCCGATGTCGACATGTGTCGACATCTGGACATGAGTCAAACAAGTCTAAACTCGGGTCGCTCCCGTAGTGACCGTACACTATTAAACCAGTTACCCGACACAAATTCACAAGAGCTTTACATGGAATACATGCACTATGTCCTCACGGGCTCACACTCGCAGTCATACTCACTTACAGTTCTCAAAGATGCACACTGTCAACTATTTGCCCCAAAATTTGTTTTGTATGATCCAATTTATCAAGCATTAATGAAAGTCATGCGGTGCGAGTCAGCTAGTGTCGCATATCTAGGCATGTACATGTACGTAATGTATACCGGTCGTCGCAGCTAGATACGCAGCGATCGTGTCGCGCGCGCGCGCTGCTTATGCGTATGTGAAACAAATCACGTATGCGCGCACGACGCCACGGCGAGGTACATGTAAAAGACCCATTTTATGTCTCCATCGGAGCATGCGTGTCGACATGTCGGCAAAGTCCAAAACCAGTACTTTTGTCGCCATAGTGGCGACATCAGGCGTGTCGATACCAGCACTACATGCTGGTGTCCTCTTTCCCCTCACACTATATACAGTCACAGACTTCACCACTCATATTACAACATTAGATGTTCTCTGTAGGTTTCCATGGTGAGTGAGTATTCACAATTGAAGGTTTTCGGTAACACCATGTTTCGTATTGGGCCAGTCGATAGGGTGATTGAGTTGCTGGGCATGTTTGACAATTGCCGACTTGTCCCTATCGCTGTGTTTAAAGCTGGTCTGATGTTCCTTATTCTGGTTTTGAGGCTGCGTCCTGTCTCTCCGATGTACACCTTGCCACAATGGCATGGTATCTTGTAAGCGATTGGGACAGGTTGGCAATTGTCAAACATGCCCAGCAACTCGATCACCCTATCGGCCGAAGTACATCAACACAACACAGTACCACAGGACAGCGGACTAGTCATCAATGACAATTGGCAACCTCTCCTAAACAGACGTACATCACAACAATGCGCATTGGCTGAGTAATCAATTTGCACACGGTACTAGCTAGCTCACCCAATGCGCATTTGGTTGAGCTTAGTATGCAAATTATGCACAAGCCACGTGGAGAGAGAGAGCTCTTCTTATTTTAGCAGAATGTGCGGACTTGCTGCTGGGCAGCTAGAGCAGGGGAGCGAACCTCCCTATGCATGGGTATGAAATGGGGGAAACTTCAAACGTTTTGGAGTTGTTGAAAAACCTTGGGCCACAGCTCTTCTAACATGGAACTTCTGTGATAGTTCTTGGATTTATTTAGGAATATTTTCTCAAGCAAGGTATCACTTTGTCTTAATCTGTATCGTTACTGTGTGTTTTGTGATGTTTTCTTTCATTTTAAGATACGAACTTCTATTTGACAGGCGTCACATCTTTGCAGCAAGCAAGTACAAGTTACATGTACCATACCGGTACTAATATCAACAATACATGCAGTGTTATTTCAATGATTGTCGCGTACCTCGGGCCGAACCGGACCCGGCCGCGGCCGCAAGTATGATTGGTATTCTCAATCTCATTTATCAAAATCATTTACTTACGGAGAATAAGTGATTTCATAATTTAATAGTTGCAAAACCGAAGTTGTGGATTCTGGTGTTAACCTACAGGAAATTTTGACGGGGGCGATTTTTTTTAGTTGCTCATGAAAAAATCGCCCTCGTGATTTATTTCACGGATACGATTTTGTACGCTACGCGTATACGGAGGCGAATCGCCTGTCGCCCCCGTGTATTTTGAGCGCTGGTCCGGGGCATCGCGTTGGGCTGTATAGAAGGTAAATATTCTTGTGTGTTTGCGAATAGCACCCAACTCCCCAAATTCACCTAAATTTATTAAACCCCCACGTATAGAAATACACATGGCGTGTTTAGAGGACTGGCTTGTCAATATCAGATCCATGATCGGGTTGCTTGTAATGGCGCGCGAAATTTCATGCATTTCACGCGCGCGGCGTGCGTGCGGAACTTCACTGTTTTTTCCATAGCCAAATGACGTACCATGACTGACACCAAGTCATTATTTTGACTGACAAGGATAGGATTATGACGCACACCTCGGTCACAAATTTGACTGACAAACCTTGTTAAATGACGCACACCTGGGTCACAAATTTGACTGACCAAACCAGGAAATGACGCACCCAAGTCCGGGGGTAGCAGGGTGGGACTTTACATTGACAAGTGCATAAGTCTGGTTTTGAGGCTGCGTCCTGTCTCTCCGATGTACACCTTGCCACAATGGCATGGTATCTTGTAAGCGATTGGGACAGGTTGGCAATTGTCAAACATGCCCAGCAACTCAATCACCCTATCGACCGAAGTACATCAACACAACACAGTACCACAGGACAGCAGACTAGTCATCAATGACAATTGGCAACCTCTCCTAAACAGACGTACATCACAACATTAAACTACATTACTCCCCCCCCCCCCAAACACAACACACCACTGTCTTCACGCCAATCGATAATCTCTGAACAGATTAACGGACCCGACAGGAAACGACTAACAATAGACTTAGACATTTGCGTGGCAAACTTCTGACACAGACACACATTTAGACCACGCAACTGCAAGCCATGCCCACTTCTGCTAACGGACCAATGAGAGGCCCGGAATGGCAAACACGGGCCCGCACACTAACGGTACCCCAGTACGCACAACTGCATAAATACTCGCCGCACTGCAGTTTACCTCGAGTTAATCTCCTCATGATGAACAGAGCACACGGTTTGAAACGCGTCGAGACAGATATACTCCTTTACCGAAAGAATACTGTAGTTCAGAAACTCTCTTTCAGAACTACTCTACAGAGGAATACTGTCACGATGTATGCAAATCTCTCACCAAAAATAAATTTAAGGTTTGAATTTAAACATAAATAGTGAGTTGACTTTTGAATCTAGTAAAACCAGGCTGCTTGACCACCCACAAAATGACTCAAGAAATATAGAATGAATAAAGTTTAAATAAACTTTATTTTAAAAGAATCATTAAAAAAAATTAAATCTTTTACAAAATCAAGCCCTGTAGGGAGTATAAGTCTTTGACATCAGTTAGTAACTTACATGTATGGTAATATGTGATACATGTAATTAGATATATCTCTGAAATCTCTGTAATGTTATTATAAAGATCAATTCATGTTTCCAAAAGGCCCTAACTTGGCTAAATAGTGCTTAATTGGTACCAATCTACTGTTTAATATTTAAACTCTTTACGATACCGCGAGTGTTCTTGGTAAGGATATTGAAGAAAGTCTTGTCCAAAATGATCGTCTCTTCAACAGTCACTGAGAAGATATAATCTGAAGAAATCAACTGCACAAACTCGGTTTCTTTTAACGCGTCGTGAACTTGGATGTATATCGTAGTGTAGACTCTACGTAGAAACTATACTGTACTGTATAACGGTGTGAAGCGAAGATCAGGATAGAGTCCTATGGAATGGCACGGGATTCAGGTATTTATGGAATGCTGTGGTACATCTCTTCATAAAGCTAACAAACTCATCCCAAACGTTGAAACGTTAATATGAAACGTAGTAAACCGGAATATCCAAGAAACCGGGAAAACCCCTGAAAATGTGGAAGCGTGGAAAACGCTGGAGAACGACCTATTAAAAGGAAAACATCCAATATCATAAGACAGCCAAATATACCTCTCTTATCACAAGAACAGTTAACTCATGAAACATTTTATGTATGAAGGATATAAAAGCACCATATTTGTAAGTGCTCGTTATATTTAACTTTGTTTATATAAAACATACCTACTCTTTAAGCATTCAAAATACAATTCCTATCCTGAAGGAGTATGTACTTTCAAAAGTGCAAGCTCACAAGTTAAATATCCTGAGGATTTCTATTTTCTAATATTTTATATCAAAAAATAAAGAGAGACATCTCTTATTCTATGATGCCAATAAGTACAAACTGGTTCCAGGTTACTCTACAAAGAAGAAAACTGAATTAACTTACTGTTAGCAAAACTTGTAGGCACTTAAAGGGGTATAACGGGTGTGACCGCCCGGAGCTGCACCAGCTCGTAACACAGGTCCTCTCAGTAGGACAGCTGGCTGCAGACTGATTCCAACACTGTATAACTGAATCAGCCCAGCCAACATAAAAGAAAGCACCTGAGTGCATGCCTAGCATATCAGTAGTGAAAAGAAGTAGGGCTACACTGCACATCATTAAAGAACCTGAGTGCATGCCTAGCATATGCTGCACCTCAAGAGGGGAATCTACATAACAAAGACTAGCCTCACTTAGGCTTTAAAAACAGACCCTAACAGAATAAGATATGGCAACAAAAAAATGATCAAGATTGTGACAAATACAAACAGTTCTTTTCAGAACTACTCTCTCCAAACTTCTGTGACCTGCTCCGAACTTTCCTGATCTCGATCACTCTTTCTTCCCTTTTCTTCTTTCCTCTTTCCATTTCACCTCATTTTGGTGTACAAACACCGAAATCAAAAACCAAAAATAGTCTTGTGTAAGTGTTTAATTTAATTTAATTTCATTTCATTTCCATCTCTTTCCTTTCCTTTCACTTCTCCTAAATTCCTCTTAACGCCCCATAAGTAGGTTATTTTTTCACAAAAGAATATATCAACAGCCTTTTCACAGAGGCTCCCACATCGTGTTACCGAAAACCTTTATACAACATTGTTGGTGTAGATTACTGAAGGGTATACATCACCAGGAAAAGTCACTTTATTTTTGTGTTATAGAAAAAATTATTGTCTTGAAAGAAATTATGCTAGCTGTAGCTGCCAGTAATGATGGGTGAAATTTTTTTTTATTCACTATTAAAAGGAAAAGGCAAAATATATTTCTTTCTTATAAAAGACTTTCAAAATTCTCATAAAGCCCATACAGTAATAGGAAAATTCCATCATAATGGCGGAGCTCCCTGGAGTTAATGTGATATGTACTATACACAAACATTTTTTTAGAATTGATATTTGTATCATTGATTTAATTCAATTTCATGTTCTCATTTATGCTTCTGTTGTACTAATTTCACAGCATAGGCCCTCAAACGAAAAATGAGCCCCAAAATCTGGTGAATTGAGCATGCTTGCCTGAATGGTCAACTCATTGTTCAACAGACTTCATGTTTTTCTCTGCTAGAAATACTCCTACTTTTGGCGAGTGATCATGGGAATGAACTCTCCAGCTAGCGTAGATGATATCAAGGTATGCATATTCCTGTTGATTCTAAATCTGTATTTATAAAAAAAAGAATTAGATTTAAAAAAAAAAAAGAAATATAAATTTCTAAAAATAAAAATCAGAGAAACTGGAGAAATGGAATGAGAGAAAGCATGAGAATATTTTGATAGGCTGAAAGGATGAAAAAGTTGTTAATTTATAAAATTTGAATCACTTTCAAGAACAAACACATATTGGTAGGTGTGTGATTTCCCTTGGAACCATCCCTCCATTGTTAAATGTATTACCACCTTTTTTTTGTTGATAAAGGACTAAATTTATTTCACAGAGGGGATGTGTAAAAATGTTGTCCAATAATATGTTTAGGACACGAACAAAAAAATGATTTCTTTAGAGAAAAATGTAAATGTATTAAAGTTTTATTACAAAAAATATGAAGAGGAGCTGATAAGGTAAGTCGCAGATATGTCATTTTGCTTGTCATCGATCACAACTTTTAAAACTTCTTAACTTCATTACTATCAGATTTTACTTTCCCTGATCTCTATTTTACACCAACTTGATACCCCTACTTTCCCTTTAATATAAGATTTAAAAGATTTCCTGTCAAGGCTCCATCAATTTTTTATTTCTAGTGTACATATCATATAGGATAACAAAATGTTTAAACCATAATGGAAACTTCTGATTGCTGGCAGCAACTCAAAGATTTTTTTTTCCATTTTTTTTTTCATTCTTCCAGATTCTGTACAAAAGTGAGAACTTCATAGTAGTAGACAAGCATTATGATGTGAAGATTAACAGTGATGACCCCAAGGATACAATCACAATTGCAAGTCAATTAGCCCATCTTCATCCAGAGTTGGTCGATGGCAATCTCCCTCACAGTTTCAGGCAAGGAAATGATAAGGGTGCTAGTTTTAAATGTGTTTGTCTCATTTCAGGCTCTGTAGCCTTCCTTTTTCATGCCATTTCAGACTTTTTTCAGGCTTTTTAGTGTTCATGATATGAAGAATTTCATTCCAAAAGTGACTAAATCCACTTTTTGATGTTCTGGAATAAATCAAGGTTTTTTAATTTACCACTTGTTCACCATCCTTGTTCACCATCCTTGTTCACCATCCTTGTTCACAATTACTTCATTTGGTTATACTGCCTTATACCATTTTAGTAATGTTTAAAAAAATCTAGCAATACCTTTCAATTTTTGAGGAATTTTTATAATTTCAATTTTTGTGGATTTAATTCCTTTTGGAATGAAACTGTAGTCGATCTTTTGGGGTGTTCAAACAACTTTATCATGTTAAATTCAATGCAAAAAACATTAAAATTGTTAGTGTGGGGTGCAGTTTAGTGTGAGTCCACATGGGTTCTTTTCCACAACGGAAAGGAGGAAGCGAGAAGGTGATGTTTACCGTTTGGTAGCTCTGGTTCAGAATGTCCCTCTGCTGAGAAGCTAACTTATTTTCTGCTCTTTCCAACATGCATGCATATGTATGAACTTAGCAACTGAGTATAACAATAACATCCTCATCAATATTCAAAAGGAAGTCAGTCATGTGATTACATGATAAATAATCAAAGAAAAGTGGGCCAGTCAAAAGAGAGAGTGTGGTGTGTCATGTGACTGTTATGGAGGAAAGAGTGATCAGGTGACAGAAGTGGAGGGAAAGAGATTTCTTGTAAATGGGTGTTGGAGTGAACAAAGGAAATGAATGTCTGTGGCATGTGAACATGAAAAGAAGAACATATACTTGGTGGTGAATAGGGACACAGAGTCTATAGAAATTAAAGAGGCTAATTAAAGCAAACATTGAACTTACAACTTTTTAGGAAGACAAAGTGAACTTCAAAAGTTAACCCTTTGACTACTGAATTAATTAATCCCCATTGGTTTGATACATTGATGACCTGGTTCCTGTAGGCAATGGGTTAACTTGGAGTACAATATACAGACCTACCCTAACAGAGTGAAATTTTCATCTTTTAAAAATGTTTTTTGTTAATACCAAAAAAAATATTGTTACAATTTTTTATGTTGGTATTTTGGGGAGTTTCATTTCAAAAGGGATTAAATCCAAAAATATTAATGAAAAATATTAGAATTCTATACTGATGATCCAAATGTGTAGCTGCACCACACTAAGGGAACATGGTACAAATGAACAAAATCATAATCACCATAGTGGATTTAGTCCCTTTTGGAATGAAACAGATTTGGCTTTAATTCCTTTTGGAATAAATGTTCAGCAAATTTTTTTCAGTTTTGGTAAAAACTGGATTTAGTCTCTTTTAGAACTAATTAAGCTCTTCATATATTAGGCAACAACATATCAAAGTCTCAATTAGGCTCATTTTTTTTCAAAAGGAACTGGGATCCCTAATGATAGGAACATTGATTAATATTGAGAAGATGATATTTTTCTTTATTCTTGTATGTTGTGTGATATAAATGAACTTAATTAGGACTTCAATATTTTGCTATCTTCAGCTCCAAAAAGCAATTGTTCAAAATTTCTTTGCCAGCAGCAAATGTTGTGATCAACATAGGTTACAACATTGGTGGAGTATGATGTGTTAATCCATTTATTTTAAAAAGCTGATAGAGTCGTTAATATTATTTTTTTTCACCAGAAAGTAAACAATATTACTAGTGTACAAGTATAAATTTCCTAAAAAGATTAGAGTAATTCATCTTATGAAGCTTGTAGCAATGTCAAATTGCTATAGAACTTTTTAGAAAACATGTTTAACATTGCAGGAGTAAGTTTTATAAATTTGATTTTGCATTGAAAAAGAAAACTCTCATGATCATTTGATGACCTTTCCTTTCATTCTCTACAGATTCATTCATAGGCTGGACTATTCAACCAGTGGAGCTCTATGCATTGCCCTGAACAAGAAGGCTGCAGCCATCGCTATGGAAATGTTCAAGAGCAGGAGAGTTACCAAACATTATCTTGCACTGGTGAGAACACTTCATGTTCATATTTGTTTATTATTTCCAAGTCGAAGCATTCAAGCTTTTACATAAAAAAAAAACTGTTGATCCCTATTCTGTAAAGAAATCTTAGGTGAAAAATTTGCACCAATATATATGATGAAAATTATTTAGTATAACAGCAACTGAAACACTGGATATCAATCTCATCTTGCAAAGACATCATCTTGAAGATCTTTAAGATGAATATCAGAAATAAGGAAAGTTTTTAACAGTTCATTCTTTTTTCACATTTTATTCTGTATGGTACAAAAGCGAAGCAGTGCACAAAACCTGGCATAGCGTAAGGTTTTGTTTTCCATTGGCACACACAAATATATTACACATATATTTTGACTTTGCACTGCCTTGTTCTCTTGTACATTTTCAAAGTTGGAACTGTGAAGCATGCAAAAATGCAGCCTCTCATATTGTTTATCCTTTTCATACAAGTATAACTTCAAAATTGAATTTTTTTCCTTCATTTTATGTACTTTAAAAAAACTGAAGGTCAGAGGTCATGTGGCGGAAGATACCATGACGATTGAGAAGGCCATCTACCCAAACCCTGAGGAGGATCTTAAACACATGATGAAGGTAGATGATGGGGAGTGTCCACCTAACACCAAGCTCATCAATGCTATGACTATACTACAGGTAATACAGAGAGGAGAGTATGACAGGGAACCAGCTACTAAACTTCTACTTCAGCCACACACAGGTAAATGCCACTGTACAACTTTTAGCTTGACTGCAGCTAGATATTAAAAGAAGTTGCAGTAGGATGAGATATGAAAATCTAATTACATGTACAGCTGTATGTAGATCCTTCCAGATGGATGTTCCAAATCTAGTGATATAAATTTATAATGATTTTGAAATTGTAGGGCATTTTAACCCTATCTTCATGAGTGGATGTCAAAATGATCTCTCCTGTATCAAATCCACTCCTTTTAATGACCTTTTCTTTCAGGGGTCATTTAACTTTTGAAACCAAGCTTGAAAAAAAAAATGGACCATACCTTGTGAGTTCATGCTGCTTTTCATAGTCGCATAAAAATTGAATTAAAATTAGTTTTAGCATTTAACAGACTCAAAAATTACCCTCATACAAAGCCATATTTCTCTTTTAGGCCTTTTTCAAATTTTTTTGAAGTCTCAAAATTAATCAACGTCTATTTCATATAATTATATGAAACATTTTATTTGTTAATAAGAGTACTTTGAAATCTGATAATGATGTTGTTATGAATAAATGAGAGATAATGAATTTAATGAAATAATGATGATTCATAAATGTTGGAATGCTTTCAAATTTGATAAATTCGTGCAGTGGTTTGGTTGAGGTACCCAGTAAAGTGAATTGCTTGCAACTGTTGTTAGAAGCTAACTGTCTGTATCAGATAATTTTTTAAATTCTCCCTTTTCTGTGACATTGCAGGGCGTAGGCATCAACTCCGCATCCACTGCCAGAGCATAGGTCATCCTGTCGTTGGAGACTACACCTACAGCATGAGGAAAGATGTCTCTCCATACCGTATGATGCTTCAAGCCCATAAACTCTGCATACCACTACCAGGAGAAAATATTGATGTTATGGTGGAAGATGTATTTACACAAGAACATGATCCAAAATGGATTCCATACCAAGATGATAGGTAGCATATGCTGTGTTCATAACTTAGTTTTTTAGCAGCTGTTGTGCAATGACTTCCAGGAGAAAACATTGATGTAATGGCAGAAGATGCATTTACACAAGACAATGATCATTCATGAATTTGATATCAAGATGATTTAGAAGCGTAGGATCCCTTCATACTTGTGATTTTCTAACCAATGATGTGCAACAACTAACAGCAAAAAACATTTTTTGAAATAATGGAAGTTGTACATGTAATTACACAAGAACATGACCCTAGATGGATCCCATTCAAAGAGGATAGGTAGCATATGCTGGATTTTCACTGAAAAGTTTTCATGGCTAATGTGCTAACACTTCCAGGATTAAACTTTGATATTATTAGAGAGGATTTACTCAAGACTCTGACCATAAATGGACATTATATCATGATAGATAGCATACACTGTAAAACCAAAAACTTTTGCAGCAAGATTCTTTAGGGCATTGTTAATGACGACAGTTTTCACAGCATGAAACTTCTGCGAATCTTGACCACTTGTTTTACATTAATGTATTTTCTAAAGTTTCATGCATGCAAAGATTTCTTGTTTTACAATAATGTATTGTCAGTAGCTGATGTCCAAAAATGTGAGTGCAGGCATTCACACCATAGCTGTTGAAGCAGGATATGTGGTCAAAGTAAAAATTGTGAATCACTTCATTTAAATCAAAATTTCTGTTTCATTCGAGTTGTATTTGATGCATTAAATACCTACTTGTAATTTTTATGAAGCAAATGTTGTGTTTACTTTTGTGGCTTTTATCTATATTTTGCTGACAAAAATAAAACAAAAGTACAAAACATTTAAAAATGCCTTGTACAGATAACTGGGGGAAATGGGACTCCGTAAAAAGGCAGATTTAAAAAAAAACCGACTGTAAGAATGGATTCCTTTGAATTTGTTACTGATATTACTAAATCGTTTTTTTTTTTTTGCTCAGTGGTTGGCATACTGTACAGACAATATGTTCTAAAATGTACATATTTCCTCAACTCTTTATTTTGTTTGAATGTGACATCTTCATTCCCTCACACATCTATACCACTTCTTATTTTTATAAAATGTGCATCATTCTTCCCCTCTTTTCATTTTTTTTCTCTCTCTCTTTTTCCCTGTCTTTATGTCTCAACATGTATTTTGCTTTGTTTATCCACATTCCTGTATTTCTAGTTATCTCCCCTTTTTCTCCTCATTTTTTATTTCTCGCTATCTATAGTTCTCTCTCCTTCCCCCATCTCTTTTTCTTACTCTTCTCTCTCTCTCTAACAGCTTCCAATTACCCCTTGCCACATTACAAATCTACTTGCAACTACAATTATATGAAACTATAAGCTTACATCAGTACATCACAGATTTTTATTATCATACTTCCATATTTCAACATTGTGTAATTCTTATACAAAATAGCAGACCATGGTGTAAAATGTGGTGCTTTGAATATGACAATTTGACATGCATGTATGACTGATCAGAAGAGCTAATTTGAAATAATAATCAGTGACAAAAAAAATCCACAATTGCATGAGCAGAAAGTACAGTACATAATTTCTTCATAAAATATAGCCAAAACTAAAAACTGGCCTTAGGCTAAATGAATATGAAATTACGTGAGAAGTATAGAACATCCTCTTTCAATTTCATAATCCTCGTAACAACTGTGCCTGGGATATCTCGAGTGGGGATCAATGAACAAAGCATGTGTGTAATACCCAAACTAAACTGTAATCAACATATCAAATGAACTCAGAACCTATAGCTGCTGCATGATGTATTTATGCTCATTACATGCTTCACCCCACAACTAACCAGACATTTGCTCCAGTAACAGTTGATGCGAGCTTAATGTCATTAATGATAAAGTGGAAACTCACTATAACGAGGACCTTGGGACCATGAAAATAACCTTGTTATATCAGGAATCGCCTTATATAAGGGTAAAAAAAAAAAAGAACATAAAGACCTGGGACCACTAAAATTACCTTGTTGTATCAGGAATCTCCTTACATAAGGGTAAAATGAAGTTGGCCAAATACATGTAGTTCTCAAGTTATTGTGAGAACAAGCCATTTTCATATATACAATGACCTCTGTGACCTATGACCTTATGACCCCAAATCTAATCAGATCATTGTCTCTCCCGTATGCATACATGAGCCAAGTTTGAAGTTGATCTGCCAAATGGTTCTTAAGTTATCGTGAGAACGAAAACAGGACGAACGGACAAACGGACAACCTGAAAACATTATGCCTCCAGCACCCACCTTCGGTGGGCGGAGGCATTAACAAAAGGAACATAAAGACCTGGGACCACCCAAATTACCTTGTTATATCAGGAATCTTGTAATATCGGAGCTCTTTATAGCGAATTTCCACTGCATAGATGGTGGAAGGGTTACGGGTTCATTTTCGTTAAAGTTTATTTTTAGGTATAGCGTTAAAGTGTTCGTCCAGGGTTGAAGTTGGAAATTCAGTATAGGATATTGACCACCAGGCAATCATCGTTGCAGCATGTGTTGTACAACCTAAAACTTGTGCGTATGTTATTAACAAATAGAGTAACTATTAAACGAGCTACAGTCTTGCTGGCGTAACTTGGGTCATGCCCTTTCTATTGTCCCATCCTTGAAGGGCATCGCATTAAAAGTCTTTTCAGTCTCTGAACTTCCTCAATCACCTCAAGTCTTCACCTGGCATTGGTAACGATATCCTCGTGGTATTTCTTTGCTTCCTGTAGGCTTCTATGACGGAACTTCTCGTCTGATCAAATCTAGCCTTCTCCAGAGCAGACATGTCTTTTCTCCTCTTCCCTTTCTTCTTGCCGCTGCTGCTATCTGATGCTCCCTGTCCGGCCCTCTTGCCCTGTTGAGTTGGCTTGGTACCTGACTGACCAGCTGACATGAGACCTTTCAGTAGCAGTTCTCGCTGACCAGGCTGATGTCATAAGATCAAACAGAAGGCAAAATAAAAATGGGATTTAACTTATATTTAATGTATCACACTTGTCAGTAAAGAATGTGTGGAATAATTATTATTACACACTTCATATATTTCATATCCATCATTGGTTTTAAGGTTCAATACTGTAACTGAATCAGAAAGTTCAGTTATGTTCCAACCATGTTTTGTTCTTCAAGGAAACCGTCAAGAATCTTCCCCAGTAGAGATTATAACTGCATATAAACTTATATATCAATGAAATAATGTTAAGTCTAACTGTATTAACTTTATTCCTACAGTTCAGCTTTCTGTAATTTTTTAACTGTATAGCAGTATGGCCAAATGGATAAAGCAAAGGTCTCAGAATTGGGTAATTGCATTCTAATTAAATATTAGGACCAAATCAATACACAAGTGTACTAGGGTATAATAAAGGTATCTGTAACACCATAAGTCCTTCAGAGCTCAAAGCATTAATAATGTAAGTCTTGAGATGCTCACCTTTGACGTATCTTGGCTCTTCCTGGGTGCTTTTGTGAGTGTCGGAGGTTCCATTGCAACTTCTCCAAATTCTACCTTATCTATTACCAATGATCAAGGGAAAATACAAAATATTGTAAGGGAATCAACAACCTTCAAGTCATTCCAGTCATAGGCTGAAATTAAAACTTGATATCATGCAAGTTGTTACCAACATTCCTGATGGAACTTACTTTTATGTTCATCTTCACATAACAATGAACAATGTGTAAAGATGGACTAATAATTACATTCAAAAATACATTTCACATTACTAGCCAATTATGATCACGGTTTAGGTGAGCTGAAATTGTGTTAGCAGGTAGAACTGCATGGCAAATCTTGGGGGAGTTGCATCTCAAAGTAACTTTGTAACATGTTGCAATATGGCCCTAGAAAGAAAACTAGGGCAGGACAACTTAGACTTCATGAGGAATAATGTATGCAAGGCAGAGAGACAAATACAGAGAGGTGAGCTTGGGAGTGAGAGGGGGGGGGGGGGGGGGGGGGGAGGGAGAGAGAGAGAGGGGGGAGGGAGAAGGAGAGGAATGGGGAGGGAGAAGGAGAGGAATGGAGAGGGAGAGAGAGAGAGAGAGAGAGAGAGGAAGAGGGAGAGAGGGACGGAGAGGGACGGAGAGGGAGGGAGAGAGAGAGAGAGAGAGAGGGAGAGAGAGAGAGAAGGTTAATTATTTAGGTAAAATGATTCAACGTGTACCTTTCATCATTTCCTTCTCCAGAGATTCCAGCATCTGTTCATTTTTTGCTGCCTTTGAGTACTCCTCTTGTTCTTCTTGTTTCCTATAAGGGAGGAAATGAGCCATTGCAACATCGTTTAACTTGTATACTTCTTGATTTCTATGGCCTAAACTTGTATAATGAAATACAAAACAGTACATGTACTTAATATTTTGTTGTTTCACAAGAACATCTAATATCCAAAATTGTAATAAATTTCTGCATCAATATCTTATCCTTAAGTTCTTTCAATTTTTTGCTCTGTTCAATACATCAATTGCATTTGAAAATGAACACAAGAACCATCACTCACCATTAACAAGCCAATATCCATATACATGTTTTGCTAGTCATCTTTATTTACTATATGTGTGTGTTCAGTTTTAGCTGCGATCAGAAAAATAAATGCATAGTTTCCACTTCTTTAAGATATTTAGATCTGAAAGCAAAGTAGGCCTACATAAATTTCTACGCCCATATTGTGTATGGTTATTTAATGTGATGTTCGCCCTCTACGGGCAGCGATGTAAATCGGCCTCTTTGAGCCGCGATCATGGAAGCCAAGTAATAAAGTGAAATTACTCGTCAAGTCGTTTGACTATGTGACTGGCATTCTTAAGTGTATTGTCTTAATTAATGGCGTGGTGGCAGCTCGGATCTACCCTCGTCACGGACGGCATGAAAGAATTTTGCCACATACGGGCAGTCAGTCGGTCGGGAAGATACATTTCTCGTGATAGTGGTCATCGTCTGCTCCATGGTCGTGCCCCTACTCCCCTAGTCCCGCTTGTATGGACTGCACGCACCAATGCACCGGTGCACTGCCCCCATGCCTGGATCGAACGAAGCCGATCCAGGCCCCTCATCATTTTTCTGTAGTGGCAGTACAGACTCATTCATCATCTCTTCATCTCTCCGTAGTGGCAGTGCGGATCCTTTCTCTCTTCATCTCTCCGTAGGCGTAGTGGCAGTGCGGATCTTCTCTCTCTTCAATGTCTCTGTAGTGGCAGTGCAGATCTTTTCTCTCTTCATCTTCTCCGTAGTGGCGGTGCGGTCTCTTTCTCTCTCTCCTCAACTTTTCCGTAGTGGCAATGCGGATCCTCTCTTTCGTTCCTCCGCATCAATGGCAGTGTGGACCCTTAATTCTTGATCACCTCAATTATTATTATCGCTTTAAATTTTACTTCAGATTTCAGTGATCACCACTTCTGCAGCCTTATCCAGAATCTTAGTTCACGTCGAGCTTCATTGGTTCGCGGTTAGATTTACCTCGCTTAGTGATTTTAGACGTCATATCTCATGTGATTTTTTTTGGTGTGTTTTTTGCTCGTTTGTATCCGTTTTTTTTCTTGTTTTGCAAATTATTCAGTGTCTGGCTACAGGGTCTCACAGGCGACAAGGTTTCACATGCGACATAGTTCCTGTTCATAGCTCACCAGGCTTCGACAGCAAAAGTCGTCTTCCTCGCTAGTGTTGCTCCACCTAGCCAGCTCACCGTAATTTTTTCATTACTGTCTTCATTCTTCTGAACTCTGGACTCTATTATTGCTCTTGGTTTGTTTTTGATCACATGACATACTACTTATTTTGGCAGTAGAATCTAATTCCATGCTTATTTTTTTACTTTATTACAATTTCAAATGTTTACGATTCCTTTCTCGTTATGTGTTTATAGACTGAATTCTATATGTTATTTTTTATTCTTATGATGTGCACTATGGTAGTCCTTTGTAATTTGATTAATTATTTTTGTAATAGAATAACTACAAGAGGAGATATTGGGATGATGGTTATGACCAATCAGTTCTGTCCGATATTTTGATTAGCAAGTCCTGGATTAATTTCGTTCAGTGGATTTAAGAGAAGGACAGTAATTTGTGAATGATTGTTAGGGAAGAAGCAGTATATACTTGTTCAGTGGATTTAAGAGAAGGACAGTAAGTTGTGAATGATTGTTAGGGAAGAGGGCAGTATATACTTGTAGAAGGATGGACAAGTAGTATGTTATTGTTATCATTGTATAGTTATGTTGTGTAGAAAGGAGATAAAGAGAGACAGCAAGTAAGCAGTGGCAAGTTAGGTTGTTATTGACATGTACACATGTAGGAAAGAAAGATGATCTAATATGTAAAGGGATATGTCAAGGATAGACTATGTTCAGCTAGTTGACCATTCATGATTATTATGGAATGTATTGGAGTCTGTCTATGCCTTTTGACCTTCATGTCTACTTGTATGTCAGTGGATTACAATGTGTCATGTGCCAGTAGTCCTGATTTTTATTTAATATACAATGTTGTCATCTGGTTGATATAATTCATGATATTGATGCAATTGATCACACTCTGCCTGTGTGGTACTTACGTCATTTAACTGTACATGTATGTGAATATTACAGTAGGTTATATTTCGTCAGTTGCAAAAGAGGTTATGATTGTGCTGAAAGTTCCTATTTTACATTCTAGGAATTTAATCATCATTTCATATGGATTACCACCAGTCAGTCTTTATGTTTAACATGTTTGTCCTTGTCTTAGAAATGTCTGAAGATATGGGGTGCTGGAAATTTTATCAATCAGGTGTATTTGCCCAATTTTGCTTTTGCTGAGATATATTATTGCTCAAAGTCTGTTAACATTAATTTGCTGGGTTTTTATTGTAATACCCATTTGGTGATTTGATGATTTTTTTGTTTTCCAGTGACTGCTTATAAGCAGTGGATTGTAACATGTTTCTTTTTGCAATGTGTGAATAATTGGTCTCTATATATTATGATTTTACCAGGCAGCGTACAGCACTTGTGTGGTGTTATGTATTTATTTACTGGTGTGTTATCAGGGCAGCACACAGTGTTTTATAGACAATTATGTTTATTTACTGATTGTTTTTTTTTCTGTTCATATTGCTCTGAGTTTTTATTTGCTTCAAGAGGGCTGGTAGGAGGATAGGAAGTGAAAAGAGATCAAAATTGAATTATTATTTGCTTTAAGAGGACTGGTATAGGAGGATAGGAAGTGAAAAGAGATCAGGTTTTGAGTATTGTTTATGCTAATCACAGTCTATTTTATTTGAGATCATATCTGATTTCCTAGATAGTATTTAGAGAAGTAATTATATTTATTGTTATGTTGAAAAATATGGTATACTACAGAGCAATGTTTAGAAATTTGTAGTACATTCTATAAACTCAATCAGACCAGAGTATCAATACCAAAGATTGTTGCAGGTCATCGGTTTGAAAAGATTTTCTGTTAATGCTAAATTATGTGAGAAAGAATGTGTTCAGTGAAACTGTGAATGTGATCTGGTAAACATTGGTACATGTATTTTTGATAAAGGCAAAAAGGTATCTGGAATTTTGATACTAGTATTACTTTTGCCTTGTTAATATATAGTTTCGAGTTATCAAGGGATATTACTTGATAGATAAGTCAATCTTATTTTTACATGTATTGTAAGATTATTGTCAGACAAATAAAATTACTTTTCAGTTTGTCGTACATGTAGTTTATATTCCCTTCAAAACTAAGATGAGGGACCTTCATTTATTGTTTATTTATTTTATGTATATCAATGTATTAATCCCCGTGTGACAGTATTCGTTTACTTTAGTGGTGTTTTAAAGTGATGCGGAGCTGTTCATGTTAAAGATCAGTATGTACTATTGTTTTTATAATGCAAAGTAGCCTTTACAAACCAAATGGTGTAGTTTGTAGTACATGTATTTACTTATAACATTTGGCTATTGTTTTGATTCTAGTAGAGGGGTTATACATGTATAATTTTAATGATATTGTCATGTATTCCAGTGATGCTCAGTAATGCAGAGTGACACAGTTTTAGCAGATGCGTTGACTTTTATCCTCTACTATTTGTGTTTTTGTAATTTGATGATTATCATCACTCTAGTATGTTATATTGAATTTTGTAGGTCCATGTAATTCGCTCGGATTTAAGCTTCTTGATTTCGTATATAAGGGGGTTACAAGAACGAACGATTGTGATCAAGTTTTTGCAATTTGTCAGTTGTGAGGCTAAAGCGTAGGGGAATACCTTTTTTTATATTGTTTGTTTATAGATTATTGTTTGCTTGGGCTAGCCAAATTAGCCACATGGGCGGTGCTGTTAATATTGCTGATGGACATATATTTTTTTTTTATACCTGTTTGCAATAATGGGTGTTTTATATAACATGTTTTTCTGCCATTGCTGCAATGTGTGGCTCTTGTTTCTATAGTCCATTGTTTTGCCAGATTTTATAAGTAGCTGGCATCGAGTTATTTGCGTTTTTATTATTGTCAACATACGAGTTTTATGTTTTGGTTTTGATAGACGTTTTGCTTTATACGGGCATTCCCTTGGAGTGAAAGGGGAAAAGTGAGAGGGGAAGAAAAGAAGAAGTCACGCCCATATTGTGTATGGTTATTTAATGTGATGTTCGCCCTCTACGGGCAGCGATGTAAATCGGCCTCTTTGAGCCGCGATCATGGAAGCCAAGTAATAAAGTGAATTACTCGTCAAGTCGTTTGACTATGTGACTGGCATTCTTAAGTGTATTGTCTTAATTAATGGCGCTATCTAAACAAAATGCTGGAAGACCCAAAATATGCATCCTATCTCTAAGGTAGGACAAATTGGTTTGTGGTTCAAGAAATAGAATGTAAATAGAGCATTACAAGAAAGCTAGAAAGCTATGGGAGAATGGAATAAAGGGAAAATATCACAAGATAAAAACACGAAAGTAAAATGAAAAGCCTACTTTCGTTTGGCTTCTGCTGCTGCCTTCTTTATCCTTTTCAACTTTCTCTCCTTCTCTTTGGTTAGTTTCTTGGGAGCTATCTCCTTATCACCTCCGCTCTTTAGAATCTCCATCTTCTCCCTGTTCACAATGTTTAGAGCAATCCTATCCACTCTGGCAATGTACTGCCCATCAGATTCCCAATAATGCCTTTCAAATTTGTTCTTCTTCTTCTTGTCTACAGGTAGTACAAAAATACAAAACATGTAGTGCTAAAAGGTTCATATCAAATCTATAAGGAATGTCTGGTAATTTGAAATAAGTGTAATTTTAGGAGAAGGTTGAGTTCAGGTAAAGATGAAAAATAATTTGTGAGCTTTCTTCTTCCTTTTATGTCAGTTTGGAAGAATATTACAGAAGAAATGTCCCCTGAAAAGGATTGCCCTTCAAAAGACCTCATATTCAAAATGTGGAGAAAATAGCTGAAAAGTTTGGACCAAACTTCATACATGATTTTTATGTACTACAAAAGCAACCTTTTCTAATTGCTTCTAGACAGTTTCTTTCAAAATGCAATCACATGATCAGTACTCAACTTTAAATTTGACTTAGCTATAATTTTTTAGTAACTGATTTTTATTTCCATACTTAAAACTGGATTACAATTCTTCCTAACTGAAATTATCTGGGAATAGAAAGACCAAATGAAATCTGTTAAAAATTTTCATTTATGTATGGTAAGTTTGGTAGCAATTGATATGATATTCATGAATTTTTCTTAATTTAGCTGACCTAGGGCCCTCTTGCATAAAAAGTTGCGATTAAACGCAACTCAAAAAATTAAACGCAAGTCCCAAATACGCGATCCTGATTGGCTGAAAATCGAGTTGCGTTTAATTTTTTGAGTTGCATTTAATCGCAACTTTTTATGCAAGAGGGCCCAGAAGTGAAAAATATTTGTAAATCAAGCAGATTCAGTGTTATGTTGCAAAGCAAATACACCATAAATACATGGATGCTTATATAACCAGACTCTTTAAATTTTAGTGAGAGCTACAGCTGCTGTTGGTTGAAAAGCAAAGTGCGCTCTATATATTTGATGCTCTATGTCTCCATACAAGATTTATTATCATTTTTAAAAGTCAATATTACAGAATGTAAAAACTGGAAAGGATCATGAAACAACAGACCTCTACTGCAAGTCTGTTGTCAAAAGTGAGTTCCTAAATCATTCATGCATTATCCCGGCAGTCCTATTGCCTTCTTCATCTCCAGTCACAGAACAATAAATCTTTGTCTATTTAAATACCATTATTGAAATTCCCTTTAATACAAGTACTTACTTCCACCAGTATCCTCTGCGTTATCTTCATTCTTTCTCTTCCTCTTCTTCTCCTGTTTTTCCTTCCTGTTAGCATCCTGCTTCATGGAATTCATTAGCTCTAGGAACCCCTTGGGTGGTTTCTGCTCAAAGTCCTCTTTCTTTGGTGCTTTGTTGAAAACATTTTCATGGCTAGAGAGAAAAAGGGTGATTTTTTTAAAAATTGCATTAAGTGACCATGGTTGAATACGAAAAGTAATTCAAAAGATCTAAAAGCTATTGTAGTTGATATTGAAATTTGACATTCTTGAAGAGAGTATAAAGTACTGTGATTACTCCTCTATACTTGCAATTACCACTTCTGTAGTATCCATATTCTCTCATTTGAAGTTGTCCTTGGAACTCAAAATACTAGGGCCCGTATTTTAAACCGGTTAAAGGGATGCTGCTAATAGCCATCAGTTTGGCATGCCTTTGGAAAAACATGTAGAATATTCCACAAGCTCAACATGAAATACACTTGTCTTCCCAAAACATATTTCATAATATTCATGACATTCCTCTTTTATCTTGGCCTAATAAAAATAAATATGGCACCAGAATATATCCCGATTCATCATCCTCAAAAATCATCTTCAATCAACATCATCATCATACAGATTTTTAACATCAATCAAGAATCCTCATTATCAGTATCATTATCATTATCTCATCAGCATCATCATCATCAGCTATATTGTGGTTGAGGAAACCACTCGTTCGTTTGCATGAGTCTATGTCTATGTGGGGGGAATGAGAAACTGTGTGTGATGGCTGATGCAATTATGAAGCTGAGGGCAGCAGCAGCCAGCGCTTCTGTGTGAAGTGAATGGTGGTTTCCTCAAAACGATGCCACATCATCATCATCATCATCACCATTATACCTAGGGATACCTAGGGAAGATACTGAACGCAGCAACTAGGCCTCTGTATTCAGTTCCAAGTTCTTCTTCCTTTTTAAGATGGCTGGATCATTTCCTGGTGCAGGCGACTCATAGTCGTACTTAATCGGCTCACTTTTCCAGCACCTATCCAATGCTACTTCAAAACTGTGCACACTCGGGGCAGTAATGGTGTCGTTAGAGAGATTATTCCATGGTTTACGTATTCGTACATAAAAAGAATTTTTGTACCTCTGAGTTTTGGTCCTAGGAATGAACAGTTTCTTACTATGCCCTCTTGTCTGATCTCTGGATTGTAATACAAGATTTGGTGTTACATCAGAATCGTATTAATTAAAAATCTTGTACAATTCAATCATATTACCTCGAGCCCTCCTGTAAGCTAAAGTAGGGATATTCAACTGTCTCAATCGTTGTGCATAAGGCAGCCCCTTTAACTCTGGGACTAATCTAGTCGCTCTTCTTTGGACATTTTCCAAAGCATTAAGCATGGATATGTTTTTTTAGGTGGGGGCTGCACACCGCATGAGCGTACTCTATTTGAGGGCGAACAAGCGATTTGTACAAAAGGGAGAAATTTTCCTTATCTAAATAAACAAAGGTTCGTCTGATTAAATTCATTAGACTATTTGCCTTATTGATCTTTGTCATGTTTGTATGAAGATGTTCTTCAAAATTCAGCTTATCATCAATCACCACTCCCAAATCATCATCAACAACAACAACATTATCAATTTAATCATCATCATCAGTCATTGCTCTGCTGAAATCTTAGTTGTACCATTCCTGCTATCTATGAGGTCTAAGTTCTCTCTCTAACCATGCTAACTGTATTTGGTCACACTGCCATACAAAATGTTGCATAAGTGGGACCGAAGGCACAAAAGCTGATGGGCAAGTCAATCATCACACTCGATAACCACACAAAATATGCTCTAACTGAGACCTACCGCATCAATTTGTCTTTTCTTTCGCCTGTACAAAATGGATCCACTGCTTTGTACTTCTTATATCTACTTTTACGACCCATACTTCGTAACTTTTTAAGGAAAGAATAGAGAAATTAAATCAAGAGTCTGCAGCAGAGGCCATACAAAAAAAACCCGGGGATGGGGGGGGGGGGGGGGGGGGGGGGGGGGGGGGGCGGGGGGGGGTCTGGTCTGGCCAGTGGGTATGAGCGAGGGGGGAGGGGGCAGAATTCACCATGACAATCGATCACATTCCTTAACGAATAATATTATTCCGCGTCATAGAAGTTAAGTGAGTTTATAATAATATTATGGTTTGAATGATTATATTTTATTGGAAAGAGAGAATATTTAATAAATATTGGGATGAATTTACCTAAGATTAGAATTATCTCCGAGGAAAAGTTGCTACGATTTTGTTTACGCGGAGAGCTATAGCGTATGTAATGTTGTGATTCGTCAGTGGAACTTGCTGAGTTGATGTCGACCTAATCCATCAAATATGTCTTATATTTCGCGAAAGAAGGAGAAAAGTATATGGGATGAAATATGCAAAGGTAAGAATATATATTCATGCTATAAATGAGACTCTATAATCTGAATATCTTCGTAAATTTTGTCTGACATTGTGGAGAAAAATCGATAATAACTTTCATCCAGTCCCATGCATTCTGTTACATGTGTGTTCTTGCAGTAAATTGTGTTTGTCTAGTTTTAGATCGACTTTTAGGTTGAGTAGTTTTAAAAGTAATTGTTATGGTTTGTTTTGTTGTTATTTTTGCGGAGGTAGGCAGAAGTATTGAGCCATGATTTGCAAAGCCGCATTTCTAAAATAAATTGTTTAAAACTATGATCTGTAATTTTTGTCTCGCCTGCACTGCGTAAGCAAATAGTGAGACATAGGCTCCACTTTTCCAATGGCATCAACAATTTGGGAAATGCTCTCATTTGAAAAGTATATGTTCAATTTCCATGAAACTTGCACACAAGGGTTGCAGAGGTCTATCACAAATAATGTGGAACAAATTTAAGGTCAAAGGCCAAAGTCAAAGATCAATTAAGGTCAATTGAGTTCAATTCTGTTCCAAAAACTTTACCTGAGGTTAAGTTTTTGAATTTTTACTTTATTTCAAAAGTATTTGTTCAAATTCTTTGAAACTTTGCATCATTCTTGGTAGGGATTGTCTTTATGTCACCCTCTTTCAAATGAATACCAAAATCTTACATTTTCGTCACATTAAAGGTCACCTTCTGACAGTTCTGACTCGGGTTAAGTTTTTGGTAAAATTTATTTTTGTCTCTACATACATGTAAGCAGTATGTACATGTATTATACACATGCATTTGACTTCTCAAAACTTTGCTGGTGGTGGATTTCAACCAAAATTGGCAGGGATCATCCTTAGGCAAGGAGGATCTTAATTATTACATATAGGTGGGATAAAGTCTTGGGGGCATCACCCCCAAGAGCACTAATAATGACAGTAATTAGATTCATTTTTGCTTCTTCTTTAAGCCCTGTTGCAAGATTGTAAACAAAGTTGGTAGGTATTATGTTTAGAGGAAGGAGACCTCAATTTCTTAAACAGGGTACCTTGCCCCCAAGGGGACTCAGGGCAGCACCCCTAAAGTGCCCCTATTTTGAAAATGAGTTGTTTTATTTCTATTTCTGTCTATTTAGTTTTTTAGTTTTTAGGCTTAACATTAGGTTGTCTATCTAATCTAAAGAGACAATTTAACCAACTTTAATTTGTTTAAACATGTTAAACTAGGTCATTATCTCTCTACTGGTGGAACCAAAATTTAGAAATCTTTACAAAGTCTAAACTTGTGACCATGTACACTAATCTTTGGATGTCATGCTTGCTCCTTATTATTTTCATAATTCTTTTTGTTTGATAATAGATCCACAAGATAATGATATTTTTTGCATTGTGGAAGTGTCTTTTTTTCTGTACTTTGCAGAGTTTGCTCTCATGCGACCACCATTTCAGCTGGATGATGATGGAGCGTCAGTTGCCACGGAGATCATCGACTACAACCCCGCAGCTCATTCCCCGGTCATGTTTGGTCACATGTACGAGAAGGTGGAACAAGCGGACACTGATCTCACCAGTGAATTTAATCCTGCTTTATCTCACCCTGCAGCTGTAGGCTACACCATGGTAGAGAAGCCTTCGAGGGAACCTACCCCACCCCCAGCACCTAAACCTCCTAAAGACACATGTAAGAGCTCTTATTACCTCTATCTTTACATTTTCAACTTTAGATTTCTCATTGCATTTTGGTTGAAAGGATTAAGAAAAGTTGACTATGTTTCATATTTCTGTGTATTCTTCATAGAATGAATTACCAGTTTACCTCATAGTCATAAATAAATTTGTAAATGAGCTTACCTCCATAGCTGTAATTTAGGCTATCAGCAGTTGCCAAATTGATTCTGTTGAGATATTTCCTTTCATTTTAGGGGAATGTATTCAAGTTTTAGTCAGGTATGTTTCCATGCAAGTATGATAGATCTATTATCAGTCATAAGTTTGGACTTCTTAAATTTTGCATAAGGAATCGTGCTCTTCCAGCAGAAATGCCATTGATTAGAAAAAATTCCTTCAAAGGATACACCACAATTATTATTCACTCTTTAAAAAAATGACTGCATTAGGTTCATTCTACCAAATTTGGTATTTGTTTTGTTTACTTTAATTTAATAAATTTTCTTTTAAATTATTTTTTTGGTGGGAGAGGGCTGCTGAATGTCATGCAATGCATGGATATCTATTGTCTGTTGATTAAGAAACTAAAAATCTCCCATTATTTCCTATCTCCTTCTGATATCAGGTACACCAAGAGAATATATGGAGCACTACATCTTCCCCATTCTTCTTCCAGCATTGCTGGCAATGTTGAAACAAGCCAAAAAAGAGAGATGTTTTGAGGTAAGAACATGCAGTAAGATCATGGTGCAAATATATGATGAAGTTTTTGCTTTATGTTTAGCCATTTATATTTGTTATGGCAAAAAGTTTTGTGCCAGAGTTTAGTCCAAATATGCAAATGATTTAAATTTATATTTAGATTACTTTTTAAAAAATACTTTTATATAAGAAAATTATATCATTATGTTGTTCTGGAAAGTTGGCTGTTTGCTTTTTAGCTAATACCTGTTTGGTCTATATTATTTCTAATCAATTAACCAGTTTTTACTAATTCATTTTCTCTTTTCAGAGAAAGCGCTTTCGCTTCAATGGTTTAGATTTTCTTACTGAGTACCTATGGAGGTGAGTCTCAAACCAAACCCAGAACTCGCAATTAGTGGCGTAGCATGGGTGTCGCCATTGAGGAGCACTAGTGTCATAGGGTGGGGGGAGGGGGGCTACTAGTCTTATTTGTTGGATGAAATGTGAGAGGACTAAGACATTGAGAGGAGGGTTTGGGAGAGGTCGTATCGTCTTCTCTTTGTGTTATCTGTCCCTTCTTCCTTTCTTTTTCTCTCTGTCTCTCTCTTTCTCTCTATCTCTCTCTCGCAGTTTGATAGGGTAGGGGGGGGGGGGGAGGGGGTAGCTGTACACTAATGATTACAATATATACTGTAAACATTACTTCTTTTTTTTTTTTTGAAAACTGTGTCAGACTTCATCTTTGCTTCAGTAACATCCTGTTCATCTCTGTTTAAATTTTTGCAGGCATAACCCAAGTATGAAGGGTAGGGAGCATGACAACCTTGATGAGATTCCATTTGTGAAGAGTATCCTTGCAGAAAAGTAAGTCTGGTATCATTGCTATGTGTTACAGTTGTGCCTCCCTGACTGCACGTAGCCTGTAAACATCTTGCCACTTTGTTTGTTCATTTGTTATGAAGAACCCGATTTGCAAGTTCAAACAACTGAAAATTTGTTTGTTAATAATCTTTATTTATTCAGTTCTCCCTCCCCCTGTACTCCTTATGAAGAAGAGCTAATCATCATATGCAAATTTGATTAGGATATGGAATGTGAATATAGATTTAGAGGTCTTGCAGATGTTTGAATGTGAATCCAACAACAGATTAATAATACACCGATACACTGAAGTGCACTTTTTGTTCACTCACTTGTTACCACAAAGGCGGTAATGAAAAAACATGTTTAACTCTTCGAAGATACAAATTAGAGAAATTTGGATTGAGAGGTAGAAGACATGGATGATCTTATGGGAATAAATTATAATTGTTGTGTTCATTGTTGTGTTCTGCCAACAGCCCCAGACCTCCTCTGCCTCTCTCTCTGATTTGGAGTGAGGTTGAAGCGGCTACGATCATCCAATCTTTCTTCAGAGGGTACAAGGTAGGATGCGGTTTTAAAAATCAAAAGTTAATAGATGTGCAACTAGTTGTGTAATTATGTAAAGAAAGGATAATTATCCCTTTTCAAGGGATTGAAAGAAATGTACTCATAAGCTCATACATGTAAGTATTCTGTAACCAAAATAAAAAATAAAAAAAAGTGATAGGGATGAATTTTCATTTTCGTGAGATTGGTAACATATTTTAATGAAGTATTTGTTCTCACAGCTAGCGGAAAAACAACAGCAAGTGTGCTATTCTTCACAATGCAGTTTATGAGAAAAATAATGTCAGTGCGTTTTTGCTGCATAGTTCGAACATTGGTTGGAGTTGTCTTTTCTAAATATACAGTGGAACCTGTATATACAGGACACTCAAGAGAGAAAAGAAATGTGGTATTTTTAAAGGGCAATCCAACCTTGGTAATAAGATGATTTGTGTAAAAGCAGAAAATAAGAAAAACAGGATGGTGAAAGTTTGAAAGAAATCTGACAAGGACTAAGAAAGTTATAGGTGTTTGAAAAATGAGATGCCTACATCTATGCGAATCTCAAATTGGCAATTTGTTGAGTTGATAGTGACATACTTGCGGACAACTCTCCCGTTTTTCATACACAAAAATATTAATTTGCAGTTTTCTCCAAAGCACCTTTACCCTCGGGGCAGTACTTAAAATATATTGGAGATAGCATATTGTTATAGGTCCTCATGAAAGAAAAAGATCCTACTGAGTAATACTTTTTTTTTTCAATGAAATTTTAGTCATTTTGTGTGTTGAAGCAAATGGGTGAGTTGTCTGCAGCTACATCACAGTGACATTCCTATTCGGCCAGTTTGAAATTCCCATATGTATAAGTGATTACACCTTTTAAAAATTCATAACTTTCTTATTGCTTGTCCGATTTCGTTCAAACTTTCACCAATCAGCTTCTGTGATTTTTCCTCTATTTTCAGAGCAACTTGCCATTAAGGTTGGATTCCCCTTTAAGCAGGTGTTCTTTATGTTAAGGTTTCTTCAGCACAGTTTCAATGAGAAATACCGTCACGTACTTACACTCCTACGAGCGCCGTTTCATCTGTGTATCGAGCTGTGACGTATTCACTGCGCGAGAGTGCACTGTAGGGGGCCAGGAGGCCCATTCATTTATGTGTAATTTACTCGTCATATTTCTTATATTTTCCTTTTGATTGCAGTTTTCCCGTTGTAATGGTATACTTTTTTGGAAAATTTAATACCTTCTTGTAATATTAACATGAGTCACAATGCATTCACAGTTTTTTTCTTTCTTTCCCAATGTTCTGAATTTGGGCATCACAAGTGAATTTATTCCATTCACGTACGTGTTGTAGTGGGCGACACATTGCCCAGATAATCGGACACAGGTAGGTCAAAATGCCATTATGTAAAAAGCATCACCCTCATATCGAAAATAA
The DNA here is from genome assembly GCA_025618425.1 of Heliocidaris tuberculata. Classification (NCBI taxonomy): domain Eukaryota; kingdom Metazoa; phylum Echinodermata; class Echinoidea; order Camarodonta; family Echinometridae; genus Heliocidaris; species Heliocidaris tuberculata. The sequence goes on from CM046836.1 coordinate 50,513,931, forward strand.
CTTGATTCATATAAAAATACTGGATATTTCTGAGCTATTTCCCACTCTCTTGAGTCCAATGTGAATAGATATTCATGAATATAATCATCATTCATTCGCAAAAACAGCTAATTCATGGAAGCGCAACGCACCCTAACCGCACGCCGAGAGTGCTGGCACCGCGTCAAGGCCAAGCTCTCGTTGACTCGGCTTCCCGGTTTTGCAAAGAAACACGGAGAATTTTAGCATTTAACAAATATTTGTGTAACTCAACAACTTTTTAAACGAATGATAAAATAAAAAATATATTTCTGATTATACTGCTAATGTTTTCATAATCATAGGATCAGCACAATTACAAATGCAAATATTTAAGCTGAACTGTTCCCCTTCTCATCTGAAAAAGCACGCGAAAGTACTGATCCGCCCACGAAGTGGGGCTGACTTTTGATGCCGACACGCTTGGCGTATGGTCTCGTGGCGCTTCGATGGAGAGCCGTTTCTGCAGCTCGCTGTCTCAGATCAAAGTTTTTATTGTCTGAAATATCTGCAGACATCGGACTTGAAAGTGGAAATAACTCTTTAAGAATATACTTCGAGAGAACATTTCATAGCTTAAATTCGATATAAAGATGATTCCTTGAACATAATTCCGTTTAACCAACCTGTAGCCAAATGTGGGAGCAAAATAGAAGAAAAATTTGTATTTTTCCATTAGATTTCATGCTCACTAGCTCTGCGAGAAAAACTGTGTATTGGAAATGGTTTGTGTTTACGTAATTTACATATTTTGAATATTAATGATTCACTCAAGATAATTTCTAAAAAACTGCAATTTTTAAATTTTGGGCCAAATTCCAATACTTTCCATTTTTCTTTTAAATTACGTAATTATTTCAACATTTTAAGAGTGTTTTTGTATGAATTTTTTTGAAGCTACGTAAGATTTTATCACATGACTTTGAAAGAGGCTGAAGATACATATTCAGTAGATGAATAAACATGAGATTCAGATTACCTATCGGGGGATATGAATTTTGATTGGTTGATTTTTCCATACCATTTCTTTTTATTTTCAATATTTTTGATCAGCTGTTCGATGACCAAACGCGCGCATATGCAAATGAGAAAAATGGCCGCGCGCACAGATGAGACGCAGTGTAAGTACGTGCCGTTCAAGGGAAACAAAAAATGTGATCTCATCACAATAGGAGGTCACTATAGAAGCAGGATTTGCTGCACGTCCTTGGTGTTGCTTTTTGAAGATGAAAAAATGTATCCATCATTACTGGCTGGGAGACATTTCTGTGATATTGATTTATGTACTGTAACAGGTGAGGAAGCTGGAGCATATCCAAGAGCTCCGACAATGGCAGAAGGAGTGGCGCGAGGAGAATGCAGACATCAAACACAAGGTGGAGCACTTCTGGATGGAGCATGAGCCAGGTCCAGCCCAGGAGGAGCTCCGTCGCAGTGCCAAGCACAACAGGAGCCAGGGCTACCCTGCCTGCTTCAGGCTCCGCACGTGGAGCCCCAGCCCGGAGCCGGTCCCTCCTCCACCAGAGCTGGAGGTGAATCCCTCAGAGGCAGATCACACAACGACGGCTGGGGATCAGTTATCGCGTACTGCTGCAACGGAGAGGACGGGCTCCGTGCTCTCGACTGTTCCATCAACGACTGTCTCGTCAAATAAGAGAACTATTGTGTCATAGTGTCATAGGAATTTATGAGAACATGGCATTTCAACCCTTGCGGAACATTCAGTGCACATTGGCTACTAATGGAGCATATGGCAGGATTTTTTAAAGCAAGATTTACAAGAATAGAGCTGTGAAGATCGATTTCCTTAGTCAATTTTTGTTTGATGTTAACATGTTTGTCATTATTTGCACTGGATGCTTGTATTGTTTACTTAGTTATAAATTAAGGCTGTCTACCTTACACAGAGATGGCATAAGATACCATGAATTCAATGCATTTTCTAACTTGTTCTTTTAAAATGTTGCTAATCAAGGGTCCATGTCAGATATGCCCAAAGCCCTTCAGAAGGGTACAGAGATGTTATATCTTTATGTGATATGTGCTATACAAGAACAGAATATTATTGTTAAAAGGAGTTTTACAATAAGCCGATTCGTAATTAGTACATGGTACAAAGGACCCGGAAATGACCCCAATTTGCAAGCGCATCTGTTTTGGTGGATGCGCTACTTGTTAACCCTTTCAGGATAGGAATTATTTAAGGGCTAAATTGATCACATTTTGTTCTTCAAATTGGCAAAAATATTTTTCTTTTAGCTCTACATGTTTCTAATAAGGTGTGATGTTTTTGAAAACAATATACATGGTTAAAAATTTTGTTAAAAAGTTGAAAAATTTGATTTTGAACCTCTCAGTGTGTTGCCAATTTAAGGATTTTAAAACTTATTCTTGTTTTAAAAATTCCTGGCATCAAACACAATATGATCATGAAACAAAAATGGACAGAGTGTGCAGAAATTTTTACTCTTTCTACTCATGCATCTGGTATATTTTTTAGAGCTCTGAAACAAAAGTTATTTAGCAAAACCACAAAATGTGGTCAATTGTCTTGAAAGGGTTAAACAACTAAAATTCTACTGGTGCATGCATTATGGTGTGCACACTATGAGAGCGTGTATTAAAGGGGGTACCCAATGCTGAAACAATGTTAGTTCATTTAAAAGATCATGATTTTATTAGAAGAAAATCATCTGCCTTAAATTTTTTTTTAAATTCGTGTTGCCAGAAAATCCCCGAAATATGGTAAGATTTCAGGATATTTTGGCTCCTCAGCTGTGTCCCAATTTCAGCTAGGTAACCACAATGACGTCAAAGTGGTTACCTTGTCGCGCAATTATAGCAAAATGCGCGCAAGGTGTAATGCATTTTGTACAGTCTAGCGCGCAACACATCTGCAATACGCGAACCTGGGTAACCACTTTGACGTCATTGTGGTTACCTAGCTGAAATTGGGACACAGCTGAGGAGCCAAAATATCCTGAAATCTTACCATATTTCGGGGATTTTCTGGCAACACGAATTTAAAAAAAAATTTAAGGCAGATGATTTTCTTCTAATAAAATCATGATCTTTTAAATGAACTAACATTGTTTCAGCATTGGGTACCCCCTTTAAAGGTCATTTGTACTTGGTACAAATGACCTTTATCATCATAAGCGCAAAGAGCAATTACGAACTGGCTTATTCATATACCAGTATTCATTATGCTACTTATGTCACAAGCAACAAACAAAATTCTAAGGACATAGAAAGATTTAAATCAATAAAAAATATATTTCATTATATGACAAGTCACAGTTCAGTGTATCAAATTGCATTTCAAGAGTATGATTTGATTAAAATTTAATACTATTCACATGATTACAATAATTAAAGTATTACAACTGTAATAGTATCAAAAGAACATGTAGTATAGATCATTTATCATTTTATTTTCTGGAGTTTAAAAAGACATGATAGTGATAGGTTTGAAATAATCTGTGCATGATCAGTCTGTCTTGATTGTCTATAGAACTATATTAAGCTATTACTGCAAATATTAACTTAAAATGCAAATCTAATAATAATAATAATAGCTGTTTCTTATATAGCGCCTTACCAGTTACAATGTAACCGACCAAAGTGCTTACAGCATTATTACACCGGTCACTAGATTCAATTGTGACTCTGCACATTACAGTGCACATTCTCCACTCCTCTGGAAAGCATTCTAGCCAGTAATACATGGATGTACAGCAATACCAGTCATGGTGCACCATATAACTGTTCCGCTTTGTGCTCAATTACCAAACCATGAAGAACAATTCAGAGTTCATAGCTTTTACTAACACATAAATACTTAAATAACAAACAAAAATAAAATGTATGAATATTATACAATGAACCAAATGTCTACTACATGTAAATGAGGACTTACCCTTTTCCCCCATATATTCATGGAAATCTTTTTAACATCCATAATTTAAAAATAGTTTATTAGGTATTATTTTGGCCTAAACAACTGTAATGCTCAAAAACTGCCACATATCATACAAGCAGTGATCGAATACCTGTCTACCTGTCTGCTTTTCTTCCCATGGAAAATAAATCAGTTTTCATTAAGGACATAATATATAAAATAATATTGCCTCCCTGTATCTATACCATTATTAAATGATTTAATAACCACTAAGAATATACACATGTATGCTGATATTGAAAAAAGTCCTTCAAACTTTGTGCCTGCATCTTTTGTAACATAACATATTTTGTTATCTTTTGTGTCTTGTAAATATATACTCTTGTAATATAAGAATTTATTTGTACATAAGATATCAACAATGTATATTATAATACATCCACATACTTTAATGTACTTTACGATATGTAAATGAAATGTAAAGGTATACAAGTGATTGTGATTAAAACAAACTTTTAAACAATATACTGCTGTTAAGAATTTTGTTTCCTTTGTCATGTTGAAAAAGCAAAAAAATGAATATGTTTATTTGCTGCACTATAAAACACACGGCCAGATTCACTTAAAACAGAATGTTCAATGAAAAAAAAAGAAAAATGAAATGCTGAATACTGAGTGCATAGAAATAGATACATGAGTTGAACTTGCTGAAAAGAAAATATACCAGAAGATTGAAAAATTATTACCCACTTGCCTGTGAATCGTAAACAAGTAGTCTTAACAGCATTCAGATTCACAAGAGTCGGGGCTATCGCCCCAATCCAAGGACATTTGCAAACCTGTGGTTTTCAATGACTCTTTGGAACCATAGCTTAATCTCTCATAACCTTGAATGCCACATCTCCCAAAGTTAATCATAGTCCAACTGTACAGTGTGCAGTTGGCTTTACATATAAATGATTATGCTGAACAACATTGCACTTGATTACAATTCTTCGGAAAGCCTTGAAGAATAATTCTAAATGCTATTCAAGCTACAGCTGCTATATAAAAGATAAAAGGAAACCAAATGTCTAAGAGGGCGAACACTCCAAACCATAATATACTGGCAAGCTTTTCTATTGGCAAGGGTAGTAAAATAACTTCATGAAAACCATTTCAATACTGAATTTTTTAAAATGGAAGAAAAAAAATATTCCAGAAGGGGAAAAAAGTTACTTGCATTGAAATATGAGCTACCATAGTCTCTAAAATATAATAAATATGTATATGCAATTTATAGCAAATTATAAAGAAATTTGTATATCACAGAATTCAGTTGATATTACAAAAAAATGATATTTACCAGGGCTGTACAAATGACTCTGTGAAAGTTGCCATTCCCATGGGTGATGTGAAACCTTTCCAAAACTTCCATGATGGGTAAAATAGAATTACGGTACATCTTCAATTTTGAGATGTTCAGGTCATTTTGGGCTGCACTGTTTGATTTCTTAAACCCTGAACTTGAAATGAGATGACGATTAAATGCAGGAGGTTAAATATCAATAAAATGAATTTACTTCTGCTCTACCGAAAAATAGGTCTGGTGCCCAGCAGAAGGGTAAGAATGGAAATGAGGGCAACGGATAGACATTTTGAGAGGGAAAAAAAAGCATTCAAAGGTACTGACTGTTCTAGACTATATCTACATGTACGCAACACATTTCAAAAGTAAAAAGTGATAGTTTATAGGTTTAGAAAATTTAACAAAACACTGTTCACTCTATTCTGCCAAGCACACAATGATACACGTGTGTTCACAGGTTACAAACATGATAAAAAGATCTGTAAAAGTAATGAAGGCGTCTTATAATATGTTTTTCATATTACACAAATTCTTAATGCATATAATCACTAAATGTATATTCAGAAGAAAAACCAAACAGTGACAGATCATTAGGAAAACTCTCCATTTAATCTCTCTCGGAGCTGAAACAGACTTTTGCCATTTTAAGTTGACTCTGGGGGCCTCTCAAGAATAATATGTAAACAAAAATGCCCAGCTAGTGAACTGCTCTCCAGAAGGGGAATTAAGGGGGGGGGGGGGGGGGGGGACTTGTGAGCAGCTGCCATTTATAAACATGAGCGATTCCAAACTAAGAAAATTCTGTCTCACAGCACTCGAAGCTCGAAGCCTAGGTGCACAAACATTTTTTTTACATAACTTTGGTTCTGGTGGGTCAATTTCTTTCATTCAAAGGTGAAAATATGTGTCTGACTAACAATATGAAATATGAAACTAATATCTACATCAAATAGCAAGGTTTATACCTTTACCATTTTAATGTCAGTCAGTAGCTTAATCTTGAATTTATCAGCTGGGAGGGAGAGTCGCTCGAGTCAGCTCACTTTGTGGTGGAATGTTAACTGTCAATCAACGAGACGTACTTCGATGAATGACCACTTTTTCATTTCTGTCATAACCATTTTCCAGCCAATTTTGATGGATGAAAGGTTATTCCAATATACCTTATTACAAGAAAGATGATTATGTCAAAGAAAGAATGAAATTGGCATATTTTCCACTATTTTCCACAATACTGCCCAGCTGCCAGTATCCTTTTTAGGCAGGAATGTCTGGAAAAGTAATTCAGTCTTGGGTTGCTATAAGCATGAGGTGACCTGCTGAAAATAAAAAGTCTGTTTCAAATCCAAATTTTGGGGCCCAAACTCGGAAACTTTTAAACGTGGGTATTCCTCATGTTCCCAATATGAACCTAAAATAATCTGACTTGAAAAGTAAGTAGCCCTCACAAATAAGATCTGTAGCTTTACCCTGATTACAACACATAAACAATCATAAGGCCATGATAATATCACACAATTTTCCAGAAATATAAGTTGAAATGCTGAAAAAGAAATGAACTACATTAATTCCTTATCAAATTGTTCTAATGAGGCTACTCATGATTACACAACCATTTGACTCAAATCTTGTTCAATTAAGAAAAGAAGAAGCACTTTGCATTTAGTACTGTTAGCAGTGCTGACAGGGATAACAAGCCCTTCTGTGCCACTCTGCACTGGGAACAACTCACACTCAGTGGACATCAAGGCCGTGTATCCAAGAAAGCTGAATTGATTGCAAATACTTACAGGTATTTTTGCATTAAGTACATATTTTAGAACACTCACATTCCAGATCTTTTGATAGCAATGTGTAGGATAGCTTCTAAACAGGTGATTTGAAAATTTTCAAAAGGTACAATTCTACAAAACATGAAATTTATAGCTATTTAGAGGTCTGCTAAGAAGCTTGCAATTCAAGTCTTGATACCTTGGCCCCCAATGTTTTTCGTTTTAAGTAATGTCAAGTTTGCCCAAGTGCTGAGTTAGCATGACCCCCCCCCCCCCCCAAATCATCATTCATTAACAAAATGTCACGGTTCCAATATGAGTTTCAGTTCTTTGTTTTATTGTAAATTTGCATCTTCACCATGCACATATTGTTTTGGGAAGAATACACTAATATTTATATTCCAAATGTGTAGGAAAACATATTCAATCTTGGACGGGATTTGCCACTCTTGGCACGGAAAGGTTAAGAATATAGGAGTACACATCTTATTCCGCTCATACCTATGATCTACACGATAAAACTCAAACTAGATTCCCCCTAAGACATGGTCTACAGTAACAAATACCAGGCAGAAGACTGCCCATATAAGGATGAGGATGAGCCAAATTTTGTGCCTAAATGGAGACATGTGCTGGTGATAGACCCAACGTTTGCCCATCGTTCTCTCAGTCTTCTTCCTCCCGTAATACACCAGGAAGATGGGGATCAGGTACTGGATAGTGGCTCCAGCGTACGACCCTGTGATCCCAACAAGAAGCGTGACATTTGTTGTGGCAAACGCAACCGCTATGGGCGGAGCCAGCACCAGGGTCGGAAACAAAAGCCGCCTGATCGTCCAATGGTAAAGCTTGTTCTCATGCAGGAAAAGCGCCATCAGATTGTTGCGCAGCGTGATGCCGATGATCGGGAAGTTGGTGCTGAGCGTGAAGACGGGGAAGAGGGCGACAAAGTACTGGAGAGGGATTACAGGCAGGACTTTGCTCTTGAAGAAGTTGAGTGTGTAAATGTCCTGGATCTGATCACTCTCGAATGTCAAGATGGCGGTGATTGACAGGAACAAGTAGAAGAGAAGGATGAGGACGTAGTCACCAAACAGGAAAGCCGTGATACGCTTCTTGGGCTTGACTGGCGTGATGAGAGAGGGTAAGGAGTGATGGCACATGAAGGCATACACGCACACACCAAAGAAGTTAGGAATACTCTCAAAGGAGCCTGTAGCGGCTGGTTTAACATCACTCTTCCCTCGACTTATGTACACCAGTGAAGAGAGGATCATTGTTAAGAACGCTGAAACGATAGAAAAGAACAGAAAAGTAACAATATAATGGATGCAAAATCATCATCACAATGGGTTTGGGATACATCTATGGCTATATTAATGCAATGAAATAGCAAGATTTAGAATTTATATTTAGCATTCTAATCTTATCCTAGACACATATTGTTTCAAGATGAACTATCTTTTAATCTTCACCATGATTAGGTTATGGCCTCACATAATGAATATGAACGCTTTTTTAAAAGTTTCCTTCAAATTTTGTTGTTAATACAGAGCCCCAAAATACTCTCCTTAAAAACTCTATAAAATGAATTTTAAATTAGATACCTGTTGTCTCCATTTCATTCAAATACCAGCTGCACAATTTGTATTCAGTAAGCACTCACATATATCAATTTACATGTACATATCTGCAGGAGTGAATAAACTCATTAGTCTTCTTCAAACCTATAGACACCATGGCCAGTATTCAAACAATGTACTAACTTTAGTCCAGGCTCAAGTGGGCAGATTTAGTCCACCGATGATGGAACGCCAAATGTCAAGTCAACCTAATTCTGTAAAAATTCCCATAATTCTGTACGTAAATGAACAAACTGAAATCACATCAGCTTTAAATCAGTATTATATTTTCATTTCATGACTGTATTCATTTCATTTATTCATTTTGTTACAGAATCACAGTAATTTATAAAGAGATTGACACTTCCTTCTTCATGAATAAGTGGACTCAGTGAAACCAGATTTAACTTAGTCCAACTTTATGAATACAAGCCAAAATGTCTAAAGAAGTCCTAACTCCTTTCAAAATTTTCTTACCTAACCATCTCATGATGGTGGTGAATATCTGAAGATATTTAGTTTTCTGTACGTTGAAATAGACAAAGATTCCTAGGCTGACAGCAAATATTGCCTGATGAGAGAAGAAAAAGAACATTGGTTGGTACATCACTGCAAGTCATTTTCTGTTTTATCCTTGGTCAATCCTACCCTGGACTACATAATACAGAAGATTACCAATCAGACAAACTGGTACTCTTTTTCAGAATAATTATCACCTAGACAACTACATTGTATTAAAGTGTAGCACCTAGATGATCATCCACTCCCAGAATTATCAGTAAAGCATGGTATCAATTATATATTTAATGGGTTTGATTTGATTTGATTAAATTTTAATACAAGTAAAAGGGTGGCACATAAAGTAAATGAAATAAATTTCTTTCAAGGGGATTCACATAAGTAATGATATCCGTTCAAAAAATTACAAACAGATGGATATAAGATATCATATACACTTCCATTGAGATGCTAGTTGAGGTTTTACTTCTCATATTTAAAGAACAAAATAGAATTATAGTTGATACTAAAAAGGATTTCCATCTGACACATTAAATGATCTTGATGTCATTCTCTTAGGTAGAAGAAGCTTTACCCAGTGACGTAAAAAATATATATACCTTTCGAAGGCAAAGTACTGAAAATCCGCCGTTCGACTTTTTTTTTGACACCCGGTATAGACAGGTTGCCTTTTAACCCTTTCAAGACAATTGACCACATTTTGTGGTTTGGCTCAATAACTTTTGATTCAGAGCTCTAAAAAATATACCAGATACATGAGTAGAAAGAGCAAGAATTTCTGCACACTCTGTGTCCATTTTTGTTGCATGACCGTATTGTGCTTGATAGCAGGGAATTTAAAAAAGAAGAATAAGCCTTAAAATCCTTAAATTGGCAACACATTGAGAGATTCAAAATCATTGTTTTTTATCGAAATTGGCAATTTTTTCATCTTTTCGACAAAGTTTCTAGTTGATACTAAAAAGGATTTCCATCTGACACATTAAATAATAAAAATATTATTCATTAACCCATAGCAGTTCTGAGTTTTCCTAAGGTCTTAATTAATCAGCTTTCCCTTCTCAAATCGGCAACAATTATTCTATTTTTCATACTCCTACATACTTTAAAAGATATCAAAATCTTACATAAATGAAGCAATGTGAATGAAAATTGAACAATTTAAAAGAAAATTGCTAATTTATACACGAAAATAGTGATTATATAATTTACACTGTGTTGCCGATTTAGAGACTTTAATTGTAAGTTAGAATTACATCGTTCTTATTCAAGAACAGCACAATGTACTGCATTAAAAATGGACTCAAAATTTTCAATAAATTTTTCTCTTTTTGCTCATGTATAATGTGTAATTCGTAGCATCTTGGATCAAAAGATACTGCAAAAGTGTCACTACAAGGAGACACTGTACTGCTATTGTTTAATACAATGAAAATGATAATTATTTCATTCAGCTATTCCACAAGAGAAGATTAATTCTTTGGCTGTTAATCAACATTTTGCAAGCATCATCTACCAAGTATTGTTTACAGCTACATGTAGGTTAAACAAAAGTCTGAAAAGCTTTCCAAATTGTCAAGAGCGTCTTCTTCAGAAAGATGGGAATTCACGTCAATCTAAATACATAACCAGAAATGGCTTGTAATATTTAGTCAATCATTAACTCCTTCCATGCAAAGAATTTCAGTGATGAACATTTCATTTAGACTCAAAATGGCTATATTTTCTCTGTCTACCTTCAATATATGCTCTTGTGCAATATCTTTTTATGCCCAAATTACTCATAAAACTCACTGAAAGTCAACATTCAACTCTTGAAAGTTCATAATAGCAATTGCTGAAACTTTGGTTGCATAGAAGGGATTAAGATTAAGGGGTAATCCTATGTAACCTTATAAAGGTTAGACACAATTTTTTTTTTTACCAGATATATTCTGTATGCATTCATTCTGGATATATCAACACCAGGCCAACACTGCTCATTGTCGCTATGATTTTGGGAGTCGGAGTCGAAAGTGCTGAAATTAAACAAAGTTATTGATTAAGACAATGGACTAAAAATCAATGTAGAATAAGTTCATTTATTATTTATATCAAAAGTTATAAAGATCTTCTACATTAAGGCTATAGGAATGATTTTTTGAATATCATTTGGCTTACTTCTTTCTCTTGTGGTAGCTAGGCAACAAGAACATCAGAGGTTTGCAAATAAAAATCAATAATTTTTGTTCACTTCTTGTAAAACAAGTGAATGAGTAAATTACACAATGCGTAATAAATGTCCCCGCCGGAAGTGCAGATCTGTGGAAATTAACTAGCCTGAACCTTAAAACTTCAGTGAAAAACTTTAGTGAATAAAATAATAATGTTACTGCATGCAAAAGAAGAGAATACCAACAATGCATGTATACAACTGAAATATAAAACATGAAAACATTATGAACCTTCAGCCATTTTGAATACATTTGCATAAATTTGCATGAATAATGAATTTCAAAATTCTGTGTAGAAGTTTGGAAGCCCCCACCCAGCCCTATCAGATAAAACAATCGGAATCAAAATCCGATGTGAAATAGAGGAGAAGTAGCATTTTTCGTCAATTTTGAATAAATTTGCATAAATTTGCATAATTAATGAATTTCAAAATTCTGTGTAGAAGTTTGGAAGCCCCCACCCAGCCCTATCAGATAAAACAATCGGAATCAAAATCCGATGTGAAATAGAGGAGAAGTAGCATTTTTCGTCAATTTTGAATAAATTTGCATAAATTTGCATAATTAATGAATTTCAAAATTCTGTGTAGAAGTTTGGAAGCCCCCACCCAGCCCTATCAGATAAAACAATCGGAATCAAAATCGGCCAAGAAATGACGGAGAAGTAGCATTTTCTAACATTTGAGCACACACGGACAGACGGACGGACACACACACACACACACGCACACACGAACGGAGCCCGTTTCATAGTCCCCTCGCGAACTTCGTTCGGCGGGGACAATTATAACTTTACAATATCGGATTGAAATTCATGTCAATCCGATGCAAAGTCCAAGTTTGCATTAATTCACCACATGTGCACAGCTTGAAGACCTGTTAATTTGGTCAAACAAAAATTTGCCTGGGCAGCGATTCCGAGGTGAAAATATGCATTATTGACATTTCTCTGTCATAAATTTCTCAATAAATACAATGTAAACTTCAGAATATGTAAATTCAAAGTAAATGGAATAAAACTGCACACTGAAAAAAATTTACTTTTTAGCCTTTGAAAACATATTGCATTGAGCATGGTCCCCTTTCATTCACTCAATAGAAAAGAAAGATGGATGAATAAATGATTTCAATTCTCATAAAAACTTCTATGTTACCATGTGATATCTCTGAGTGACTTGGGTACTGCCACAGCATAGATGGCCAGGTCTCCATACAGGTATACTATGAGGCATATGTAAAACAGGATGAGACCAACTGCAGATTTTAGCAACAACATAAGAAAAAGAAGAGAAAATATACCAAAAATGAAATACCATCAATCAAAACAGTCATCCACTTTCCTTAGTCAACAAGGGTATTGAAGGCATACAGGCTTTCGTTGACATTGCCCAGAAATACTTCTCAGGAGCTTGAAGTTTATACAACTCATCACCTCTTTGTGACTTAAAAACTGAATTTTGTATAAATGACACAGGACACAGAGAGAAAAAAAAACAAAAAAAACCCAAGTCCTTGACTTTAGGTGAAAGTGAAGTTAACTTTTAACCTCCTATGCAAAACACACACAAAAAATAAATAAAATGCATTCGCAATACAGAAAGGGGCAATTGAGATGAAACAGAAGTTCTTGGAATTTTCTTGCAATCAATTTTTCAAGCAATTGTCTGTTTCATAGTCCATACCTGCAGCAGCTGAAAAAGTTAGTTTAGCAACCAAATATATTACTTTAGTAGCCAAATTAACAGAGACTGCACTCAACTTCACCCTGCACCCGAATGAAAATCTCATTTGAAAAATCGCACGCAGAAGAACATATATGACATGATCTCAAAGATTTTGCATCTAAATTAAAAATGCAAACAAAAGAGCGTTTACTTTCATGTGACCTTTCCACCATCAATGAAGCCCTTTGGAGGGATTGTCTGGGGGCAGAAACCCTTTTCTAAGCTTTTGGTGGCAAGTCCCCAGCAAGAATTTAACTCTATACTACGAAGGTCTATTTTTAAACTAAGCATACAATTTTTATTCCTTTCTGAAAGAGAAACAGATACATGCTTCTTGATGGTTTGGTTCCCATGGATAACGTTTAATGTCAAACTTGTCAATGACACTCAAAATTGGAAGCTTGGAAGTTTATTTATTATAATTCTTAGAGAACCTAGTGAAACTGAATAGGTTAATATTATGAACGTAAATCCACAGGTTATATGTTTTTTTTCCCTTGAAATCCATGTATAACTATTTTAGTTTGAATATGGGCAAAATTAATTAATTTGTCCCCATACTCCTTCAAAGCAAAATAAATGAGAAAGATATAAACATAATAACACAATCATATTCAAAGACTTGGAAGAAAACCAATAAGGAAAACATACTGCAAGAAGACCACTGAATTTGAGGGAGGGGAAAAAAAAAGATGTACAGTGTAGCTTTAATACATAATCAAAATTTTTAAAAAATAAGCAATGGCACTGCAGTCATTCACATTTTCATAAAATGTTGACAAAGAGTGGAATCTTTTGTCTCTCTGTAATGATATTTTGAGTAAAAATGCACACAAAAAAATCAAATGACTGAAATCTAATAAAATTAAGAAAAAAATATCAGGGACACTTGAATAGAACTATGAATATTACTAGTTTGAAGGAAAAAAAATCAAGATGGAGTTTCTATAATTCAGTATCAAATGGTCCCTCAAGGTCAACTCTTTCCAAAGGGAAAAAACATCTGAAGTTTTGCACTTTCAAAACATTACTTGACACAGAGTCTGCATTTAACTCTTCTTTTTTAATAATAACAAGATATATAACTGGCATTCATACAAAGTCAAGGATTTCACTATAATACATTTAGTATCACATCACTGTATCCTATTTCAGGGATAATCTATAACATTTTTACACAACAGCTGCTTGTAATCAATTTCTAAAACTATTCACTCTGTCACTATTGTAGCAAGAGGATGTAGCGGACATCCCCTCCCACACACAACTTCGTTCTTTTCTGTACGATATAGATATAAGTGCATTTGAGAGTTAATGCGCACATGAATACTTTGCATGTACGGGTACACAATCCCTTTTTTTCCACCATTTTTGTTGACCAAAAAATGGTGCATGAGCAGCTCTAGCCTCCCCCCCCCCCCCCCCCCACCAAGGAAAAATCACCTTCAAATACTCACCTTTATTGAAGAACATTGAGGCCATCTGCCCCATGTCCACCAGTTCTGTGATCTCAAAATAATCTGCATGCTTCTTCGCTGCTCTCACTGCAACATAGTACAGATTACCAAAAAAAGTATTGATCAGTAAACTTTCACACAGAATTTGATACAACTCTTTTTATTTCAATCAAATTAATTTATTTCTATTAAAATAATTTGATTAATATCAATACTCGAAGAAGAATAACAAGAAGCAAACTTCCAAACAAAACAATTACCACTAATCTTTCATTCAAAAAATATATTGATTCATTGTCAATAACATAATTCAAGTAATTAATTGAATTTTCATAATTTGCCTCTCTAAGAACCATGACTGAAATATCAATTTTCCTTCTGTGTGACATGGCCTCTCCTGAGCCTTGTCAATAATTCTATTACATCATTCTGTCAAGGCAATATCCACCCGTGGACACTCTAATTGAATAACATGTATATGAAAACAGTGTGGTTGTACACTCAATGAAATTGCCAAGCAATCCTCCATATTCATTTGTTCAATTGGTTCAATTTCAAATTCATTATTTCTCTCTGCTGTAATTTTCCATGTCCTTTTCTATTTTCCTACACATGTGTCAATCCTTTTTTGCAATTGCTCTCAAGATTTATTTTCTATTACCACCCCCTCCTTATTTTTCATCCAGTATGCACTATCTCCTCTTACTTTCTCTCATAGTTCAACAACTGATCATTGTGTCATGCATTCAACATGGCATGGATATTTATCCAAGTTCCAAAAATCTGATATGGAAATGAAAAAGAGGGGGTTGGGATATTGTCCTGGGGTAGTTCTCCTATGATAAGTGCATGGTGGCTATTGTCCTCTGGTGTAGTTTTCCAGGTACTTGTGACAAGAATAATACTAGACAGACCCTTCAACATGTATCTTCCTAGAGGAATCCTAGACAAAGACAATACAGTGGAAACTCAGTATAACCAGGTCCTTGGGACCATCAAAATTACCTTGTAATAGCAGGAATCTCGTTATATCAGGTTAAAAAAAAACAATAGAATATAAAGAGCTGGGACCAGTAATATTACCTTATTATATCAGGAATATTCTTATATCAGACCTCTTTATACTGAGTTTCCACTGTTTAGGGACCACTATATGCAGGTGACCACTCTAGGCAGGTGACCACTATAGGCAGGTGATCACTATAGGCAGATGACCACTATTAAGGCATGTTTGATGTATTCACCTGATGAGTAATTGATAGGGTTTCCACTGAGTAACCTTTCCTTCTCATCATTCTCAGCATCAGGTATGTACGGATCACTGCTAGAAGAGCTTGTTGAACTCGTTTCATCCAGCTAATATCACACAATAAAGCAAATACATGTATACATAGAAAGCAACTACATGTACATCAAAATGCAACTTTCTACATCAATGCCATTCAAAACAAACTCACAACTTTCCCAAAATCAATGCACAGCAGTTTGAATAACCCTTTGCACCTCCTTTCAAAATACATGAACATTGCAATGACATATTACATAATCCAAACATGATTTTTATATGTAATACAATGGGGTATTAAAATTGCCCTCAAATGGATTTTTAAAAGTCTTTGCCATTGTGTTTTAAGTAATTAGCTGGAAGTTGTTGTTTTGTTGTATTGTCTTTACCTACAAAGGTATTGTTAACATATATACATACACATGATGCATTCAGCTTTTGCTTTTAAAAGCACAATTTTTCAAGTAACATTATGATAGTTTTAAACCAGTGTGAGTAAAACCAAGGAGTTATCACTCCTTGGTAAAACATTCTACAGATCAACTATGCAGGTTCAGCAAAAAAAGTCAGGTGTAAGAAAGAATTCATGGGAAGGCATGAGTTGAAAGGTAAACTTTGGCATGCTCTACATTTTCAAAATTCAAAAATACTCCACTGCTTTAGAATTTTAATTCGATACTGTTCTGCTTTTTTTAACACACTAAATGAAAGCGGCATCGATTTTAAGTCTGGCATTTATGATTTTATTACATTAGGGTCAATTTCACAGCATGAAACATTCATGAGTCTCAACAACTCGCGAAATTCACGAACATTAGATGCATGCAAAAGCTTCTGGTTTTACAGTACCCCAAACCTTTTTTTTATAATATTGGGTGAGGTCATACCATACAGTATGTAAAAATATATTATGAAGTTATTACTAAATATTCTAAATCATTAACATCTAATGTACATATTTATATGCAATGCTTATATTTCATGTACTGTCCCTAATGCAGTCCCAAAATATACTTTGGAAACATGAAAAACACCAATGATGAATACATGTATTACCTTTACCATGTAGTTTTATTGTGAGGTTGTGTTGATTCCCCCCCCCCCTACCAAAATCAAATCCGTCTTTATTTTAAGCTATGAAGCCATGTAACTTCTACTGATCATAAACTCGATTGGGCATTCTACTTTAGGAAACCGAAATTAAAATAAACCATTTACAGGGGGAATTATAAATGTTGACTTTATTTCATTCTCCTGTAAACCTGTCCTTTTGATGTATTCTTTAAGGGCAATCCAACCTTTGCAATAATTTAATTTAATGATATTCTGGTGTAAGACAAACGTGAGTTGACCATGAATATGTCACCATCGATTCACTAAATTGCCAATTTGAGATTCGCACATATGTAGTGATCTCATTTTTCAAACATTTGTAACTTTCTTATTCTTTATCTGATTTTCTTTCAAATTTTCACTATCCTGTTTCTCTTAATTTTCTCCTTCCACACAAATCAGCTTTTAACGATGGCTGGATTGCCCTTTAAATTATAGTCATTCAACCATATCTGTACCAAAGGAGCAGCCCTCCCATTATCTTTCCAATGTGGGAACTTTGTTCTTCTGAAAGTAATGCAATGGAAATTATTGCATATATACCTTTGCAATTACTGGAAACTTCACACTAGCCCCACGAAGTGATTTTGAGTCTGAGTTTCCGAGTGATGGTGATGATGGTAATCGCCCTTCTATCGGCCCATCCTGCGTTTCAAAACAAACTTCCAGTTTTCTTTCCCCTTTGTTTCCATTTTTTTAAGTGGCATGTTGCCGGGGGTATAACCATGTTACATTGGTCCAACAGTTGATTAGTTGAAATTAGTTGATGAATGAATGATGAAAAGATTGATAAAATAAGCATAGGCCTAGCTTTATTGATCCATTGGATAATCAACTATATTGACTGACTGACTGATTGATTGCTTGCTTGATTGATTAATTGCTTGCTTGATTGAATGACTGAATGCAAGACTGGTTGAGTGATTTTTGTTGGACTTATTGCATTGATATATTGATTAGGTGAATAATCACTATATCGATTGACAGGTTGGTTGATAATTGATTTACTGATCACCAGCTTGGTTGACAGGGTGATTGGTTAATTGATTGATTGGCTGACTATACATGTATCAATAGGGTGATAAGTGAAATTAATGACTGACTAATCAATTGCTCAAGTTTGTTGAAAGACTCTATCAGTTTGGTTGGTTTTGTTCAATTCAATGATACAATCGGTTTATTGATTCCATTCATTCAGTGATGCAATGTTGAATTCTTGATCAACATTTATTGAATTAATTGCATATTAATATTAGTTTATAGTTTTCTCTCAAAAAGAAGCCTCCTCAGTTTATACTTTACTTAAACTGTTTGTGCCAGAGGACCTTTTCTATAGAAAGAATATTACAAATATTAATTTGAATTAGTAAAAATGAGCCATTGGTTAATTTCAGGTGTTAAATGTGCAGGAAAAAGAGTCAGTGTACCTTCTGATATAATTCAAAAATTTACAAAAAGTCATCATCATCATCATCATCATCATCATCAACAACACAAGGACTTATGTCCAAAATGAATTCTTTCAAATTACTAAAAGAATTTCAAATAAGGATATTAAGCTTATTAGCAAAAAAAAGCCCATCATTATGTCCCTTTTAATTTTAGAGACTCTAAAATTCATCAATCCACAATAAAAATCTCATACTTTCTGTTTAAATGCAGTCATCTCGAAACAGCATTAATGGAGATGAGATGTGTACATACATGTATAAAAGCGAGTTAGTATGAACCATTGAGGTAGTTCAACTAAAATCCATGGATGTTAAAACAAAAGTAAAATGGCACTGTCTTACAAGTCTTTGGCATTTATATAAAGCTATTTATGAAACTACAACGGGAGTGTACTGTACATGTAGTTTCAATGGAGGCATGTGCTTCCTTGTACAAAATTCACCCTTTTTTGAGGGGGTAGGGGGTATTCAATTTTTCAGGCTTTTTGTATAATAGACACAGTATCCCCCTTACTAAATGGGGATAATAATATTTTTCAGACTTCTTCTATCATAACAGAAACAGTATCCCCCCTTACTGAGTGAGTTCTAGATTTTTAACAGAGATTTGATTGGGATACATTTTCACACTACCCCCTCCCCCCCCCCCATCCCCCCCCCCCCCCCAGCGAATTTGGGCTGACAGCAGCAAAAAATTGAATATACATTTGAACATATACATGCAAACAATTTATACTATTGTGCCCCTTGGCCCCCTCCTTGGTAAAACAATTCTGGATCCTCCGCTGAAAAATGACCTCAAGATGTTATCTACAGTAACTTTCACTTGCAAATGTTAATCAAATACATGTAAATTGACTTCCCTATCAGTCTTTTTGAATTTCAAAACAAGCTTTAGATTTCATAAGAGATATAATATATAAGTGTCATATTTTGATCCCCCCCCCCCCCCCATTTCAAAATAGTCAGGTCCAAGAACTCTACATGTAGCACCTTGGAACCCTTTGAAGAACCCAGTTTCTAGTAACTTTTGATGTATTTCATGGTAGTGATAATCTTTCAATCAATTTTATGATAAAAGATATTTTGTGCCATGGACAGACAAAATGCTAGCCATTAACTGATCACGCTTGCCATTAGAAGAAAATCCTCAAAGTGATTTATTCCAAATCACTCTCATGATCTTAAGTCATGATTTGTGTCATGGACAGACAAAATGCTAGCCATTTACCGATCATGCTGGCCATTCTTCTAACGGCAAGCGTGATCAGTCAAAGTAATTTATTCCTAATCACTCTCATGATCTTAAATGTCATGTACATATAAGGGTCTTGACCACTCTTTGTGTAAACTTTTTTCAAAACCAAAAGTGAAACAGGGCTCTCTTACCTATTCATGGCAATCGTGTTTAAAGTGGTCTATAAAACTGAACAGTGGTAAAGCCAGGAAGGATGGATTCTATGATATTACATGTAATTGCTATAAGCACTAGATATACTCAACCAAGGTGAATTAACATGATAGAAGACCAAGTGAAACTAGGCATTGCAACATATATAGCTCAGCAATGGGTGCCATGCAGCGAAATAAAAATATAATCATGAAAAAAACATGCACAAAAATATAGATTTCCTTGGACCTCAGAAGAAACACTCTGAAATAAATCAACATAATATTATTGAAGCAAAATATACAAAAATGAAGGCCTACTATGGCTACTTTTGAAGGTCAAGTCCAAGGTATTTGGTCACTTGGTGTCCCATATAGGTTACCCAGTATTATGGTATTATGAACATAAACTGACACCAAAAGTATCATTTCACTTGGTCTGATCCAAGCTCTATATGGGTTAAAATTAACGGGAAAGTCCACCCTGATTACAAATTTATTTTAAAAGAAGCAGAAAAAATTAAAGAAACAGATCAGTGAAAGTTTAAGCAAAATACGATAAGAGATAAGAAAGTTACAAAATTTTGAAGTTGTAATCAATCACACACAAATTGGCAACTCTGAGACATATCTTGCGAGCTCCTCTCCCATTTGCCCTGTATCCAAAAAAAATAATTCATTTTCATTTTCTCTAAAGAAAATGCATGTATTCAAACTTACATGCACATATATTCATTGCTCCTATGTTTTTACAGAAAACCTGCATGAAAAAATTACATTCCTTCATCAGAAACTAAGAAAATACTGTGTACTGTGCAAATGGGAGAGGAGCTTGCAAGATACGCCATGGAGTTGCCAATTTGTGCTTGATTGATTATGACTTCAAAAATACATAACTTTCTTATTTCTTATAGGATTTTGCTCAAACCTTTACTATTCTGTTTCTCTTATTTTTCTGCTTTTATTAAAATCAACTAAATACTAGGGTGGACTTTCCCTTTAATACAATCATCAGATATACTGAAGTCTAAAACATGGTTGGTATTAACACAAAGGACAAAACAGCTATGGACTTGCTCTAAAATGATCATAATCAAAACAAATATATACAGTGTATATTGTGAAAATATCATATGCTAAACTTATTTTTTCTTTTCTACTTTAATTTGTGGACACCCGGTTTTTAACTTTAATTCTTTGGAAAAATAAAAATGAAAATAAAATATTTGGTGAACAGACTTGCACATCCTGGAACTATGTGAGAAAAATAATTATATTCATTTAAAGCATACAATACACAGTATATCCTGTGTTAAAAAAAAAACTTTCCTACTTCACATTTTCTTTGATGAAGATGTGCAGGAGAGACCCAATTTCATAATTGGAAAACCTCTCAAATAATGTGAACTTCAGACAGTACACAATGCAACTCTGATAAATTTCAATTTAATAACTGAAATAGAATGATGCTTTCTTTTTGTGATTGCTGCTGTAGAAAAAAAAATCAAGCACCATTGCACATGCAAAGCTTAACAAAGTTTCAATACTTTCAATAAATAGGGTAGTTCAGAATACAAATGCAGTGAAAGTGCACAGTGTTTTCCTCCACCACTTTCTGTATGTGCTCTGTATATAATATCCTCTGTTAATTAAAGGCCAGAAGAGCATAAAACTCTGTTGAAGTACATGAACATCTATATGAGTTAATGGCTTAATGCCCTTATGGCTCTTAACACACAATATAAAAACTTTCTTCCTCTTCCTTAACTTACAAGAAGAAGCTCAAATATTTCCCCTTTTCATATTTTTGTTGCCCCCTCCCACTCCTCCTCCTCTTTCATCTTCTGCCTTTTCTGAAGTTTTCTCCTCTGTCCAAATCATATCTGTATTCAAGGTAAGCTTAACAGTATGATTGAGGTCTGCCCTGAGGTCTCATATCCTAAATCTCAAATCTGCCTTTTCCAAACTGAAATACCTCCCAGCAATGGCTACAAAACACTACAGTATCCCATTAGCAAGCCATGAAAAGGATGATTATTCATACATCACTAACAGTCTAACATTATAGACTTTCCTTTAATTAGCCTGTACTGTGAAGCATTTGGTTTGGCTTGTAATACTAAGAAATACTATATACAGTACATATCAAAAAAGTATACCCAACTTTGGTAGCTTCTAATTGAAAAGTTATAACCTCTATGGGCTTAAAATTTATTTTATAGTAAAGAACAACTTATATTCTGTCAAATGATATCTTATTCA
Organism: Heliocidaris tuberculata; assembly: GCA_025618425.1. Lineage (NCBI taxonomy): Eukaryota > Metazoa > Echinodermata > Echinoidea > Camarodonta > Echinometridae > Heliocidaris > Heliocidaris tuberculata. The sequence goes on from CM046836.1 coordinate 50,536,005, forward strand.
TAACCATGCTGCAACAGATGACTGAGCAGCAGGCTTTTCAAAAAGTATTGTCAAAATCCTCTTGTACCAAGTTTGGGCTGAAGCAACGAATGTGGGTCAAAACTATTTATGCATTTGTTATTCCAGTTAGAAAACAATTGCTTAGTTATTTCAATTGATTTAGTGCAAATGAATAGAAAAGGTGTCAATGTCAACTCAAACTTAAGAATAGGCTTATTACAAGCAAAATTTATGATATTTTCTTTGCCATGCTGACACAATGTCAGCATCATCTGCATCCCTTATTTAAAGGTATCGTACAGTAGTGGGAAAGGTGGCGCTTTGGATATTTAAAGGAAACCAAAACCCAAGGAGAGAATCAATGTTATTGGAAAGTGAAAATTCAGAGAAGCACTTTACAAAAAGTTTCATTAAAATTGGTTAAAAAATGAGAGAGTTATGGAAGTTTGAAAAGTCTCATTTTACTTTTTATGGGGATCCTCAAATTGGCAAAATTGCTTCAAAATGGCTGATTTTGTGAACAACTCTCCATTTGTTTTGTACACAGATTTTCAGATTTTCCCCATTATCTTTCAAGGTGCAGTTAATCTCCTTCTGAGCTCAACATATATAATGGGAAAATGTATTTTACACCACATATGTCGAGTTCAGGAGGAGACAAAGAGCACCCTGAGAGATAATGGGGAAAATCTGAAAATCTGTGCACAAAATAAATGGAGAGTTGTTCACAAAATCAGCCATTTTGAAGCAATTTTGCCAATTTGAGGATCCCCATAAAAAGTAAAACGAGACTTTTCAAACTTCCATAACTCTCTCATTTTTTAACCAATTTTAATGAAACTTTTTGTAAAGTGCTTCTCTGAATTCTCACTTTCCAATAACATTGATTCTCTCCTTGGGTTTCGGTTCCCTTTAACTACTTTGTCAGCTGGAATGGAAATTATTACATATACTGTTGTAAAATGATTAATTTCGAACATAGGTGACGTTTGTTTGAAGAAAAATGGTTTAGAAATGGCTAAAATGTCCAAAAAAATAAACATCGAATTACAAGCGCGGTACCGCGCTTGTAATTTGATGTGAAAACAGTGTGTGTAACAAGTGTGTGCGAACCGCTATGCGCCATTGAGCCGGGAGCATCGGGGTAGGTGGTCCTTAGCGAGGGTATAAGGTAACCGTTGATATTCGATCATTTGAATTATTTTACTGAAAATCACCGGAAATCATGAATAGAATACCGGATTATCTCACTCATGTATCTTTTTATTGAAGCTGAACAATATGAGACTATATTTGAGCAGTTTCATGCCAACTTTCATTTTGCTACCAGTACTGTTTATTACCTTTAAGGAAATTGGGAAGCTGTCTTTTTTAAAAAATGAAATTCTACTATCAATTACTTTGGTAATTCTCAGCATATGTATCCTTCCTTGTATTTTTCAGTCTTTAAACTCAGTAAACCTTTGTTTGAGTTCATGCGTTTTTTTGAGGAAAACACTGTATGCAGGTGAAATCGTGCAATGCAGCGAGTTTTTAGTTATCATGAGACAAGAAGTCAGAAGGCTGTTAAAATAAATTGAGATTAAAATCAGATTATCATATGGACTGAAACAAGGTCATGATACCCTGGATCACTTTAAAGAATAAAGGATTGAAGCACTAAAGAGAATTCAACTTTTAAAAGGTTTTTAGCCTGACACATTCATGTGGCTTGACCCACATTCTTTGCATCAGCCCAAACTTGGTACAAGGTGATTTTGATGACACTTTTTAAAAACGCTGGTGCTCAGTCATCTGAGGCAGAAAAGTCATTAATGAGGAATCATGGGACAGATAACAAGTTACACTTCACCATGAAATAAATTTCAAGATTACATTGGTTATAGCTTTTTAATTAGGAGCTATCAAAGTTTGGTATACTTTTTTCTTCTGGAAATAAATTCATCTTTTAATGAAGTAAATCTTTTCTCCTAGATTATAGCATTTGTTGAGAGCAAGAAGGGCTTATTCTATTCTGACTCTCAGGTGATGATACTCTGATGTACCTTAATGGATACCTGTAAAAGGGAAAGTCCACAAAAAGGATTAATGGAAGCTTGATAAAAATCTGATGAGAAATAAGAAAGTTACGAATTTTTAAAGTTGTAATCAATCAAACACAAATTGGCAACTCTGTGACGTATCTACTACTACTACATACTGCTACTACTACTATTACTACTATTACTACTACTACTACTATTACTAATACTACTACTATTACTACTACTATTACTATTATTACTACTACTACTACTACTATTACTACTACTAACTACTACTACTACTACTACTACTACTACTATTACTACTACTACTACTACTACTACTACTACATGTATTACCTCTTCCACTACTGCTACTGGTACTACTTCTAGCTACTACTATTACTACTCTATTTCAAATACATCTATTTCAACTATTTACCATTTGTTACTTATAGTTATTAGAATATACATGGGAAAGCTGATAAACTACATGTACATCAAACATGTGTGGAAGTTGAGTTTGAACTTGTAAGAGAAAGGAATTCTGAGTTCTGACGACTAATGTACATGTACATGTACTTACCTCTCTTTTCTTATCTTTCCTGCGATACTTGAGGATCCCATTTGCTGCAGCCATAGCCTCAATCACAAAAGTAGCAGTCATGTAGCTGTGAAATATCAAATTTGAAATATTTCAATGATAGACGTAAATAGCTATCATCTTCATTTCTGTTGCATAGATAACATACGGTACATGTATGTAAACATATAGGCCCACATTCAATACAATGAAGAGTGGTCATGTTTTCAAAATAAGATTTTATCAATTTTGTAAATCCACATTGAATTTAATTACACGGTGGTCACTAGCCAGCATAATAACTCTTATGCCAGGTACTACAGGTCCCTTATATCTAAGGTCCAAGGTTCAATATGAGTTCGGAGGCCCATCTGTTGGAAAGAGATGGAAATATTGTGTTCAAATAGTAATGCTTTATTTCCACAACCTTACTAAGATATCACAAACCCTACATGTATACAAGCAAAAGCAACAACATTAGCGGCAATAAACTATTGTTATACTCAAAATTATGTTTCATGATTTCTTGTAACACCTTTGTAAAAACAAATACTTATATCTCAGTACATTTTACTAAATATGGACATGTATTACACAGGTAGACTTCACAACAATACATAACTGGCACATGAGTCAAGTAAGTTTTGCTACATTTTGTTCTCATCATTGTCTTCAAGTTCATCAATGGCTGGAAATAAACAAATACCTAGAACTATATGGGACAACAATGTGGGCAAGATACTATAAACACTGTCCATTGTAGCTTTTCTGCTACCTATCAATGTTTAACATATTATCAGCTTGATTGCTGTTTACTGGTCAAATATACTGCAAAGTGAGGATTCGTAAATAAAAAATGTGTTTGGTTTTAGTAGCTTTGTTGGCTGCTCTCCAAGTACTATCCCATTCTGAATCATAACGTGTAAATCATAAAAACCACTGATTCAATACAAATAAAAGGTGCTTCTGTCCTAAAACTAATCATTAACTGGTACTTTGTACATGCACATGCTACTAACTGCAAGAGAATGAAGAGAAAGGCTAATACAGTAAGTGTGATACATACATTGTAAGTGGAGTATAAAAATTGTTCTATTGTCAGTCTTGTGCTTACCAAAAGTAAATTTTCTTTTCTTTCTTTGATTGTAATGCACAGCTGAATGTATTTCAATAATAAGTGCAATACATGTGTCAGATAAAGATTACAGATCATCATTATCTTGGAAAAGATCTAAATTTACATATAGATTGAAATGGCATATTCATCTATGCAACTCACCTTGGTCTTACATGTAGATGGATTTAGATATCTGTGAAATCCACTGTTGACATTTTCTTTCCTATACTCTACAATACATACAATCCATCTACAAAATCATATTTCTGTACAGGTTTAGCATTTCAATTTCAAAATAAGCTCTTTTTTCATAAATCTAAATTTAAAGGGGAAAAAAAAAAGAACTTAAGCTAATTAATCAGGGCAAGTCTAAGCCTACCCTAAAGCCCTAATTCATTGTTCTAGTGAAGTTTTACCCTATATTGCTTTGATTTGTCCAAATACTGTTGAATTCATTCTCTTCAAACTCAGATTATTCTAAAACTTGAAAAGATTTGGCCAGAGAATACTGGCTGAATCCTAATTGCAAATTTCATGTCAAATTACATGTACAAGAATCTGTCTACAATGAGTTTTAAACATGAAATTAGCTTTCATGGTGCTTCAATAATACACCTACCACCCCTTACAAAAATGAAATCCTAATCAAACAACAATAAATAACAAACATACATTAAAAAACAAAAGAGGGAAGAGATTTCATCCACTCTGTACCTAAAACTGCTAAATCTATTTAAAAAATCACTCACATGAATATCATCTCACTCAAAGATTATTACCCTAGCTGGCATGATATTTGACCTTTCACAGCTAGGAGCCTGTTTGTGACCATCCTAATGTTTCCCTCCTCAAACAGTCTTCAATTTCATTCCCAAATAACTAATATATCAAGAGTAGAAACTCAATTGCTACAACATGCAAGCTCGTACTAATAGATACTCCTGAAGACCTACAATCAATTTTTTTATGCATGTCTGCTGGCAAAATTGTAAAGTTATTATGATGAGCTTTTAAAATCCCAAGTTAAAAGGAGCAACAAAAAATGGTAAAGGTGCATGTAAACAAAAATAATTTGTTACCTACAGTACAGTGCATGTTTTGGGGGGGTTTTGCCATCCCTGGTACTAGTGGTAGAAAACAGTAGAAGAACTTGAAAATAAGTAGGATTGCAACACAACATTCTCATATTTCAAACACAAGAAGAAGTAGTTTATCTCATGGACTACAAGATTTAGGAAATGTTTGTGTAATCCCATATGCCTATTGTGCAGTGTTTTCATTGTTGGTGATAGTCAGCAAAGCAGTCAAGATAGACTCAACATGATGACATACTCAGTATCATGAAAAAGATTAAAGTCTTCAACAGGTTTGATCTACAATGTAGGATTGAGCTAAATCTTTCTGTCTAGAACATGATACTGAAAAGTGATATTCTTGATTTGATATGCTCCATAAATGGTTCTGAAGTAAATGAAAAGAAAAAGAAAAAGATGGCAAAACATCATGTGAACTGTCTAAAGGCTCAGGGCCAGTATTCAATTAAAAACGTGCATTAAGTAAGTAAATTACTAAGTATTTAACTCGGCTAAGTAAAATGGCTTAACTCGTATTCAGATCACTTTAAGGTATTTTTCTTTAGTAACCCGACTTTGAAGCAAAATACTTACTGATATCCATTGTGACGTCACATGTCCTGTCCAAAATCATGCGCAATAAATGCGTCACAGTAGATGCGCGCTTACATGGTTTGCTTGTGCGCAGCTTATACTACTGCGCGTATGTATGAAAGCCACATACCTGCCAATCAAGTAATTGGTTTAAGTCTGCTAGGGAGCTGTCTTAGACCTAGGGTAAAATACTTAGCCAAAAGATTCAACTGAATACCAAAATTGCTTAAGTATTTTATCTCAGCCGAAAACTAAGTAAACTACTCATATTTCACTCTTAAGTATTTAATTGAATACGGGCCCAGATGAATAATAGCAGAATCATGTAAATACCACTAAAATGGGCTATACATGTTATACTGTACTATGATACTTACTAGTTACCATTACTTTTTTTATGTGTGTGGATATACTATGATACCCAACCATACCTGCACTCTGAACTATGGATAACTGAATCAAATACACTGTACAGCATTAGCCTTTATATCAAACTACACTTCAAACTATGTGAGAGATGTCAAAATCAATGATTATCAAAGAAGCAAATTCTTTATTTGGTTTAATCTGTATCACATGTGGTCCTGGAATGAATAAGGCAGAGGAGAAATAATGATGTCAAACAACACAGCTGCAATCTGAACTTAGAGTTCCTGCCCTTACCCACTCACCAAAACATTTGGGAAGAAAAAATGAATAACAAGCATTTTTTAGCAAAGTAATTCCTCATAATAAAGAGTGTGGTGCACAATATACATGTAGAAGTAGAAGTGTGCACAATTCTTGACGTTTTTTCCCTTTAGCTACGTTCATACGGGACTTGTGGTTTCGAAAGTGTAAGTTAGCGAAACTTTAAGTTAACGAAACCATGACTCCCTAATCGCAACAATGAGCTGAAACTACATGTACACGTACAAGCCGAGTGATCTTGTGGTTAACCCCGGAAGTAGATGCTACCGATTGTGTGTACAGTACACATACAGATCCTGTGTTCATAATTCGCGCAAAGGGAAATTTAACATGAACAGCGAGGTCATCCATAATCATAAGCTTGCGAAACTTAAAGTTTATTCCATTCACATGGGCCAAAACTGCAACAGAGGACCCCCCCCCCCCCCCCCCCCCCCCCACTGCTCGTGGTTTCGGCCTTAACCACGATCTCGCTTGTGGTTCTAGAACTACAAGTAAATTTAAAGTTTCAAAACTACAAGTCCGTTCATACGGTCTGAAACTAAAAGATAACTACAAGTTAACTTAAAGTTTTGAAACTACAAGTGAAACTTAAAGTTTAGCTCCCATCGTGTGAACGTAACTATTATCTTCTATAATCTGTCATCAAACACATAAATGCATCATTCTACAACTATTTATTTACTCACAATTCATGCAGGAAAATTGGGCATGAATTTCAGTACAAGTACTATGCAAGTCACTCTTCATGGATGACTTTGGTTTTGATTTGTTATTATTTTTTTTGTTGCTTTAACCAAGAGTCCTCATTTTTTCTTCAAAAAATTTCCTCTTTACAATTGAGATCAAACTTCTAATTCTATGACATTGTGTATGCTTCTTAAACAAATCTATAAAAAAAAATAATCTAGGTAGGTAGGAACTATTCTGTTGTTGATATTTTGAGGAAAGGTTAAGTCAATACAAATTACATAAACATGGTGCATAAGAACAATAATCATATTTACTAAAATAAGACCATTACTATATTTCTGTGTATTTTAGAAGCAATATATTCCTGTGTACTTTGGGGCAAAATCATCATGAAAGCACAGTTCAAGGATCTTTGCATAATTTGTTTCTTTTTCTTTAGGCATGATCTGACAGATGCTGACTCTACTGGCATCTGATTTTTTTTTTTCAACATAATTTTCACGTTACCAGTCTGAGTACCAGACAATTTACAAGTATGTACAATGTATGTGGTACAATACAACTCTACATGTATGTAATGGGTCTTTACACACAAATTTACTTGCCTAAATAAAATACCAGTAAGAATTGTCAACCAAGTGAAAAGGAATTTTTATTTTAATATCTTTCCATCATCTGAATGTGTTGTCCGAACAAAGCACCTCAGCACACAGAGAGAGCAATCCCATAGGAATCACTTTTTCATTTAACCACACATTATCAAAAATTTCTCAATCAATCCCCAAGTTCTTCATTTGTTTGCAAAGTAAATATCATTTTGATGATTCTGGTAAAACACACTGCAATATATATTTGTACATTTTCAGGGAAATGTGGGTCTCCTTGTGACCCATCCTAAGATGCAGATCTACACTATATGATATCATAGTTAGCTAAATATTAGAAAATTATGGTAAGCACAGTACTTACTAACAAAAAATTATTTAACAAATGGGAATGGTAATCATACATGTACATCTTAGAACTTAGTAAAAATCTAGATTTAAAGGGGGGGGGGGGGGGGAATTCCCCGGTGCTCCAAAAGTTGCTCAGGTCGCTCAGTGGGGGAAGGGGGTATCAGATTTTATGAATTCTCTGACAAGCCAAAAAAAAAAATTAATCTAAAAGGTCTAAAAAGGGGGGGGGGGGATTTATTTCTTTCTCTCAAAAGTTGTCAGGGAGGAGTCTGCCCCCCCTTGGGTATGCTAGTGATTGGATCCAACCCAACAGAATCAAATCCAATCTAATCAAGTCTGATCTGATCCAATCCAATCTGATCCAATTCAATCCAAGCTGATTCAATGGAATCCAATCTAATCTGATCCAATCTAATCTGACCCAATCCAATCCTATTAAATGTAATATAAACTTTCTATGAAAAAATACCTTAAAACATCACCTCCTTTTCTGATTGTGTTCAAATTCTAAGTAGTAACAAACAAAGAAATAGCCACATTAATGGCTCATTAAGACACAAGGCAGTAATTGACATATAATTTTTTTAAATACTGGAGACAAAGAAAACAAGATAAGCAGTGCTCTTCACAACCCTGTACCTTACAACACACAGATCAGTATAAGTAGGGGCGATAGTTGTGAGCAGCTACATTAGTATTTGCTACCCTCCATTCCCTTACCCCTCCCCCCCCCCCCCACCTTAAAAAAAGGAGGGGGTAAAGACATTGCTTCTTGTCATTCACTTAAACACAAAGTATTTTTTGATGTTTGTTTTTTTAAGACATTTTTACTGCATCATGTCTGAAAGAGTCTTGAGAGGTACAAGTTTGTATTCTCACCTGACAAGTGCTAAGATGATGATGATGAGGACACTGAATAACCAACCAGCTCTCCCAAATGCCTTGGGCATGGTCAGTGCTCCTGTACCCACGATGAGGTTGAAGACAAATATTAAACCAACCTGTGAATGGAAGAATTGAAAGTATAATCCCACTTCAGATGATGAAATGACTGAACAAAGCTGCGCCACACAAATGAAAATAAAACTGTCAGAAAATGCATAGATGTCTTTCGATAACTCTGACTCTGCTAAGGGGTTTTGCTCGTTTCTAGAGTTTACCAAAACATGATGAATGCTTAACGGTACTTTTCAAATGCCTGTACATGTACTTCTTTGACCATGATTACAAAATGTTGTGTACAAACTACAAAAGTAAATGTTGTATAAAATCTAGCCATTCTAATGATACCAAATATTCATACTTTTCTTCAGTTCATGCTTGCACATTATTGCGAAATAAAAATGAGTTTATATAATCCTTTACATTTTTGACCTCATTTTTGTTAACTATTATGTATTGCTAAAGTGATAAAAGATCCCATTCAAAATTTGGCAATTTTCTCCCAAATATTATATGGTAGCATATGGTAATTATTAGATATTTAGAATGACTGATTCAATCCCAAAGCACTGATTCAGACCACACATATTTCTTGGTGGAGCAATTATGGTAAGGATTAAATAAATCAGTATGCACCTCTTGTTTTCTTTCCTTGAACAAATTATATTCAAATTTAAGGTACATTAAAACTCCCTTATCAGCAAACTAAAATACATCTTAGCGACACAACCATCTTTACCTTCACAATACCAGAGTCTGGTCCAGACTTTGTTTTGTCTGTGAATAGTAGACATGTACCCCCCCCCCCCCCCCCCCCCCCATTCAAAATGTTCTAGCGGTGTCCCTGGACAATTCAGATGACATATTATCTAATACACTGCATATTCACAAACAAAATGAAGACGTTATTAGCAGGACTAATGTAGTAAATTCACATCTGTCACCTCTGCACCTCAATATAGCCTGTTCTCAAGCACACGATTGTAAACGCGTGGGACCAAACACAAAGTTATATTGCTCTTATTCAACAGCTGCCTCAATTTTCTACACGAAATTTTGACGAAGATTCACTACAGAATACTTACCCATGGTGAAAATGATGTCCCCGCCTCTACTAAAGGTCCTGCCATTGTTAATAAATGATGAATATTTTCGATTTTAAACTGCACATTATCCACGTACACTGTCGCAGGTCAGTCTTTACAGACAGCAGTCAACCAGAAAACAAATTGGTCAGCTGATCATGATCGCGTCCGCATCTCTCTTACATGCACAATAATAAATGGATGCCTTCGTTTATCTTGGTTTTAGGTGCTTGCAGAGATCTTATCGCCCCGTGTATGTACGTATTTGTCAATAAACCTGTTAATTAATACACAATGGTTATTAAATAATGGAGCTATTTACATCCACAAAGATAAATGAGCAGCACACAATGCAAATGAAGACACTGATACTATGAATTTGAGCAATGAAACAAAAGGCATAAAGCCTACATTACGTAACTCCACGCTAAATAGTCCCCTGCACCCAGGCCCCTGGGAGCGGGGGGTGCTGGGGGTGTTGCAGCACCCCATAGAAGGCTAAGGATGCTGGAGGTGCTGGGGGTGCTGTAGCCAGCAAAATGCTGATGACCTTCTTTTTTTTTCTTCTTCTTTTTTTTTTTTTTGCTTGTCAAGCAACTGCATACCCCCCCCCCACAAAAAAAAAAAAAAAAAAAAATCTGCTCGATCACAGCACCCCCAGTAACAAAATCGTTCACAGGGGCCTGCCTGCAACCCAAATGCAAATTGATTCCTGTTGATGTGCAGGGATGCATACAACTTTATTTTGTTATTCAAACATCTAAATATGTTTCATAAAATTTTTTAAAATATATTTAAAATCATTTTCTCAAACATGCTAAACTCCACCCTAAAAAAATGCTCCAGATCTCATTCCTGCAATGACATCATCTGTCAATCATTAGTGAGCTAAGGAGAGACAGTGGTATGTAGCTTTGCCAGAGATGACCATCTGTTCTAATAGACCATACGATGCCTACATAGGAGTTGCTATGTCAGACATGCTGTAGCATCACCAGGAAAAGAATGGTAATGAGGAGGTATTGTTTGAAAGCATGCAATTCTATTGTGAGCATGTGCTGAGCTGGGGGAAGTTACATCCAGCTGACTGATGATTGACAGATGATGTCATTGCAGGATTGAGATCTGGAGCACTTTTTTAGGGTGGAGCTTAGGAGGTTGGGAAAAAAATATTTTTAAAAAACATTTAAAAATCTATGAAACATATCTAGATGTCTGAATAACAGAAAATTAGTTGTATGCATCAACAGGAAAAAAACTTGCATTTGGGTTGCGTTTGGGTTGCAGGGGCCTTTTAAGGCGGACAGCGAGAGCAGGGGGAAATCGGCAGCTCCCTTCTTCCTTTTGAAGTTATTTTCGCTATGTACATATACTACATAATTACGCTGTATCCATGGATCATGAACTTTGGCGGTTTTCAAACATTCACCCCTCCACCGGCCACCTTTGGACAAGCCCGGATATGCCTTTGAAAAGGGGTGGGCGTTTAAGGCATGCTAAGAATCATAATTAATGTAGATCTAGGCCTAAAAGTCGTATCACGTGTATTTCCTCAATTCTGATAATAAAACAATGCAATCACGTGTTTGAAGGGAGCAGGCCTACCCCTTAACGGGAAAGCGTTAAAGTACATAGTGTGAAAAAATACCAATTTATAGGCCCTATATAATCTTGTCGACCTATTTCTTTTTTTTCCTTTGTATGTTTTATTAAAACAAATCAGGAGAATCTTATCTTTTGATAGGGATATACACATGTACGATATACTGAACAGCACTAAACATAGCAAATTAGGAGGGATTTTCTGGCTTCCTTCAATGTCGTCATTGTTCTTCATTTCGCCCCCCCCCCCCCCGCAGCGCCCCCTTTTTTCTTTCGTCTTCTGCACCTCATGGCCTTATGTGTTGGATACGATACACAACATACGAAAAAATATGAAAATTTCCCATCCCCAACCTTAAAGGGCAATCCAACCATTGTAATAATTTGATTTGTGTGAAAGCAGAAAGATCTGAAAAGCAGATTGGTGAAAGTTTGAATGAAATCGGACAAGCGATAAGAAGGTTATGATTTTTTTTTATATAGTTGTAATCACTATACATAATATCTGAATTCCAAATTGTTTGGCCGTACCTGTATGGTCACTGTGATGTAGCGGCGGTCAAATTTCCCATTCGCTCCATCTGGATATATCCTGGGTATTATAAAAAAAAAATAAAAAGAAACCACACACTCAAAATTGACTAAAAATGTCAATTTGTCAAAATGTAACTCAGTAGGATCTTTTTCTTTTTGGAGGATCTATAACAATATGCTATCTACATTATATTTGGAGTACTGCCCCGAGGGAAAAGGCGCTTAGGAGAAAACCGAGATTTATTTTGCTGATAGACAAAATAAATGGGAGAGTTGACCATTTTCTCTTATTTTCATCCTGCCTGCCTGGTGTCCCACGCCGCCGAGCCCCTCTATGTTTAGATTTACGCTATTTTGGCACTGACCTGTCTAGGCTCTGCTTACAATCAATTTTTTAAAGTAAGCCCATATACCGTACTAAATCACCCCCCCCCCTCCCTCTTTCTCTCTCTTTATTTTGAGTAAAGTCACCATTACATGTACTATCTTCCGATAAGTTTCTCATACAACATTTCAACCGTCATTCCACTAAGAAACATGCATTTCTTTATACGATGTTCAGACTATGAAAATTTAATTACTTATCATAACTATATCAATACGATTCTCGGATTGCCATAGTTGAATTTAGGTAGTCTGAATAGGGGGTTAGAGTCTGAACAGAGGGTTGGGTATAAAACAGGGGGTGAATGAAACTTGTTCTATTTGCAGAGAATTCAAAAACAACTAAATAACTTCGAAAAAAAGTTGTGATGATGTTAATGGTTGCAAATTTGTCTGAAGTGCGTGGAGGAATGCAACGTATAGAATATTGATAGATGAGGAACCGCCAAGTGACAGTGTAATCTAAAACATAACGGAAGCAATTTAGCATTATCATTGTTTGAGAGAATGCAACGAGGTTCCGAAAATTGGAAAAAATTATTACAAGTATATTAATTATGGTATTTAAAACATGCTTAACACAGTAAAAATGCTGTTTAAAAGGTTGTTTAAAACTTATACAACCTGTTTAATATTTAAACAAATTGTTTACAATATGAACGGTACAAATGGGTTGTTCAGTTCATATTGTAAACAACTGTTTGCATTCTTAAACATTATTTCTCTGTGTATATAAGCCAGCTAGCCCATATAATGTTTTGGAACGCCCTCTTTCTTAAAGGCTCTGTCCCACCCTGCCGTTTAACTATTCCGTCTAAAAAAGAAGGCGTACGTTTACTGGACTTTTTTATTCTTTTTCAGCTGGTTTACAGACGTATGTAGGCGTTGACGGCGCTAGCCGTTCCAAACTTTGGACATGATCAAAATTTCCGACGGCCGGCTTTGGATAGCGACTGGCGGTTCTCATAGTACTCTGGCGTTTTTGTTTTGTTTTGTTTTGTTTTGTTTTTGTTTTTTTCGTTTTCACCGTTACTCGGCGGAATCTTACCGGTTTTTAGACTTTTATGGCTGTTTGGCAGGCGGACAGCTCGTCCGCCTCCAGCCACGGAACGCACATAATATACCAGGGGCCGCGGAGCGTTTTAGAAAGTGTGTGTGTGTGTGGGGGGGGGGGGGGGGGGGGGGGCTGATATGATTTCAGTCATCAATGACATTTTTCAAGCCTTTTTCCCGATATTCTTTTTAACGTGTCTACTCAAAAAAGTGGGGGGCTGCAGCCCCCAGCCCCCCCCCCCCGGCTCCGCGGCCCATGTATACGTCTATGGAACGATTAAACCGGCAAGAAAACAGCTGAATAACGTCAAAGAAACATTCACTTAACGAATACACTGAGCGCCTGATCCCAGGCCAAAGACAGTCCTCGTAAACGGGTGGATACGGATAGAGGAACATCTATTGACGTCTAATTACGTCTGAATAACGGTCAATATTAAACGCATGTAAAAGTTAGAGATAAGTGCGAGAAACTTCTTGGCAAAGGCCAGAGGGGCAGAAAGGACAAATTTTATTTATCTTTTTTTTACAAACAGCATTATTAACAAAAATAATGCTATTGACATCTCTCTTTTTGGGGGTTTTTTTTTTTTCTTTTGTCACTGTTAAGATTTTTTTAAAAGATAAAATAGTATCACGCCAGGTTACTTAATCCTGTCGGTTAAAACAAAAAGGAACGCGATGGGGAAGCTTGGCCTTTTATAAGACACAAACTGGAAAGTGATAGACGTAATTCAGACGTTTTTTTAGCCGTTTCGTTTGCTCATACTTAAGCAGACGTTACTCAGGCGTTCCATGTTCCGTAAGCTGGGCTGAATGAAGCCGTTACTCATAGTTAAGCTGACGTTTCTCAGACGTATTTAGACGTTATCATACTATTCTATCTACCGTCCATGACCCCCCCCCCCAAAAAAAAAAAAAAAAAAAAAAAAAAATTGATTTTGCCGCTGTATGACACCGCCTGACGGAAATATTTAGACGTTGGCAGACGGAATCGTTCAATGGAAGTATGGGACAGGGGCTTAAGAGGCGCTTCTTATATCCGCTATCTGTATCATGAGTACAGCATGTCTTCTGCAATACCATCCACAGGCAAATATGTCTAATCAACCATGGATAATGGTAGTTTACAGTGGCGGATCCAGGAGGCACATGGGGTACATGTACATCCCAGGAACCCCCCCCCCCCCACAAAAAAAAAACAAACAAACAAACAAAACAAACAAACAAAACAACAACAACAACAACAACAACAACAAAACAAAACAAAACAAACAAACAAAAACAAAAACAAAAACAAAACAAAAAACAAAACAACACAAAACAAAAGTGTTTTCTTGTACCCCGGCTTTAATAGAAAAAAATGGCTATTAAAAAGTGTGATAAAGTTCTTCTTCTTTTCTTCTTCTTCTTCTTCTTCTTCTTCTTCTTCTTCTTCTTCTTCTTCTCCTCCTCCTTCTTTTTATTCTTCTCTTCCTCCTCCTCCATCTTCTTCTCTCTCTCTCTTTCTCTTTCACTCTCTCGACCCCCCCCCCTCTCCCTCTCTTCGATTGTTGTTATTGCTTGTCAGAGATTTGTCCTACCGTACCTCAAGATAATTCTGGATCCGCCACTAATCAGGTTTTGGTAGTTGCCTACAGTATTGATAGATGAATTACTTATTATTTTGCAACTGATTTTAGAAATACCGGTACTGATAATTTTATGGGTTGAAGTCTTGGTGAGGATAAAAATTTCGATGTTGTTGGGGTATAGGGATTTGAAACCACGGCAACATATCTCTCATCTTTAAAGTGCAGTCTGATTCAAACGTGAAATTAGGTAAATTGATTTCTGTCCTCAGACACGGTCAAATATTATCAGGGATAACCCCAATTTCTAATACTGTTTTGTAGCAAGCTTTACATGATGAAATAGGATAAAAATGAAACTTTTTTTTTTTAAACTTCAAAGGAAATATACATTCAAAATAATCATTTAAATTGTAAAGTGATGAAACTATAATATACTCATCTTAGGTCCATGTATTTTCAAACCTGTTTTTATTTTTAAAAAAATGATTTATGCTCCTGATGAAGATCAGAGCATACTGATCGAAACGTCGAGTCAACTCTGTAAACTGCAAAAGAAGTAAATAACTGGAGGTGCCGTGGTCCAGTGGTTTAAGGCGCTTGACTGGAGATGCGAGGATCGGGCGTTCGATCCCCGACACGGCACTTATGCCCTTGAGCAAGGCATTTTATCTACATTGCTCTTTTATCATACATCAAATAAATGAAGTGCTAAAGGCATATTGATACCAGGGTGTGCGTGTGTGTTAAAAAAAACAACAAAAAAAACCCTTTCTCCAAAAGAGAGTTCTTTTCAGAACTAATCCGAAATAATTTCATTTGAATTTCAGTTCTTTTAAGAACTAATTCTTTTCAAGAAAGATACAAACAGTCCTTTTAAGGACTAACTCTTACATTGTGCTATCGCAAACCTGTAAATTTAAAAAAAAAACTCCGTTTGATGTTAATATGGAATAAGCCCTTTATGCTAATTCACCCATCTTATTGTGAAAGGGCAAGCATACATTATTTTGATCACGGATTTAATACGACTGGGGTAATACAAGCTTCAAATTCTATTATCATCATCGCTTAAAGACAAGTCCGTGGAAAGGCTCCGCAGACAATAGCCTGAGTTGACCGATGAATTAGTGGTATTTGTTTTGGCGGGTATGTGGTAGGGCCCCTAGCATCCTTTGTAGTCTTTAAGAAAAACTTGAGTGTTTGAGATTTTGTCGTTCTTTTGGACTGTTTACCGCCGTGCAGTACTTCATCAAGTAATTCGTAGTTCATAAGATAATTCAGAGACAGAGACAGAGACAGAGACAGAGACAGAGACAGAGACAGAGAGAGAGAGACAGAGAGAGAGATTATGGGTGGGGAAAAGGGGTAGATTGAGGGGAAAACTAACATATCATGCTTGCAGAATCTTTAAATAGAATACAAATATTTTCATCTTCTTAGAGCAATAGAGAAATAAGAGCAACGAAAAGATTGAAGGAGGGTATCCTAATCACTATGTCAATGACTTTGAACAATACAAGGAGCAACATTGTTTGTGGTGTAACAATAGGCCCTAAACCATTACCTCTGTAAGTTATTTACTTCTTTTGCAGTTTACAGGTTATTCTGTAAATCATAAATTTAAACGCAAACGTTTATCGACTTTCATAATCTTTGAGGAAATTATATAATTATATAGATGAAAAAATAACCATAATGAATGTGAATGGTTCATATTATATTAATTAAAAGGAAGAGTAATATGGATTTCATGACGGTCGAAATTATTCTATGTAAACAATGTGGCAACCTTGTAGATATTCATTGAAATTCCTATATATACTGAAATGATATAATATTATTAGATTTTATTAAGCCTATTACTGTCAAAGTTAGATACCAATCACATGCATAAAACCCTCGAATATTACCTGCATCATCACCAAAATGAGACTTGTTGTCGAATGTTTAGAGATTTCATTACGTAATACATGGAGGATATCTTCAATGGTTGTTGGCAAAACATGGGTATTAGGATGACTTTGCCTAAAGGCTCCTCAAACACCATCACTCACCCCAATGAGTATCATGATGCCAACGGGACTCTATTTAGAAAGTCTTGTTGACCGAGTCGATGGCAGCCGTCGATATCAAGAGAAAACATTGAATTTCCTTTAGTTTAGTCGGCTAACGAACTGAGGAACGGTAAACTGTTTTCAAAATCGGAGGTGCAATTTTAAGAACTCGTCGTCATCTTATTTTTTCTGAAGCAGAAATATATATTGAAAGTGGTTGCGAATGTTGAGCAGAGACTTATTATTTTTTGTTTCAAGGTAATCAAATCTCCTTTGCACGAACAATATTGAAAACGAGATAAATGAATCATCTTGGAAAAGCACTTCTTTGGGCTGCGTCGTAATTTGATGGAAGCCGTGGAATTAATTGCAATTATCTCTTTCTATATGGATTCATATACGTTCCTGAATTCCCATGACAACCAAGCAACGTCGCTCCTAGTAAATTTGATCTACTCGCACAATAATTACTCCAACATATGTTTTCGTCATTAGATTTCGCCACGATTCAGAAACTGATTATTTTATTATTCAGGAATCAATATCGGCAATTCCAAGGACTTTGACACTCTCATGATTATCTTTACGACTGCCCCCTTATCACTGAACAAGTTGCTTAAGTTGCTTAGTGACTGCTGAAACAATGTTGAAAACATTTTTGCTTTTCAAACAAGAAAGGGACTAACACATGATTATATTCACCTTGCTTCTCACCTCTTCTTCGTATTCCATTGGGTCTTTTTGGATTCTGCCATATACTTTACCATGAATCAGAACTTTGATGCCAAAGGAAACGGTGGTTGTGAGGTGCATATACTGACATTTTCGATGGTGGCCAAAGCCTGGATTATTAATTCTGTGAATTAATTGTGAATATGACGTTGTGACCTAATCGACAAGAGACGGGCAGTGTATTACATACAACTTTTTAAATACATATTTCGCTTTTCATGCCCTTTAAATTCATTTGGAATTCGTTTCGCGATATTTCTACGATTTGGTGTAAATGGCCCTGCAAATTTTTTCCAACATATTTTTTTTCAGTAAACTCTGCAAATATGACAATGGAGTAGAATGGATTTCCGTGGTTTGAAATTATTCGACAATGATCTGTAAAGAATGATACTAATCAAGGACATAAAAATTGATTGAGAAAGCAATAATCGACTTGAGAGCCGGCATCTAATTGATGCAATTCACATGATAGGACTGAGATAATGCACAACCAAGTGAAAAGAGATTCCAATGGTCTTATGGATTTCACTTCTACAGCAACAAATGATTTAAATCAAGGAGGCACAAGCACTCTAAGTAATAAAGAAAAGGGCATCATGTTGAAAAGTGGCAACATATCGACAGACGGACGGAGGAAGAGCGAGGGAAACATATCCAAGAAACGAGTTCGTTTTCTCGATAAAAGCGTGGCTCAGGAATTGATTCTGCGAGAGAAAACACGACTTGAAGACAGGATCCTGGCCTTGAGGCAGAAGTACAATTTCTCAAAGGAGGCTGAAGACGATTCGGAAGATGATGAGCACAAACGTGATACGGGTAATCAAATAGATATAGTGCCACGTGGATTGCTTAATGGCGATCGACGTCCACGATCGAGTGTCGGGTTTAGAACGAAACAAGATACGAAAGGATCAGGCGGGGATGCTGAAGTTCGAGCCAGACGATCGTACAGTTTAAGTCGTCTGGATGAACTCGCGAAACCGCGTGGACGATCGAAGCCGGTTTCATCAGTCAAGAAGAGCACAATGATCACGTTGTCGCCAGATCACCTGCGATTGTCCATCCCTCAGAAAACGCCGAGGACTATGAACCAGTTAAAAGATTTGCCAGCGGATGAGTTAGATTACCTCCTACAGCCGAAATCGTTGAAAGAATTCTATGCTATGGCTGACATGTGTTCATCATCATCTAGATCATCCAGTAGAACAAGTTGTTCATCCACAAGTCAGGGATGTCCTTCTCGTAGGACACAGTCTGCAGGTAGCGGTCGTGCAAGGAACATTAAAATGACACCAGCAGCAACAGATACAGTACCCCCGACAACACCCCCTATAAAACCCAAATTTAAACCATCCCTGAAAATGGCTGCAACTGGGGTAATATCAATGAGTGACAAACCCAAAAGCAGTCAACGGCAAGAGTCGCCGTCAGTCGCGATGCAATCCTGGACGAAAGCTCTGTATATACGGTCGCCGAATATCGCCACCGGACGCTATCAAATGCCTGGAGGACGTGTCCTTCGTCTTCGACCTCGAAAGCCTGCATGGAAAGATCAAGCGAGCGTCGAATACACTCGAGATGGAGATCAGCGACCTCAAACAAATTCAAACGAAGAAATTGAGAAAAAAGATACGAAGAAGAGTACGGTCACTGATCAGGGTACCCCGTGGAAAGTTGAAAGCAGGAATGGGACAGTACGGTATCGGGTTAGACCAGATTCGCGTTCTCTTGATGTTTCACAGTTAACAAAAGACCTGGCCAAATGCAAATACCTCAGAAGCCAAGAACAAGATCAAATACTAGATATAAAAGATATATTTAATAAATAAATGTGTGTGTGTGTGTGTGTGTGTGTGTGTGTGTGTGTGTGTGTGCTTAAACAGTTTTTGATGCTGAGTGACGATAATTGATTTTTTTTCGGGGGGGGGATAATTTCAGCACATAAAAAATTTACTGACTATATTATCTAGAAAGGTAAAGTGACATCTTCTAGGGTTACTTTTCGGTACTTTTCAATTTCGTTATTTATCAATTATTTTATTGTCACTGTTAGGAGAAGAAATAAAACATTTCTGAAGATAATTCTGGTAAAATGTTTTGAATGTGTAACGAACTAAATGTATAATGCAATGACTAAACATCAATTGAATTAAAGTTTAAAGGCATGATGTTTCCGATATTTTTAAATTTCATTAAAACGTTGAATGCCATATCACATTTCACTAGCAATAATGTTCGAAGATTTTGATGACAGTGAAAGCATTATAGGAGGGGGTATATCAATCGTTAGCATTATGCCAAGATACAACGAGAAATAAAATATTTTGTCAACATTAATAACTTGGGGAATAAGTATTACAAAACACAAGTCTTGGGTACACAAA
Source organism: Heliocidaris tuberculata (assembly GCA_025618425.1). NCBI lineage: Eukaryota > Metazoa > Echinodermata > Echinoidea > Camarodonta > Echinometridae > Heliocidaris > Heliocidaris tuberculata. Next base: position 50,556,082 of record CM046836.1, read on the forward strand.
TTTTAGATGTTGCTACGATATTTTGCTTGTGTTGCGCATTTTCAGTATTCCTACATAGCTCACGGCACTTCTGGAAATTTCGAAGTCGTTATTTTATGTTTTGCTCTCATATTAGTGAGAAAGTTTGATAGTTCTACATTGTGATGATTAATTTTTTTCGCGTGTCTGTAAATGGGATGCCTCTAGATTGTATTGAGATTCAGATTCAGATTTAAAATACATTTATTTCCGTCTCATAATCACATGAATACCAAAAGATTAAATGTATTGTAGAGTGCAGGCATGAATATTTTTATAACGAATACCTGTTTGTTATCTTTTTGTTTTGTTTAAGTGATTAAAACTGAAATGTATTCGAAGAAATCGCACACTTCAAAAACTTTAGAAGAAATTTTGTAAACGAATCAGATTTTTTTTTTAAATTCATGTCCCTTGTAATAGTCGGGAAATTTGGTATTGCACTCTGCCTTGAAGGAATACACTTTTTCAAGACTGCATTAACTTTCACCGTGTCATTTCATCATTTAATATCACATCGACATCATGAAGTAGCCCCATATTTATTATATAAAATATATAAAAATGTCTAGTAAATTTTTGACAAGATCGGCTGGTCACATTTTCTAAATCAGATTTTAATCATTCTGACTAGGATTCAGTTCACTTCAAACCCGAAGCTGGTAGTTTTGACTAGAATAGTGCAAGTGCCCGTGGGAATTGTTATTCTAGTCAAATCTAACTAGAATCTGTTCACTTCAAATCTGAAACTGGTAGGTTTGACTAGAATAGTGCATATGCCCGTGGGAATTGTTATTCTACTCAAATCTAACTAGATTCTAGTCATATTTGAAATATGGGATCGCCCTGTTATAATATACTTTTGTTTATCAGATTATCATTTGACTGGGTCACTTTGTAATAAAACACAATAAGTATACTTCAGAAACTTTCTATACTTTGGTCTCAGTCGTGATTCTTTCTCAGAAAGAAAGAGGAAAAGTCAGTGAAGCAGATTGGTGAAAGTTTGAACGAAATCGGACAAGCGATAAGAAAGTTATGAATTCTTGAAAGTTGTAATCACTATACATATGGAAATTTCAAATTGGCCGAATAGGTAATGTCACTTTGATGTAGTTTCGGACAACTCCCCCATTTGCTCCAGCACACAAAAGGACTAAAATTTCATTTTAGTCAAAATGTATTACTCAGTATAATCTTTTTCTTTCTTGAGAACCTATAACAATATGCTATCTCCAATATATTTCGAGTACTGCCCCGAGGGTAAAGGCGCTTCGGAGAAAACCGCAAATTAATGATATTTTTGTGTACGACAAACTGGAGAGTTGTCCACAAGTATGTCACAATCGACTCACCAAATTGCCAATTTGAGATTCCCATAGATGTAGTGATCTCATTTTTCAAACATCCATAACTTTCTTATTCCTCGCCCGATTTTTTTCAAACTTTCACCATCCTGTTTTTCTTATTGTTCTGCTTTCACACAAATCATCTTATTACCAAGGTTGGATTGCCCTTTATCCAGATGATTTCATAGACTACAATATCTGAACAGTTGGTCTCCATCGCTCGATAACTTCCTTTCTCCCCACATATTAGTTATCTGTACTTTGCAATTTCTCCAATCCAACATGGTTTTTTTTTCATCTGTCGGATTCACATCATCTTTCTGATGCCATGAAGACGACTGTTGGCATTTCAAGTTTCTGCTGTACAATAGTTGGTTTTAGCCGGTGTTTTTGTGTCGATACATAATATCGCAGGGAGAGAGAGAGAGAGAGAGAGAGAAGTAGAAGTGTGAAGATCTTTGTCTAACTATATTGTACAAGGTCACAGGTCAACTTGATAGTCTGACAAAATACATACATGTCTTTTATTAGGCAATTACATGTGTCTTTCCAGTCTTGAATCAATATGGTCGTCGATTGTGCAATGCATAATTATGAACCAATATTACAAAGTTCGTATTTTATCTTCTAGATATGCAGTTAACCACCTTCGAATAAAATGTAGTCCTCACTTTGATCTATAATCCATGAATGTGTTGTTCAGTGTTTCCATGATTAAAGAGGAGGACAATGTCTAAGTTATATGACCATACGATGCAGATTTTATTGAATTTATGTTCATGGAATCAAATATGGATTTTTTTTTTTAGAACAGAGACATCGATCCGCTGATGTCATGTGCGTATAGTTGTAATCTTTGATATTTATAACGGATTTGCAATATAGCTTATTCATGAAGCACATAGTTACTTCCGATCTGGGTTGGCAATAAACAAGTTTACAGAGCTAACTTTGCATTTTGATCAGTGATATAAACTTTTTTTTAATTTTCAATGAAGTCGGGATTAAAAGCATACTACATGGTTAAACGACATACTACTGCCTTGAAGAAGCTTTATGATTCAATCTCTTAGCCTGCAAATATTTCATGCCAGATTTTCCATTGTGTTATACAGCGAAATTTAATATTGCGAGAAATGACAATGGCGAGAGAAATAATTGGTTAAAAATCCTTCGCAAATCGTTGGAGTTTTCTTTTTCCTTCTCGCTCACTTTTCCCCAACATTCAGTCTATTTTCGCACATTTCTTTGTACCAGTGGGAACTTCCGGCCCGTAACCCCCCCCCCCCTTTTTTTTTTTTGTCCGAAAATTTTCTGAGATTTGTGCCCCCCCCCCCTTTTTTAAAAAACAAAATCATGGATCCGCCCTGCTGGTACCGTCGGGAACTCACATCCCTAATCATGCTATTGATATTTTCCGAACACTACTTTTCATCTTGAAATGGCTTCATGTCAAACCATTGTTAGGAAGGGCAAAACTGCAATTACACATGACATTTCATGAGCAGTATACTTTGATATTAAAGTAGGGCTAATATTGATTTTTTTTTTTTTGCATGAGATTGTTTGGATCAGCAGAATAACAAACTGACGAGAATTTGCTGGAATTCAAATTCACTGAATATTAAACTCACATTTTCACATGAATGGGTATGCTCAATTTGCTTGTCAGCTTACTCCTTACTCAGTAACTGTTATAAACTTCTAACAAAATCATCAGGCAGATACATACTAAGAAATTAGGGTGCAGTTTAGGGTGCAAATTTGGGCGGAGCACCCCGTATATCTACTCGTGTGGAATCTTGCACCCCTACGGGTGCGCTTTGCAGAAACCGGGGTTTTAAATTGTGTAAGGTTGAATTCTGCACCCTTCGATCAGAAATATTAGTCTTCCATGAATACCCACACCAGCATTGTTGACACTATGTCACAATATCTCATGAAGTAAGACAAAATATTCAAAAGCACATAAATGAAATACATCAGAAAAAGAAAAAATAAATCCATTTCGATCAGCTTGTGTCCTAAATTTGCTTGAATTAAAAATCTCCGTAATGACGTGTTTCAAGAGAGTAATCGCGCAAAGACTAACATAAACCGGCTTGCAGGCTGACAGCAACCAACGTATCGGTACTCGTAGGGCTTAAGGCAGGAAAATTTACACAATTCGCATATTCAAAGTATATGGGGAGTTTATCATGGCTTATTTTGATAGTTTCTTTGTGAAAAAAAGTTATTTGAATAAGAATACGTGGTTACAAGACTCCTATGGAAAAGGCGCTATATATAAATCCAAGTATTATTATTATTATTTTTTTTTATTATTATTATTATCATTATTATTATTATTATTATTGTTATTATTATTTATTATTATTATTATTATTATTATTACATTTTGATAATTCAGTTGAAGTATTATTTTAAGTGAAAGTGCTAGTTTTACTAACTGTTACTATACTAATTTGTTATACGGATAGAGAGTGGAGTACATGCTTTTAAAGTTGTATGAGTGAAACAAGCAGTCGCACTGTAGACGCCCCCTGGCCCTGCTCGATGGATCTCACCGAGGTCCCTTCATGGCATGTACTTTACTGCCTGTGTTCGATTCGTGCGTGAATTATCTGCTGCTAAGTTGTGAAGAGGCGAGAATGGTGATCGATTGCTATCGACGATGCACCCTTTAGGGTGCAGTTATGAACCCAGAGGGTGCAAAAAATGCACCTTATATTAGGGTGCAATTTTGAACCCCCTAGGGGTGCACATCTGCTCCCAATAGGGTGCACATGTGCACCCTAAAAGGTTCAAGTCTGCACCCTTAATTCTGCACCCCAATTAAGGGTGCAGATCTGCACCCTAAAGGGTGCTGCTATTGTACCAACGGTCTGTACCCCTACGGGTGCAAAAATGTACCCTAATTTCTTAGTGTGTATCATAGGCCTTTTCATGTCATTGTTATCTCGAAAAATCAATATTTCGGTCTGATTTTGTAAGAATTCATACAAGAAACGAATCTCTGTATCTTCGTCTTCCAGATGGCAAGGACACAATGTGCAAAAAGGCAAAGCTCTCGGATCGGTAAAGAAATGATTCACATGATAAATCTTCAGTTGTCTTTTCCTCTCAGAAAATACATTTGAATACATATTTTATTTTAGTAACAGAGTAATGTCTATTCTGTGGTCTAAAAAACCCGAAGCCACAATAAAGAAGTAAAACATAAAATACAAGAAACGAATCTCTGCATCTTCGCCTCCCAGATGGCAAGGACACAACATGCAAAAAGGCACTTAGTGCTCGGATCGGTAAAGAGATGATTCACATGATAAATCTTGTCTTTTCCTCTCAGAAAATACATTTGAATACATTTTTTTAGTAACAGAGTAATGTGTATTCTGTGGCCTAAAAACCCAAAGCGACAATAAAGAAGTGCAACATATGTCCACACTCTTTTGGAGGGGAAAACATTTCTTTTTATGTTATATTTCTAAATTTTAACATATCATACACCTATGCAAAGCTTTTACTATTTGAATTTGGATAACTTTGTTCAATCTAAGCTTCAACTACGCAATAATAAGAATTAAATAAATATTTAAAATCAATAGAGTTCTACTTTAAAGAATATACATACGCTATTGACAGCTTGTAAACTATATCTTGATGAAAACAATGAATGTATTGATGTTGTAGACTTAACTGACAGTGAACGGGTTGTCGGTAGTGAAGTAAATTCCGTTATGAAGAATATTTTTCAAAACCAATTCCCTAAATCGTATCTGCCCAGTGATGTAGGAATAATGGGGAGGGGAACAAACTAAGAACATACAGGAAATGTAAGTCAGATATTAAACAGGAACAGTATCTTAATAATAATAATAATAATAAACTATTCTTGTATAGCGCATAACACATTACGTAAGAATGTCTCTATGCGCTTGAGGAAAAAAAAAAAAAAGAAATTACTGAGTTCCGGAATAAGTATGTTTTAAGGGCAGACTTAAACGTATCTATGTTAAACGTATTAATGTTATCGAAAGTTTCCGACTCCGAAGAAATATATCCCCGGCGCTTCAGATTATAAGCTATCATAATTTAGCAATAGAAACAGGAAGGCACAGAAGGCATGAGAAAACACAAATACATCTTAGAATATGTGAGGAAGAAGAGATTGGTGAAGAACTACAAACACTGATAGAATACACTAATTTTGCTTTTCTCAGAGCAGAACAAAGTGCATTTTCTTAATCAAATTAGACAACGAATATATCATATTCAGTCTAGCAAATTATATAAAGGATATCATACCATTAATAGGAGAATTCTGGAATGAATTATATCATATCAATCTATAAACATGTATGTACGAATCAAATGTTATTAAAATACACTGATATGTTTACATATTTTGTTATTTGAAATGTATTTAAGTTGTTACTATCTTTTCTCTCTCCTTTTTTCGTTGAAACAAAATATTGATGTACGTGCAGTATGTCAATGATGTTTAATAAAGTCAATTCACTTTAATGTTCAGGCCGCAGTCCAGCAAGCGATGGAGAAAGAAATGTTACGGTTCGTAAGTAATGTATCTCGGACTTCTGTTGTTGTTAAATTTCTTGGTGTATTTATAGATGAAAAATTGACTTGGCATGAACATTGGTGTCGTTTGCAATCGCATTGCAAAATGTGTGGGTGTTCTTTTTCGCTTAAAACATTTCCCCAGATATATTTTGATTATGTTATATCATTCAATGATTTTGTCACACATTAATTATTGTAACATTGCTTGGGCTAATGGGTCTGATTACTTCATGACTAGATTATTCATACTCCAGAAAAAAGCAGTTCGTATAATTTCCAATGTGCCATATAATGCCCACTCATTACCAATTTTCAACCAGTTAAAGATGTTAAATGTATATGATGTAAATATTTTCAATATTGCCATTTTTATGTTCATGTGTTCAAAAGGTCTATTACCGCCTTACATAATTTCAAAATTTTCCTTAAATTGTAGTATTCATGATTACAAGACTCGTAATGCCTCCAATTTTCATTTGCCCAAAATTAGAACAAATGTTTCCAAAAATTCATTTTTTTTTAAAGGTCCAGTAGTATGGAACAATATCCCAAACACTTTAAGAAATATTCCTTTTTTGAAGAGTTTTAAAAAATATTTTAAATCCCATCTTGTGAGTATGTATGAGATTAATTGATTTGATTTCCTTTCTCTCTGTGTTTGCTTCTTTCTTTCTGTTTGACTTTTTGTGTATCCGATTTACTTGCTTTATGATTTATCTAAGGGGTCAACGTTTTATAAGGCTAAATGCTTTTTTTGTTGACCCCCCCCCCCCATTCCCATAAAATGTCTCTCGTTTAATTGTTGTTATTGTTTTTTGTTGTTTTTTTTTACATCATGTTATCATATTAATCATGTACCTTAAGTTAGTTTTATGTCACAATTTTTATCTCATGTACCATGTATCATAAGTATTTGTGTATTTTTATGGAGAATGAAATAAATGAATTGAATGGAAATAATAGGCTTCGTCATGTCACTGTAGTTTCGAAAAATCAATATTTCGGTGTGGTTTGTAAGAATTCATACAAGAAACGAATCGCTGCATCTTCGTCTCTGCAGATGGCAAGGACACACCATGCAAAAAGGCAATTGGTTGGATCGGTAAAAGAATGATTTACGTGATAAAACCTTGTATTTTCCTCTCAGAAAATACATTTGAATACATATCTTATTTTAGTATTTGTCTATTCTGTGACCTAAAAACCCGAAGCCTCCTTAAAGAAGTAAAACATAAAATGCTTTATGTTCACACTCTTTTGGAGGGGAAACATATCATTTTATTTGGGGTAACCTCGCTAGTCATAAGGACCGCTATTTATAAGGACCACTTATTCATAAGGACCGCTATCCAAAACGCGTGACTAAATGAATAGCGGTTTTGTATGAATAGCGGTCCTTCTACATAGCGAGGAAACCATAGACAAATTACCTCGCTATTCATAAGGATTTCCGTTCATAAGGACTACTATTCATAATTATATACCTCATACATAGATTCTTATTCACTGATTGGTCAAAACTATATCACATGACACGGCGCATCTCGATCTATCATTGCGTCAGAGGGTTTTGGCGTTCTATCAATTGACCTAAGGTCAAATGATAGAACGCCAAAACCCTGTGATAGAACGCGTGACCCCTCCGCGACATTTGCACACACGTACATAAACAAAATTTGGTTCAGGTTTTTCAAGTGACTTAAGCAAAGGATGAGGATGAAGCAAGGATGAGGATGAAAAGGATGAGGTATATAAAACAAATATGGACTGCTCTGTAATCGGATGGTGGTTGAAATTATCACTCCCAAGGTGGTGTTCATACCGGCCCTTCTAACACCCCCATGATCACCCCCCCCCCCCCCCCGGCTTCGCCTCGGGGTGATAGAAGGGCCGATATGAACACCACCTTGGGAGTGATAATTTCCACCATCACGATTACAGAGCAGTCAATATTTGTATACTATTCATAAGGACCGCTATTCATAATGCGTGTTAAATGAATAGCGGTTTTCTATGAATAGCGGTCCTTATGAATAGCGAGTGGATCCCTTTTATCTAACGGTAATAAGATTTGATTTCAAATTTGAACAAATTATAAAACTATGCAAACTATTACTACAAATAGAATTGCTGAATTTTTAAATGTTATTTGTGTTTTTGCATCTGCAGTGTAATTTTTCATATTGAATGCAAAATAAAACTGAATATAGTCATGGTGCAATAATTGAACTGAATTTATTTAAAACGATAAACTTACATTCAGTCGAAATTACTTCTTTTCAGCATGTCCCTGTGATGAAAATACAACAAATCATATAGAATATACACAGCTGAAGAAATAATGATATACGTTGAAGTTTGTATCTTGAATAGTTTGTGATACAATTAGTTATACAATATACTTCCTTGATATATTTTGTAAATTAACAGAGAAAATATGTAACTCTTTTATTTATCTGTCATGCCGTTATTCTATACCGCCCTTTGTAAATGGAAATACAACACGAAATGTTTTATCTATAGGTCGCCCATATAAAGATTGCCTTTTCTACTGTCTACACAATTCCCACGTGACATACAACAGCATCACTGTCGTATGAAAATATTTCTATGTTGTTCTTCTGAACTTTGATTTTCAATCAAACTAGACTAAACCGTAAATGTAAACTAAAAAGATTACTAGTAATGCAAGTCATTTTTTAAAATTCCTTTTTAACAATTGTTATTATCATTCTGAACTGACGTGAGGCGCATTCCCATGACATATATGTTTATTATTTAAGTTAGAGGTATCTTACTTCTTTTAATTTAGAACAAAGGTAAAATTTGATGTGTGGTGTATGTTAAAAGAGCAGGATGGATAAAGAAACTTTGAAAAATCGAACACTTGTGTACAAGTAAAATAAAACGGTCTTTCTATAATACCCTTACTAACCATTGCCTCGGTCCTCCGTACAATTTGTCCTTACATGTCTAATTCTCTGGGTAAAATTTTCATCCGACCACTGGATAATTTTTACCTGTTATTCCTTTTTTGTTCACGTCCAAACATATTTTGTTAGGATAAATGTTAGGCTTGGAGTTAGGTTCGTTCCATCTGTGGGATAACATAGGCGTATTATAGGATCAATGATACGAAGGACTATGATGTAGTTTAGTTGCAAAGCAAGTTCCACCTATAGCTACTAAAAAATCGACAAAATAAAACGACCGTGCTCAACGAAATCTGAGAATGGACTGTTTTGAGGTATTTCTGTGCGGTCGAGGTACTATTTAACATTTTAAAGTCTACTAGTGTTTCAGAACAGGCATCCATTCCAAGGTGACCAAAAATCCCACAAAAACAACAACAAACACAAACACTGGGTGAAATTCTCTTAAAGACATTTTTTTCGAATGTGAAGGAATAATTGTATTACATTTTTTGGTGATAATTAAAGTTTGTTACAATTTTGCGATAATAACATTAAAATAGAATGGCTAATGACAAAATGACGTTGCTCAACGAAATCTCCTATATAGTAGAATACGCCCAATATGAAATAATCAGCAAAACCTTCCACTGGGGAAAAAAATACATACTTGCATAAAAATGAGTGTTTCCACCTTCTGTCGTAATCAGAAAACAAGAAATGTGATTAAAGAACGTGATACACGTAAAATATCATGTAGGATTTTACTGAATAATAATATTAAAAATTAACGTATGCCAAACCTAATCAATTTTGTACAGCTTTATTAAATTAATCACTTATTGAGATCCTTAATATAACCAGCGTGATGATTATGACGTACACATGTTCCTATGATTCTTGTCTAATTAATTCATTCAAAAGAAGATGAAAATACATTTTGTGGTGGAAAATTTATTTACCATGCTCTATTTTGCCTGGGATGTTTTTCCAACTAAATTTAGATGCGGCTTTTTGTATTTTGATGCATGTATATACTGAGTACATCAAGGATTAAGGAATGACAGGAACGGAAACGCTCTCAGAAACCTTAGGGTATTGGATAGATGGCTTACATCCTGGCCAAATAACGGAAATGAACCTTCGGAATTGCGAACCTCATTTTCGACTTTTTAAAAGTACAAAATACACAAAAATACATATATAACAACATACAAAGTCATTCTGGGATGAGATTTCAAACGTTGTCCCTCCTTAAACATCACTGTTTGGACTATAAGCTATCTGATATGTTTGTTTCAGGGAGGGCTGCAGCCTCGTCATATTAGGGCAGCAAGGTGGTCCATTTGTGATTTTCTTTATCTTATTTAGCTACCCTAGGACATGTAGGACATGAGGGGCTTTAATAATAAGTATTAATTATTTCGATAACTAAAATTTTCACAATGTTAAAGAGGCGATGGGGGGGGGGGGGGGGTTGCTCACCTCTCTCGTTTACAAGATACAAGATACAAGATATTTTATTTCGTCTTCGCAACATAATTACAAAGAAATTTGGTTTCCACTGGTATAAATCAAGAAAATACATAAATATAAGAAACAATTCAAGGTAACACATATACAGCAATAAAGGAAAACATGGAGAATACGTGCGAATAAACAAACATTGTCAAGGTACTTCAATTCGTTGTCTTTTAGATTGCTATTGTGAATCATAAAATAGTTCATTATTATCAAAGTTTTGCACTAGCCATTGTTTCAATAGCCCCCCTCATTTCAGCACAAAGGTAAGTTATTTTATTAAGTATAGTTATCATTATGATAGTTATTATTGTTATTGTTATTATTATTATTATTACTACTACTATACTACTACTACTACTACTACTACTACTGTAATTGTATTATTTCCATTAAAACTATCATCATCGTGTCATCGTTATCCAACAGTAGTAGTCAACATACACACGCAGAAGTTCAGCGTTGAACCTGTGAATTAAATTTATGGACAGAGTCGGATACGAACGAATTTCTAAAACGTGAAAGGCGGGTTGGAGTGGGGCGAAGTCGGATTCCAGAATGATTAAATGAATAAGAGGAATAAAGTGGATGGGAAACGTCTTTCATGATTGATCGAACCTTTTCAACGATTTGATCAGTGCAATGGGATTCGATAGACCCCGATTATCCGTTGTGCTATTTTACGTAGCCTTTCCAGTTTCTTCTTGTCTTGTTTTGAGAGATTGCCAAATGAGCATATGATATTGAAGAGAAGAACGCTCTTTATCACTGAATTATAGAACAGAGTCAAGATTGTTGCATCTATATGGAAAGATTTCAATTTGCGGAGAAAGAACAACCTCTTGTTAGCCTTCCCATATACCGATTGCGCGTTATCCCTCCATGATAATTTGTCATCTATGACAGTTCCAAGATACTTATAACTGTCAACCTGTTCGATCACCTAATTGTGGATGATCACATTCTCGTGGTCTGCACCATTTCGATGGAGGTCGATGACCATTTCTTTGGTTTTTGTTGTGTTTAGTGTCAAGTAATGGTCGTCACACCAACGAATGAATTCGTCTACTTGTGAGAAGTAATCGTTCGCCTTTAGATACTGGAAAGTTGATATCGGATAAAGGGTTCAGCCCCATTGGCGAAAATGCCCCGTAGGCCAATGGTTGTATTTAATTTTAGTTAACAATATATTTGTAAGCACTCTCTGAAGAAGGTAATACTGATTTCAAGTTAACCACTTGGCAATAAGGGTATGATTGGCTAGAATGTGAATTATTTTACATTAGGTTCACAACAAACATTTTATACTGCTGAGGTGAAGTGTGTGCATAGGTGAAATTTCAAATATATTTTGTTTGAATATTTACACGGTTATCAAAGATCAACCACAGTCACACAACAATGACTACAACACGATCGTAAAGACTTTCAAAAACAGTGTCGTATAGTCGAATGGTTAAAAACACTTGACTGGAAATTCGAAGATCATGGGTTTGATCCCAGGTACGGTACCTATGCCCTTGAGCAAGGCATTTTATCTACATTGCTCTTTTATTGTACTTTAAATAAATGGCGTTTAGCATATCAATTCGTGTGTGAGTGTGTTTCTTTAAAAAATAAACCAACTTAAGTCAGTCTCATATACAAACCTCAGCTATTGAAATGTGCGAACAAGACATAACCCGAACATGATAGGCAATATAAAAGGGTATTGAAATTGCCCTTAATTTTATTTTTTGAAAGTCTTTGAGATCGTTTTCTACATAATTATAGGTTTGCGCATAATCATGAATAAACAGGTCTTCAAGAATCAAGAGTCACCCTATTCGCTTCAGAAGCAACCTGCAATCCTCACGAAATCTCTTGTTGACGATGAGGTAAACGAACACATTGACGATGTGATTCAAGCTTCTCATGGCAAAACATGAGTAGATTAGAGCGTTCATCCCTGCAGACTGTCTCCGGAATGCCGTGAGAACATCACCCGGTACATGATTAAGGACAGTAGATGGGAGCCATAGCAGGAGAAGGATGATGGTGGTGAAGAGAAGCATCTGAGTGGTCTTGTGGTCTCCTCGTGACTTTACGACACGCGCCCTCTCAGGCGACCGTCGAGGTACTGCATGAGGTATATCCGATGCATCCCTGCTTACAGTATATACTTGCTTTTGCCTCGGGGCTTGGGGAGGGCCCTCCGGAGTGTTATCATTCTCGTCTTTCTCATCAATGGGCACATCGAGGCTGTCCTGTGGTCTTTCTCCGAGACTGTCCTTCGGTCTTTCTTCGATACTATCCGTCGGTCTTGTCCCTATCAGGAATATTTTGTGGTGATCATTCCGTGTTGACTGATGAGCTACATACGAATTGTTATCAGTTGAAACGTCGCACAAGGTGCCTGTACCCACTGTTGATTGAGGCACTTCGACAAGTGCGGCTCGAACACGAGCCTGTGAGCGAATCGACGCGTAGATTAAGGAATAGCAAACGACAGCTAGGAGAAGCGTTGTTGCAAAGGAGGCAGTTGTTAAGATCGAGACAGCTATCTCGATACCCTCAGGCACTCCACGCCTTACACAGATTCCAAAGTCAGCTAACTCAATGAAAACAAAGTTATAGGATTGGGAGACGCCTGCGAACATAACTGAGAATATCACACCAATGAACGCCTTTTTCGGGGAGGTGCGGCGATCGAATGGCCTCTTTATAAGCACACACCTGTCAACGGCGATCGCTGAGGTCAGGTACAGCGCAGAATACGCCACAATTCGGCTGCTGTAGATGGTGAACTTACAGAGCGCATCACTTTTGACAGGGGTAGCGAGCGTTCGGATGATATCAATCGGGGCTATGATCCCGCCCGTGAAGTCTAAAATAGCTTGAGAGAGGATCAGGGTATCTGTGCTCTTCTTCGCTTTCTTTCGACTGTAGACCGCGATGATGATGGCGTTCCCCAACAGTCCGAGAAGCATGACGATCACGTTGATGGACAAGCTGACGATTTCCGTGGTGTCCATGATTTGAACGTCCGTAGCCACTGAAAAAAGTTTAAGTAAGCTCAAGTCAGTCGTTAGTAGGCCTATAATGTGTAGCATGTTCAGTAAAGTAGTTGTATCAAGATCGAATGTCTATCAGTGTGTTCATATCTCAAGTAGATTTTGCAAGATGATGTAAAAACTTTGTTGGCAAGAAATTGAATTGCCAGCTATGATTTTGGCATAAAATGACAATTCGCAAAATGGATTTCCAAACTAAAAAATATCGATGGTAAACGATAAATGATTTATTGCTTCTATTGTAAAAAGATAAATCTGTCCACGTGTCCACATCTAAAAGTATATTTTTTGAAAGAAAATACAAACATCAACTTTGTTGCAGCAAAATAAATAAATAAATAAATAAAAAATAAAAATAAGCGTAAGCTTTGATTTTAGCATAAAGTGACCCTTCGCAAAATCGATCTCCAAGCTATAAACATATCAATGGTGAACGAGGAATGATTTCTTGTCAGTACTGAAGAGAGATAATTTTTGTCAGTTTTGAAGAGAGATGATTTCTTACCAGTAATGAAGAGAGATGATTTCTTGTCAGCATTTAAGAAAGATAAATATATCCATGTGTCCACATTTCAAAGGAGATCTTTTGGAAAAAATTAAGAATGTCAACTTTGTTAGAGCAACAACAAAAAATAAGCGTAAGCTAAGATTTTAGCATAAAATGACTCTTCGCAAAATCAATCTCCAAGCTATAAACATATCAATGGTGAACAAGGAATGATTTCTTGTCAGTATTGAAGAGAGATAATTTTGTCAGTTTTGAAGAGAGGTGATTTCTTGCCAGTATTGAAGAGAGATGATTTCTTGTCAGCATTTCAGAAAGATAAATATATTCATGTGTCCACATTTCAAAGGAGATCTTTTGGAAAAAATTTAGAATGTCAACTTTGTTAGAGCAACAACAAAAAATAAGCGTAAGCTAAGATTTTAGCATAAAATGACTCTTCGCAAAATCAATCTCCAAGCTATAAACATATCAATGGTGAACAAGGAATGATTTCTTGCCAGTATTGAAGAGAGATGATTTCTTGCCAGTATTGAAGAGAGGTGATTTCTTGTCAGCATTTAAGAAAGATAAATCTGTCAGTGTGTCCACATCTCAAGCAGATATTTTGGAAGAAAAAACATACATCAACTTTGTTAGAGCAAACAATTAGGTGCAAACCATGATTTCACTATTAAAAAATCGCTCTTCGCAAATGGATCTCCAAACTATACAAAATGTCAATCAGGCATGATTTCTCGTCAGTATTTCAAACTCAAGACGTCGGAGAGAGAAAACATTAGAAATGCTTCGCTTGAATCTTGAACCGACGAAGTGTCTCACTTCTAGAACGTACAGACGACAAAGATATCGGCTTGTAGAGCATCGATCGCATTTTTAATTGCCGCTGAAGTCGAGCAATTAAATCAATGTTGACCTTCACTGGTTGCCTACGCATGGCAGAACATGAACATTTGATTATGTGACCGACCAATCAGGTGAGGTGGTACACTCTTCTCATTATCAATCTCATTGGCGGATCCACAGATCTCTGGCCCGGGGGGAGGGGGCACAAGTTCGAAAATTCACTGATAAGGAGAAAGAAGGTCATCGTATTTTGGGGGTACTTTTTTACTCAAACATGGATGGGCTCAGTTAGGGGTGCATTTTCTTTTTGTGTCAGATGTGTAGATATTTTGGCACCTGCCCCGATGCCCTCTGGATCCGCCTCTGAATCTTGACTTTCTTCTGCAACGACACAATAATAAATCTTATTATGTCAAACGTAAACATGGTAACATTTACATCAATTGAATTTAAATAGAATTTATTACGCAAATCATTCACTCAAACAAATTAACATGAACAAAAAGAGAACCCAGCGTTACAATGATTGTCTTCTTACGTAGTTGATTTTTTTTCGTTGTGTACTGAAGATATTGGGCACATATGGTAACATTTACATCATTTGAATTTGAATAGAATTTATTACGCAAATCATTCACTCAAACAAATCAACATGAACAAAAAGAGAACCCAGCGTTACAATAATTGTCTTCTTACGTAGTTGATTTTTTTTCCTTGTGTACTGAAGATATGGGGCACTTGCCACAATGCCTCTGGATCCGCCTCCGACTCTTGGCCTTCTCCTGCAATGACACAATAATGAAGTTTATTATGTCAAACGTAAAAATGGTAATATTTACATCAACTGAATTGAATCGAAATTACTCCATAAATCATTCAGTCAAAGAAATTGACATGGACAAAAAGATAGCCCAGCCTTACAATTGTATTCTTACAAAGTTGATTTTTTTCCCCGTTGTTTAACGAAGAAGATCAATATGGGCCAGTATATTATATTCAAAACCAGAAAATGTAATGGACACAAAATTAGCCCGTGTGCAATAAGAAGTTATTTAACATTATTGCTTGTAAGTAAGGGTAAGCCCCCTTTCTGAAGAAAAACAGTCTTGATAACTAATTAGATCTATAATCAGTTGGTAGCGGATTTTTATAGTCATGAAAGAGTATAAACAAAGGATAAAGTTGAATTTAAAATGTTTAATAACAGTAAGTGACAAAGCTAAGACTTTTCACGTTACCAACGCCCCCCCCCCCCTTCCCTCGATTTATTTCTATCTCCTTCTCTGTTTCCCTTTATTTTACTTTCTGTCCCATTCTCTTCGGGGCACGTGCATCCCGTACACTCTCAGAAATGTTGGTTAAAAATCATTAGGTTGGTTCAAATATGAACATACCAACTGTTGGTTAAAACAACATTGTGCGTAAAACATATGAGGATTTTTTTTTAACCAACAGTTGGTAGGTTCATATTTTAACCAACCTAAAATCTTTTCTGAGAGTGTAGCTGCGCCAGTAATAAAGGGTTGATTGTGTGAGCTTTTACTGTGGCAAAGACCGTTCTTGTCATACAATGTCTACCAAAGAGGATTGCATATAAGGAGACATGCGAGGTAAAAGATGCATCCATACCTTCTGTACTAAACTGCTCTTTTATATATATATATATATATATAAAGGATGACTCGAATGCATTGAATGTCAATTCCAAGTATTTTTATTCTCCAAATTTTCGGGGGTCCTCCCCCTTCGTCAGGGAAAACGTAAAGTGATTTCGACTAAATCAGTCGAAATCACTTTACGTTTTCCCTGACGAAGGGGGAGGACCCCCGAAAATTTGGAGAATAAAAATACTTGGAATTGGCATTCAATGCATTCGAGTCATCCTTTATTATTTCTCATCATATGCCAATACGTGGAACATCATGAATATATATATATATATAGATATAGATGCGAAGATACCTAACTTCAACATTTCGACGGCGTCTCGGTAAATTATAAGTACAGCTACGTCCCACGTCTCTGTCTCCTCTCTCATCCTCACACTTATATATATATATATATATATAGAAAGAAAACTGCTAAAAGCGTTTGTAATACATTGTGGCCAATTTTATTTTTCTTCTCAAAGTTTCGACGCTCCCTGGCGTCTTCTTCAGGAGAACAATAAATGATAAGGTATCATACAAATAATTGAAATAGTTATAGTTATAGTTATAGTTTCTTTCAATTTGTTTGAGCCGATACGTGAAACCTTAACATGTTTATATATATATACATTTATAGTGAAAACGTTTTGTAACCTTGTATATACACAGTCAAGGTATATGATATTACACGAGAAAAAATATAGTGTGAGTTAATAAAAAGGAGACCCATATTCAGCCTTGAATATACAGATTTAATCAAAGATTCTCATGTTTTAGCCTATCCTGTTTCCTTCAATTTGACACATTGATCAATAAAATCCGACCATGGACAGCTAAACAGTAACATTTTTCCTGATTCATGTCAAATTTGCCTCTGTCCTAGTTTTGAATGAAATGGATGGTCAAAGTAAGAGGTCAAATCTCATAAAATGAGGTGACTATTTTGGGACAAGCGTCCTGCATGGCATATGAACACCAATCAGCCCAAACTTGGGCAAAGACGATTTTGACATGCTTTTAAATAATGACCAGTGCTCAGTCATCCTTGGTCGCATTAGAGTGAGCAGCCTATCAAATTACAGAAGACGTTATCTACTATCGTACCATTATAATATATTTCAGCGATTTCACTCGGTTTTTAAGAAATTGGGGCTTGAATGGGTTTCCTTTTTATTGTCTCACGCTGTATATTTTTGTAATAAAACGGACAGGCATTATCATCACTCTTCATGTCACAGCTATAGTATATACTGTAAAAATGTTGGGTAAAAATACCTCAACATGAGGATAATGATGTGTCCGACAAACTTTGGGCAATTTACGCCCAACTTTGGTAAAGTTTTGCCAAATCACAAACACCTTTTCCTACAAACTGAGCATAACCCATCTCAAAAGTTGACCGGACATAATTATAATTACCCTCGTGTTGGGCAGTTTTATGCAGTGTAATTAGCATCACTTGTTAGCATGTGGTTAGGGACATGTAGAAAGATGCATGAGGTCACTGAAGCGATTTTACAGTGCGTATTAAAAAAGAGGACACACTTTGAAAATATCCTCCAAAATGATAATATCACTATATCGATAAGATTTTTTCTTGTAAAATTATGGGTGTGGGTCTGTATAGTGGGATGAAACTATGAGTATTGACAATATTTTACACTTGAGTGAGTAGTGGCTACTTTTGGTAGACTCGCAAAAATGCCATAGTCTTGAATTTGATCAATATGCATGACAGCAGTGGCGGATCTACGGGGGGGGGGGGGGGTTTAGGGGGTTTAAACCCCCCCCCCCCCCTTGGGCTGCCAAGTAAACATTTAATGTGCATAGGAAAACAAAACCAAAAAAAAAGAAAAAATAGAGCATGCAAGTATGCTTAAAATCGCAAGCTTGGCAACCCTAAAAATGAAAAATCTCCCTACTGTGGGAGGGGGGTATCCCCCCTCCCACACCCTCCCCCCTCGCTCGCTTCGCTCGCTCGGGCTCGGTCGCTACGCTCCCTCGCAATACCCAGCTCAGCCCCTCAAACCCCCCCCCTTGGAAATAAGCTAGATCCGCCCCTGATCAGGCATTAACTGCATGTGTTCTGAACACCAACAGTTGTTGATTTGAACAATCATTTTATTCCTTAACCCTTTTGTACCTTTTTTTTTTTTTTTTGATACGCACTGTATAGAAAAGTGCCATAAACCGTTGTAAACAGGAAGGCGTTATTAGTAATTAACAATCATTATAATGAATTTGATACAAAATAGTAAAAATAGATATTCTGTGCATGTCAACGGCCTTGAATAAGATAATTAAGAGGATGTTAGTGATTAAAGAATAGAAGATGATCTTGAGGTCATATACGTCAGATTTATATGTGTCGCTGTAAAAAAAAAAATCATAATTACAAGTTATAATCAGGGATAATGAGAGCATTCAATTGTAAACAGCAAATGTAAATAAGAAGCAAGTAAATAGCTTATTTGGTTGGAGATGGTCGTCTTACGACAACCATTCCCTGCCCTCTCCTTTTTTCTTCTGCTTTCTTTCCCTTTGTCTGCCGGAAGGAAGATAGAGAACAAAAATTGAGTGAAAGTGATGTTACATAACTACTTTCATTCCCCAGTAGTGAAATTATCTTCCTTAAAATACACGCCGTGACGCGAAAAAGACAAAGTATAATAAATACATTTCTGTAAGGATTTAAATATTGAATCAGCGTTACTCCATTAACCCTTTCAGGACAGGAATTATTTAAGGGTTAAATTGATCACATTTCCTTCTTTAAATTGGCAGCATTAATATTTTTCTGTTAGTGCTACATGGCTCTAATAAGGTGTAATGTCTTTGAAAACAATATACATGGTTAGGAACTTTGTCAACAATTTGACATAATTGCCAATTTCAACAAAAAGCAATGATTTTGAACATCACAATGTGTTGCCAATTAAAGGATTTCAAAGCTTATTCTCGTTTTTAAAATTCCAATCATCAAACGCAATATGATCATGAAACAGAAATGGACATAGTGTGTGTAGAAATTTTTGCTCTTTCTACTCATACATCTTGTATATTTTTTAGAGCTCTGAATCAAAAGTTATTGAGCCAAACCACAAAATGTGGTCAATTGTCTCGAAAGGGTTAAGACGTACTTATTTGAGAAATCGACATGCAGTAAGGTGAATGTTAGAATTATCTTATAGATAGTTAAATCTATTGTGATAATCGATCAATACGCTTTCAACATTTGAACTTTCTTACGCAGAGGAGTGGAATCCACTCATTTACAGAGTATATTTATTTATTTATTTATTATTCATTTGGCAACATATATACATCAAGATAAAACAAAATATTCATACATAAAAGAAAAATAATTGCGTCATGAAAGAGTCATATTAGAGATCACTATTTTGGAGTTGAATCCACTCCAAGTTATAGTGGAATGCCCTCTAAAGTAATGGTTTTACTTACTCTTTTGCGAGTGGGTTCCAATAATTTTAAACGTGGATTTCTACCCCCGAATCATGGTTATCCAGCCCTGTACATTCAGATTCTCAGAGTATTAAAAAAAGTTGAACTGCATAAAAACAACAACATAAAAACCTTATGGATGTTTGAAATTTAAGACAAAGAAATCATAAGTACCGGTATGGTACAAGATCAGCTGCTGAAATCTATATTCCTAAACACCGTAAACTTATTTTTCAACATAATATCCGTTCACTGGTCCTAAGCTTTGGAACGATTTACCTGCACCCGTTCTGTGTCTCTGTTCAGCTTCACATGGATGTTAAAAAAATGTATGATATCATAGTTCATGACTAAGTTCAAGTTCAGTCCCACCTAGCCGATAAAAGTGAGGATACGCACATTTCATTTCCCCCCCCCCCAAAAAAAAATACACTCTTATATACATTCTTATCCTCATTATTACCTGCTGATTGGGACTTAATCTTTCCAGTGCCTTGACTTGATTATTATGTTTACTTACTATTCGAACCTGTTTCCAGTATTTTTGTAAGGATGCCTGTGAATATTTTGACATTGTACTCTAGCTATATTGTATTATTTATACATGCCATACAACTCAACTGTTACTATGTTGCAGTCCTCTTCCTCTCTCTCTCTCTCTCTCTCTCTCTCTCTCTACTCTCCTCTCCCCTTTCTTTCTCTCTACTTCTCTCTTCTCTTCTCTTCGTCTCTTAAAGTGTCTGTCCCTTTCTTCCTTTCTTGTATTAATTTATATTGTATTTGTGTAATGTGTATCCAGGCGTACCCGCTACAAACATGTGCTTATATTGGGATCACACCTTCTTCCTTGCATGTTATACAAGTTCTTGTTTATATCCATACTACTGTATATGCATGTAGATTGTACTATTTGAACAAATGATGAATATTGTCAAAAGTAATGAAGGAAAATAAATGATAATATGAAATGAAGTGCATTGTGAATCCCATGATGACAATTACATTGACAGCATGTGACGTTATATTGTGCACAACTCTCCATGTCATAAAAATGTCCATTTCCTTCGGGATTTTACTCAAAATCATCATATGAATAGCATGTTCTTATATTCACGTATGTATATCAATAAATTAGAAATATCCTGGTCAGTAATATGATTACAAAGAATAAAGTTGTGTTTCAGTTACTTTGTACGTAACATATGGCATTATATCACAGTGTATTCACCAAATAGTTAACTTGAAAGTCCCTAATGTAAAGTGACTTCCGGTTTAAAAAGAAGAATCATAATTATATTTCATGTCGTCCCTGGTTGTTTATCCGATTCGTTCAAACTTTCACCAAATCTGTTTCTCTGGTTTTCTGCTTCCTTCTCAGCGAGTGTTTCTCAAGGTTAGTCTTCCCTTTAAAATCCCCAGACGCTAAGTCTCTGGAGGATAAAACACCGATGGAACAAGGCTACCTGGACAGACATAAAGACAAAGTCAAAAGAAGTATATAATCATAAAATGAAAGTACGTAGACTGAGTCGAAAATATAATCGTCTTATTTTCAGCCAACAGTGGCCTTGGAAAGTTCAATAGCATTATAGCGTGATTAAGTCCTTTCATATCCTTGCTCAAGGTATATATATATATGCACACAAATAAATACTGCCCTACTTTGACAAAAGGAAGCAAATTTCATTTGAAATTTATCAAAAATTCATGGAAAAATCCTAAGAAGTTTGGATGATGAGAATATTTTGAATATTTACTCAGGAATACATGCCCATGTTTAACATTGTAGAAAGAAAAAGTTTTTGGAAAAGTTTCTTTTTACTTTTAACGAGAAGAACGACAGATAAGCTGAGGGAAAAGACGCCAAAATTAACACATTTGTATTTTGTCCCAAATTTAATGAACATGATTTATTATCATAATTATCTATATAACCAGTCCAATTTCATTACAAAGAAACGACAGAAGCATCCCAGTTATAAGGGAAATCCATCCTTAATGGCAAATGGTTCCGAAAGAAAAAGGAAAAGTCTGAGAAGCAGATTGGTGAAAGTTTGAACGAAATCAGACAAACAAAAAGAAAGTTATGAATTTTGGAAAGTGGTGATCACTATAATTTTCATTATAGTAGTAATATACATGACTGGTACTGATTGCCAAGAGGGTTTAATCTGTGTTTCCTTTTTATTGACTCACACTCACACCGTTGGATTGCCCTTTAATAACATCTCCTCTTGTAATAACGTATACGATTGTCAATAGTTTGATAAAATCATGAGGCAGATTATAGTAGGGGCGGATCAAAGATTATGTCAAGGGGGGCACATTTCTGAAAAATTCTGAAAAATTCTGAAAAACAAGCCCCCCCCCCCCAAAAAAAGTGAAAGGATATTTTGTAATAATGTCATAATGTCAGATTTAGTTTGGGGAGGGGCACGGGCCGGTTGTGCATGCCCACTGCCATCCTTAATGAACTCTAAATGGTCTCTGAAAGGAAGCATGGTTGTTGTTGGTCTCTCATCGAATGCGATCACCAAGGTCACTCAGAGGTCTCCGTAGATCTCCATGATATGGTTCGGGTTAAAGGGAAATCCAACCTTTATAGCAAGTTGCTTTGAAAGAAAGAGGAAAAATCAGAGAAGCAGATTGGTGAAAAATTTGAACGAAATCGGACAAGCAATAAGAAAGTTATGAATTTTTGAAAGTTGTAATCACTATGCATATGGGAATTTCAAATTGGCCGAATAGGTAATGTCACTGTGATGTAGCTGCATGTGGACAACTCCCCCATTCGCTCTAACACACAAAATGACTAAAATGTAACCTTTTTTTCAAAATGCATTACTCAGTAGGATCTTTTCGTTCACGAGGACCTATAACAATATGCTATCTCCAATACATTTTGAGTACTGCCCCGAGGGTAAAAGCGCCTCGAAGAAAACCGCAAATTAATGATATTTTTGTGTACGACAAATGGGAGAGTTGTCCACAAAAATGTCACAATTGACTCACCAAATTGCCAATTTGAGATTCGCATAGATGTAGTGATCTCATTTTTCCAACATCCATAACTTTCTTAGTCCTTGTCCGATTTCTTTCAAACTTTCGCCACCCTGTTTTACTTATTTTTCTGCTTTCACACAAATCATCTTATTATTAAGGTTGGATTGTCCTTTAAATCAAGGAGTTATCACAGATAATTCCTTGGTTAAATGCCCCGGAAACACTATCGTATAAGACTTTCAAGCAAATCCTTTCTTGGGGTAATTTTAATTGTCTATTGAAACGTGTAATCGTTAGCTACAATCACCTCATATATCATCCGAATATAATTTCTACACACAGTGGCGTAGCATGGCCAAGCATTTGAGGGAGTGGGGGGGGGGGGTTGCCTTTGCCATCGGGGAATGGGGGGGGGGGGTGGGCTCGGTCGTACTATAGACGAAGGAAAATAATGTTAATTAACATGACAAAGCCACTGCGATAGGGGGTGGGAAGGGATCCTCTCTTCTTCTTTTCATGAACGTTATTTTCCCTCTCTTTTCATTTCTCTCTTCTTTTCATCCCCCCCCCCCCCCCCCACCGTTCTTGAAAGTCTTTGACATCGCATTACGGGTAATTTCATAAAGGAGGGGGTATTTAAATTTACTCTATATTCGACGATGTGGTGGGTAACTTTGGCAAATGGATTTTAAAATGAACCCTTTGACTACTAAATCCTCTCATGATTTTCTATATAGTAAATGCAAGGACCACCCGGTTCCCGTATAGTCAATGGGCTAACAGAGATTTTTAAATTTTTATCACAGTAATGCTTTTTTTTTTGCCTTCGAGCCTGCTACGTACAGCGACCACCTCTTTCGTTTTTTCTCACTTATCTTAACAGCTACACCTTTTTTGCACTCATGGTAAGAGCTATGTTTATTTTGTATTCGTTGGGTCAAAGCAATCTATAGATACATCAAAAGTGAAATTCTATTGGTGAATTAATAATCTTTTGGTTCTATTAACTTCGAGATACGCCTAAAATGGATTATAAACTTGAAACAATTACATATATGATACAGAAATCGTTTGATGATCTATTTTATTTTAATTCAAATTCACATTCAGTATAATAAATATATTTCATTTACAAAGATAAATATTGAAGCAAAATGTTTGAATATTAGAAAGGAAATTATAAGTTTTATATTATCATTTATCAGTTTATTAGAAAAAATGAAGCAAAATATTATTCAAATTATCATTGAAACAACAAATGACTGCCATTAACAACAATAACAGCAACAGCGCCACCACTCACAAAAACAACAGCAGCAACAACAACAGCAGCAGCAGCAACACCAACATCAACAGCAACAATCATTGGGGAATGGGGTACCCAAGGTTAGGGAATTCCCCTACAACTCAAACTAAAAGGTGACTAAACTCCAATAAATATACAACATTATAAAGCATGTTTTATCCCGTAAATCAATTGATGATTTCGTCACTAGAAGTTATTAAAAAAGTAGAAAAACATGCCTTTAAACTGATTTTATTTGTCATCATTAAGGTTGTATTCGACAGTAAGGAAAGGAAAGCACCTTGAACAAAGTCTATATTATGCTTAGCAAGAGAAAAGAGCCTACATGTAGTATAGCCTTCGGTGGTAGCACCCCAATCCGCACCACCGGCACTGGCACCAGTACCCAGCGAGCTAGGCGGTTGTACGAGCGCTGGTAGGATAGGTGCGTGGACGGTGGTACGGATCAGTTTTCTGTGTTTGATGATTTTTGCTTTGCAGAATGCAGAACAACGTCATCGGTTAATGTGTGAAAATGTGAGTATACCTCTAGATCTAGACCACTCATACACATACGAGGTTATCTTATGATGCTCTAGACTTTAGAAATGTTAGAATAACAAGAAGGTTTTACAGAGTTGTTTTTTCATACTTTGAGTTTGAATTGAAAAAAGGTCAGACGCTTGTGCCTGAATGAAGTGGGCGTTACTTCCAGCTCCGGTCCGCTTCGTGGAGGATGTTTTGTGCAGGTGTGAGGGACGTGCATTGTAAATGATTAATTATTTGGGATCTGACCGAAATTTCTCTAGAAACTTGCTGTGCTGTGTGTAAACTGTCTGGTTTCTGTACTGTTGATATGGTATTTGTAATATGGAGTAAACCAGCAGAATCTGTATTGTAGATCTATTTTGTTGTTGATTTTAGTTGAACAGAGAGGGAAAAAAATGATGCAGATCTACTGAGTCGTGAAGATCAGTAACAAACAGTGTTCAGTGTCTATTGGGATAAAGAACGGCCAATAAATAAGCCTTTCCTTTTGTTTGTAAATGTTTAACAATTGCAACATGTACATTCTTTTATTATTCTCTTCTTTTTTGTCTTTCCTCTTTATCCATCTCCAGTCTCCAGCTTGAATGTAGGTGCCGCCACTATTGTTAGTAAATATAAACTCTTGGTGATAAAGGTGAAAGGTCAAACAATAAAATACAAAGGAAATTTCTGAGGGAGGCCCTTATGATGGAAAAATAAGCAGGAAACATGAAATATAAAGAGGACACTTGAATACTCTCAATGTTTCTATCAGCATTTTCTCATGACAAGGAGTTGTGCACATGGCTTGTTGAATGTTACGGTCAAGTGTTTTGTGTCAAAATAGACTGTTGACATTTTCTATTTATGCTGAAGAACTGCCGGTTCCTATCTTTCTTTTTAAGCAAAGGAATTTCTAGTCTCATCTTCATACATTTCATTTCTGTGTGCTAAATTGTTAAAGAGAAAAGATGTCGAGACAAATTGCTCTCCGGAGCAGAAGCCTCCTAGCTTTTAAAGAGGCCAGCAGTAAACTTTCCGAACCAAAGAATTCAAGAAAATTTTCATCTTGTGAAGTATCTGTGCCTTCCATTTTCTGCCAAGATGTTGTCAGAGCTCGCCTCTTACCCAACACCACCATCTCCCAAAGGAATCAGAGAGCTACATTAGTAGCTATTGCTAAGCATCATTTGTACCCAAGCATCTTCCGGACATACAGTACTACTAGCTGCAGCATCACAACAATACCATTATGGAAGAACACTGAGGATGCAGGTAAAGTGACACCATCACCATGGCAACAGTCATCCAGGTCTTTCCTGTCCGCAGTCTCCATGACAGGCTTCAACGATTATGAGCTTGGCCGCCAGGAATTCAAACTCGACATTCCGGAATATTTCAACTTTGCCAGCGATGTCATCGATGAATGGGCCAGGAAGGAAGAGGTCTGCATGTGCCAATTTTTTGATGATTTCGTTCTCTGGGATTTTAACCCTTCAGGACAGGAATTATTTAAGGGCTAAATTGATCACATTTTTTTCTACAAATTGGCAACAATAATATTTTTCTGTCAGTGCTACATGGTTCTAATAAGTTGTAATGTTTTTTAAAACAAACTATATGGTTAGCAAATTTTTCGAAAAGTTGAAAATATTGCCAATTCTGATAAAAAAAACAATGATTTTGAACCTCGCAATGTTTTGCCAATTTAAGGATTTTAAAGCTTATTCTCGTTTTTAAAATTCCTGGCATCAAACACAGTATGGTCATGCAGCAAAAATGGACTGTGTGTGCAGAAATTCTTGCTCTTTCTACTTATGCATGTGGTATATTTTTTGGAGCTCTATAATCAAAAGTTATTGAACCAAACCACAAAATGTGGTCAATTGTCTCAAAAGGGTTAAATTAAGAAATTCAGTGTACATTCTGAAAGAGATACTCATTCTCCGGGAAGAGGAAACACAGAACAAACATTTCAGATTTACATTGTATAATAACCTGTGTCTTGTGCAAATAGAACAAAGATTTTATTACCTTGAAATATGAAGTTGGATTTAAGAGTATGCCTAGGCGACCAAAATTTATTTGATATAGTTGACAACTATTAAACATAAACACTAAAAATAGGAATTATCCATGAACTCTAGTATTTTAAACAAATGATAAATGGTATGAAGTCTCTATCCCCTATCTTCGTTTGATGCCGTAGCAGTTTGATTGATGTGTTGAGCTGTGGTTTTTTTTCACATTGAATTTCTGGCTTTGCTTGGTATGATGCATTATGTATTTCCATTTGGATTATTTCTTTTTCAACTTAGCATCTATCAATTACACAAACTTTCAAAGAAAGACATTATTTTGTTGATTTGTTGTTATTTCCACAGACTGGAGAAAGGTCTACCAACACTCCAGCTTTTTGGTGGGTGGACACGCAAGGAAATGAAATCAAGTGGTCCTATAGAGAACTTGCTGCAAAGTCAAAGAAGTAAGAATATTGGGGTAACCTCGCTAGTCATAAGGACTGCTATTCATAAGGACCACTTATTCATAAGGACCGCTATCCATAACACGTGACTAAATGAATAGCGGTTTTGTATGAATAGCGGTTCTTCTAAATAGCGAGCAAACCATAGACAAATTACCTCACTATTCATAACGACCTCCATTTATAAGGACCGCTATTCATAACGCGTGTTAAATGAATAGCTGTTTTCTATGTATAGCGGTCCTTATGAATAGCGAGCAGACCCCAGAATATTACCATGTTCCCATATTCTGTATACCATGTATTAGAATATTAGAAAGGTATTTGGTACATGTAAATGTCACAGAGGTCAATAAAAGTATGTATTTTGTAGCTTATTCTTGAGGAAACACCTTGAAAAGATGGTGAGATCATGGTGCCTATCATCCACTAGTTGTTTTGGAACTTGTGGGGGTTTTTTTAAATCACACATTTATTGTTAGAATTATTGTTTGTCCTTGGATGAACACTGTGTATTAAGACAAAGATATGATACACTATGCTATTTTGCCTGACAGTGAATTAAAAGAGGGATTTTTCTAGTAGGATTATACGTTAGGAGATGTTAGCTTATTTCTACAGAAACAATGAATGATGCAATAAAAGATGAAGGGATAAGATAGTTTAAAGAATGAAATCAAAGATTTTGAAGGATATGGAAAAGATGCTAAATTTTTCCTAATGTCACTTTGGTGCCTCCCCCCCCCCCCCCTCTTGAAAATTACACAAGTATTATACATTTGTTCTTGTGTAATTCTGTTTATTTATAATCTGTGTGTAAATGTAGGATTTTGTTTTTGTTTTCTCTGTAACCATACCAGGGTTGCCAATTTGCTACAGAATAACTGTCGTATCAAGCAACATGATAGAGTGATGGTCATTCTACCTCGCATTCCAGAATGGTGGCTCCTCAATCTGGCATGTCTAAGAATAGGTAAGCAATGCAACCATATCTTGTTGAAGTGTTGGTTAAGAGCTAGGGATTGGTTAAAATTTGGGAATTTTTTGAAGTGTAATACCACACCACACTTAATGACAAGTTGCTCTGAAAGAAAGAGGAAAAATCAGAGAAGCAGATTGGCGTACAACTCCCCCCATTTGCTCCAACACACAAAATAACTAAAATGTCATTTTTTTTCAAAATATATTACTCGGTAGGATCTTTTTCTTTCATGACCTATAACAATATGCTATCAACAATATATTTTGGGTACTGTCCCGAGGGATGCGCTTCGGAAAAAAACGCAGATTAAAGGGGAAGTTCACCCCGAAGATCACTTGAGTTTAAAAAATGCAGAAAAAATAAAGAAAAATATTGGCGAAAGTTTGGAGAAAATCCGTTAAAGAATAACGGAGTTATGGACTTTTGAAGTTTTGATTTTGTGACGTCACATGCGAGCAGCTCCTCCATTATGTAATGTGATAAATATTCCATAAAATACAGTTTTCTCAGAAAATTTAGAATATTTTCGTCTGTGCATTTGATATATTGTCAGAAGTGCTATTCAATACTAGATTCTGAAAAGAAACAATATTAATTTATCGTGGAACGTAAAAAAAATGCGAATATATGGAATATTTATTACATGACCAATGGGCAGCTGCTCGCATGTGACGTCACGAATCCAAAACTTTAAATACTCATAACTCTTTTATTATTTGACCGATTTTCATCAAACCTTCGCCAATATTTTTCTTTATTTTTTCTGCATTTTTTAAACTCAAGTAATCTTCAGGGTGAACTTTCCCTTTAATGATATTGTTGTGTACGACAAACGAGAGAGTTGTCAGGCAGTATGTCACAATCAACTCACCAAATTGCCAATTTGAGATTCATATAGATGTAGTGATCTCATTTTTTTAAACATCCATAACTTTCTTATTCCTTGTCCGATTTCTTTTCAACTTTCAAAATCCTATTTTTCTTATTTTTCTGCTTTCACACAAAATCATCTTTTTACCAAGGTTGGATTGCCTTTTTAAAATCCATCGAAAAATTCTGAAAACATATGTGGACAAAGAAAAAGATCAACCTGAGAATTATTTAATTCTCATCTTCTTGTGTGTAAGTACATGTACATGTAAATATATTTTTACACTGAGGTGCTGTGTATTTTTTTTTTGTTGCTTAAATCTTAAAGAGAAGCAATCATTGTTTGCTACTATCATTGCTTCCTCCTTTTAAGCCAAAGTGGATGTAAGTAACATGTTTGGGCTTTTAATGCATTACAATGCATGGTCTGAAACTGTTTTTTGTAGCAGCTCATCTTTCATTTGTACCTGGTCATTGATTGTTTTAAAGGTGTCTTTGTATGTGTGTGTGTGTGTGTGTGGGTGTGTGGGGTGTGTGTTGGGTGTGTGTTGTGTGTGTGTGTTTGTTTTTAATTCTTGTTTCATTAATGAGGGCTCTTTTAGGGTTTTTGTGACCCTCTAACCAGAGTGGTTTGTGCTCTTCTTTTTAGGGGCTGTTCTTGTGCCAGGATCTACTCAACTCAGGGAGGGTGATATCAGAGACAGACTTGAGAGCTCTAAGGCTGTCTGCATAATTACAGATGAAGAGATTTCACATTTGGTTGATAATGTAAGAGCATCATTTTACCTACCTTATACTTTGACTTTTAAAAGTCATACACTTCCCTTTTAGAATTTAAAATCATTATTTGTAGATACTGAAAATGGTATTCAACGTTTATATAGTTTGCATAGTACATATTGTAGCTTTGTATAGGATTTCTCAAAATCATCTTGAACTCTTTGAGAAAACTACCCTTTTAAGGAGAAGGTTAAGTTCTGGGAAAGGAGAAAAATAAATTGTGAGCTTTCTCATTGCTTTTATGTCACTTTGGAAGAACATCAAAGTAGAAATGTCCCCTGAAAAGAATTGCTCTCCAAATGCCTTCATATTCGAAGTATGATGAGATATATCTGAAGTTTTCGGGCCAAACATTTATGCCACATGTATGTGCAGTCCCATATACCCATTTCTGTGTGCGGTGCATTTGCTTTTCAGCACGGTTGGGTCAATTTCTTATCATTTTGATGATTCCAAAACCTCACAGTTCACACCAATTCTTATATGGACATAATCAACCTTTCCCAATTAGTTTGAGACAGTTTCTTTCACGATGTAATTGCTTGGCCAGAACTCAACTTTATCTTTAAAAAGATAATGTGGCACAGGTATCTAGAGTTGCACATTTGGAGTTAAAAATGACCTTATTAGTATATGTTTATTTGTTTCAATTTGAAAGCTAATCTGTGTTTTGTTTTATTGTATTTTCTTGTAGGTTGTTAACAATACTGATGGATTTCAACAAAAAGTTCTTATCAGAGACAAGGATAAAAAGCACAATGAAGATAGGTAAGCAAAGCTGACAAAGCTAAACACTGCACTGAAATGGCTAATAGTGTTTGGAATGTCAATATTAGGAAACATTTTTGGTGACTCAGGATTGAATGCTAAAATCCCGGGGGGGGCTACTCAACTATATTGCTCTACACAAGCGCGACCAAAAAAACACGTGAAAAAGGTAGTTTTTGCCGACTAATCACAAATTAATCTCTTATGATTATGCAACTGTGCACACCATAATGAGTTTGAATAATTTGTTGATCAACTTTAATTACTTGTGATGAATGATTTTTCATTACCATTGTTGCTTATACAGCATGAAATATGTTTGATATTTATGTTGAAAAATTATGTTTAGTTGTCATGATCCTGGAAAAAATTTAAACAAAGTTATGATTTTCTGACAATTGTGCCTTTACATTACATTACTTTAATTATGGGTCTTTTACTTTTTCTTTTCCTTTTTTTGTTGTTGCTTGTTCTTCTAGATAAAAACATTGTTCCATGTATGTATTCACAATAAATGAGCCCATTTTGCATTTCTGGAAGAAAAACAGACCTCTTTTTTTTTTATAGTAAATGCATGAGCATTAAATAATATTTTGAAATTTCAGTTAAAACCGCTTGTGGCACTGTTATGTTTTAGACAATTGCCATGTATTTGTAGAAATTGATGTTAATCTAGCAAGAAGTGGTAATAGCTGTCATTTTAATTAATTGAATGTTTTGTTTATTTTAGACCTGGCTGGTTAGATTTCAAAGAGTTATACGATGCAGCAGCAGATGAACATGAGGTAAGAAAAATATACTTATGATACATAATTAAATGTATGGAATAGACCAGTTTAAAAATGTGATAAAATTTGTAAACACTTGTACTGCAAGACCCAAGTGATGAGAAGAAATGCTGCATTCACCTTTTGCAGGAAAATTGAGAAAATTATGGTACACTTTGCTTTTATTGTATATTTAGTAGAATAAAAAAAAAAGAAATAAAAAGAAGTTTCTTGTTAACACATTTCATGAGAAACCATTCTGCTGAATGAATCTTTGAAGTTGTAATCAATCAAACACAAATTGGCATCTCTGCCACATATCTTGCAAGCTCCTGTCCTATTTGCTCAGTACTGAAAATTTCATAAATTTTAGTTTTCTTAGTTTCTGATGAAGGAATATATAGATTTGTTTTATACAGGTTTTGTGTAAAATTATATGATCAGTGATTATATATCTAAGGTGCATGTATGTTTGAATATTTTCTTTAGAGAAAGTGGAAATTAATGATCTTGGGGGTACAGGGTAAATGGGAGAGGAGCTCGCAAGATATGTCACGGAGTTACCAATTAGTGCTTGATTAATTACAACTTTAAAAAAACTTTCCTATTTCTTGTCGTATTTTTCTCAAAACTGCACTGATCTGTTTCTTTAATTTTTCTGCTTCCTTTAAAACCAACTTCTGATCAGGGTGAATTTTCCCTTTAAAGATTTCAACAAAGGTAGTTTTCAACGTATTGGAGTAGACTTCATTGCGATTTAAGCGTTGATAGGGGAAGCCTTTCAAAGATGTTGATTGGTATATCAGATAAAATAGCAAATTCTTTGATAGTGCCTAGTGGTGTCTGTCTAACCGTGATTCCCTCAAAAAAGGCCATATGAAAATATGAAGGTCACAGAAAACTGATTAATGAAGAAGACATAAAGTTGTTTTGATCAAATATATGACTTATTTAGGTATAATAATGCATGAAAACAATATCATGGACATCATGAACGTCATGAATTATAAAAGTATCATTTTACAGGGACATTCTCATTATGAAAGGGAAAGTCCACCCTGATTACAAGTTGGTTTTAAATGAAGCAGAAAAATTAAATAAACAGATCAGTGAAGGTATGAGCAAAATACGATAAGAAATAATAAAGTTTATGAATTTCTGAACTTGTAATCAGTCAAATGCAAATTGGCAACTCCCTGACATATCTTGCGAGCTCCTCTCCCATTTGCCCAGTACCCAAAAAATCATTAATTTCCATTTTCTCTAAAGAAAATATTCAAACTTACATGCACCTTAAATATAATCATTTCTCATATGTGTTTACACTAAACCTGTATCAGTCGGGGACTATAGCCCTATAATTAGCGAGCGATTGTCCATTGAGTTGACCCCCTTTGACCTCACCAGTTCTTGCATTTTCCCACGATTTACGTAAAGTTGTTTACAAATGCTGAAAAATAATGTATTAAACACCACTTCTTGTAAACATAAAGTTCGAAAAATTATTAAATAAAGATGTATCTTTCACAACAATACTGCAAAATCAAAGCTCGACCAACGGAAAATATGAAATTTTAACAATATTTCTTTGGTTACAAACAGAAAATTTTACCTGTTAAACTTCTCCTAAAATTCCTCATTTCGGCTAGATTCGCAGGAAAATCACTGTCATGAATTATTTTATTGTACATTTTTCTACAATCGTATGGTATTTACTTGAGGTGAATTTTCCGCATAGAGTTGTGTCAGAAAAAAGGATCTCGGTGTCAGATAGCCGAGGCTGACATAACAGAAAAATATTACAACCACGTCCCATGGGTTGAAATCTGTGTAGGGCTGAGCTCTGTGCGCGAGTGCCCCTAGTGCTCCATGGGCCATGCGCATGCGCATAATCTATGAATGAGCTGACTACGGCTGACTCATGAATATCGTATGTGCAGATCGTGAATTTAGCATCACTGCGCACAATTTGCTGCTCTAAATTGCTGCAAGATATCGTGTGAAAAAGACGTAGTATCTCTGCAAAGAAAGAAGTCGCATCAGCGAAACTTTGTCTAAATAAGGAATATACACCCCCGAATAAGGAAATGAAGTTTCATGAATATTTATGCAGGGGTAGACTTGTGTCAGAAAAAAATAGACACATATTTTTTTGACGTTTTCATTTCAAAATGTTGCTATAACTCAACAAAACAGTCATCATATTTCAGGATTTTTGTAGACAATCATTTATAACTACAAATTAGTTCATGTGGGAAGTTTCAGCTCATAAATCACCAAAATAGAGGCGCAAATTAAAGTTCCTTGTTTTGCTATTGTGATGACCACACGCACGCACTGAGCTAGAAGTCCGTTGGTAATTAAAAAAAAAACAGGGGTTAATGAGATGCAAATTGTACCGTAGCGCTAGGCCTGGTATGAAACAAATCTATTCCTTCATCAGAAAATAAGAAAATGAGAAATTATGCAATTTTCTGTACTGAGCAAATTAGAGAGGAGCTCGCAAGATTCGTCACAGATTTGCCAAGTTGTGTTTGATTGATTACAACTTCAAAAAATTCATAACTTTCTTATTTCTTATCAAATTTTGCTCAAACTTCTACTAATTTAAATTGTTTCTTTCAATTTTCTGCTTTTATTTAAATCAACTAAATACCAGGATGGAATTTCCATTCAAGTGTTTGTATTTTCTTCATATATCTAGAAGTGCTAATTTAATGCATTGGAATATTTTATTTCATTGCTAGATTTTTTTATCAAATGTAAATTTGTCCTTAGTGCAAATGCATTTGATGTGAAAGAACATAGAGGGGTAAACAGATTTTACACTTTTTGAAATAGTCGAGGTTTTTAAGATACATGTAAATTTAATGCAGGTTTCTATCTTTTTCATTTTATTTTTCTTTTCAGTGTGTGAAGACACTCGGTGGTGACCCCATGACAGTTTTCTTTACCAGTGGGACTACAGCCAAACCAAAAATGGCTGAACACACACATGTCAGCTATGGTCTTGGTCACATCATTACAGGAAAGTGAGTACAACAATATTCTGTCTTGCAGAGGATAATCCTGGGTGTGGTAAACTTGATAACCAGACCCATGCAATGTCCAAAGATGATTGAGTAGCTTAATTACTGGCATGCCAGTCCAATATAACCTCTCAAAAAATTGATGCATGTTCCATTGCTTATATCAGTACAGTTTTAGATGCTGCAGTCTTCTTTGATTGACTTTGAAAGCTGTAAGTGAACAACACATATCTGGTTTATCTGTGAAGCCTGACTAATCTTGGTTTCCCTTTGAATAAAATGTTTTCAATCTACAGTGGAACCATATGTTATAACAAATCCTTGGGACCAAAGAAATTACCTCTTTATATCAAAACCTAATTGTTATATCAGGGCTAAAAAACAATAAAATACAAAGAAGTGGGACCAGCAAAATCACCTTGTTATAATGACAGTTTGTTTTAACATTGTCTTTTATTAAGGTTCCACTGAAGGAAATCTATTTTTGACCCCTATGGCCCGTATTCTGAACTCCGTTTAACTTAAACTCCAGTCTAATTTAAACCAGATGTAAACTACCCCGAGCTGCAGTCTACATTTCTGTACAAATGCACTTGGATGCATTGATATCCCAACCAGGATGCATCTGGTTGGGATATAGGTAAGGGCGGTCTGCGGACTACAGTTATTTGGTTAACGGTACTTTGCCCAAATCCTGGCAGCTCAGCCAGGTGCAGTTTCCATGTGCTTTTGTGTGAACTGCAATTATTGTCATTTCTGTGTTGTTATTTCTATATTATGTGACTTCTGCCAAATAAAATAATAATAATAATAATAACAAAGTTAAACCACACTTAGAGTTTAGACTGCACTGGAGTTTAAGTTAAACCGGAGTTCACAATGTGGTTATCTTAAACTCCGGTTTAAAGGGTTAAGTTTAGACTGTGTTTAAACCACTCTTAGACCATGGTTTAAACCACACTTAGTAAACCGGAGTTCAGAATACTAGTACATGCCTTTGACTTAATTTACACTTGACTTGACTACACTGCATTACCATTCACCGGGGATGCACTGTCAGTTTTCATCTTTGTACGAGACATACTCCAATGACAAATGCTCTGCAGTCATTTTCATAGTCTAACGAAATTCCTAATTTCAAACCTGGAACGTACACTATCCCCAACCCTAAACCTTACCCTAAATCCGACTTAAAAGCCAATTGTAACTGTGACGCTAACCTTATATTTTTAATGAAATGAAGCCAGGAGCAAATGTGGGATAACCATTTTCATTTAACAAATGTCCAGGTATTGGCTTGATTTGACACCTAATGACATCTTTTGGAACATGTCCGACACTGGCTGGGCTAAGTCTGCCTACAGTAACGTTTATGCTCCATGGGGCCAAGGATCCTGTGTCTTTATTCATCATTCTCCTAAGTTTGATCCTGAACAAACTCTACAGGTAAATTAGTCATGTATAAGGAGACGTAGTTAGCGCATGGTACAAATACCCTCACAGAGAGGTCTCACTTTGTGCATTTTAGAATAATCACTCCCAAAGTGATGGAGATGTTCCATGAATAGCTTTTGTTTCCCCCTTTTAGAAAGTGAAAAGAACATTCACCTGTGTATTATGAAGTGCAGCATTAATGTATAAATGAATTATGATTACATATCTTCCATGAGCATGCATCCATTTTTTTGTCTTGGTAGGTTTTACGATCTGGTACAAACGACCTGTATATATATATATGCTTTGAGTATAGTCCATTATTATTTGTTTTTTAATTCTTGTGGTCTGTTCTGACTGGATATTGTAAATGTAGTAATGCATTTATTTAGTTATTGGTAAATAGATACAATCATATGAGATATGAAAAGCTTATTTTTAAAAAAAAGAAGGTATTCAGGGGTATTATGTTCATCTATTTTTAATGTATTTTTATGTATTTTCTGTTTATTGTTAATGT
Organism: Heliocidaris tuberculata; assembly: GCA_025618425.1. Lineage (NCBI taxonomy): Eukaryota > Metazoa > Echinodermata > Echinoidea > Camarodonta > Echinometridae > Heliocidaris > Heliocidaris tuberculata. Next base: position 50,592,429 of record CM046836.1, read on the forward strand.
TAAGTATTTTTGCTTATTTTAAACAATAACATTTCAGCTGATACACTGAACTATCAATTTTTTTTTTCCAGATCTGCATATGATATGATTTCTGTGCATGTGTACATTTACTATACTAACTTATTCTTGTATTAGGTACATTAAGATCGTGAAATATAATTTTGTGGATAAAATATCAAGAACATTATATTTAATTTTCCCCAACTCCAGGGTGGTCCACAAGGGGTTTTAACATGTAACAGTGACTGATTTCAATTTTCAAACTACAGGTTTGAAAATCAGCAACAGGTTACGATTTCTTACACAGTCATTTTCAAACCAAATTATTTATGAAATATTAGTCGTAAAATTTGTTTCAAAATGCCTCAAAATATGCCTAATATTGCACCAGAAAGCCTCTGAAACCCACATAACTTCCAGGGCCCTCAAGCAGGCTCTGGACTCTGGCCGCAAGGGACTTTGTACTTTGCATACATTAGTTTATACTTCTTCCCAGTTGCGATGTTACATGTTCGTCTGTTCGAAATTTTGTTTGTGGATCGCTGTGCATCTCCCTATCTACTCTACCTCTCTCCCATCAGGTGTTCAGTAACTACCCAGTGACAATATTTTGTGGCCCTCCGACAGCCTTCACCATGATGATCCAAGAGGACATGTCAAAGTATAATCTAAGATCATTGAGGGACTGTATCAGTGCAGGAGAGCATTTGGTAAGGAATTGTGATCTATCGAGTGGAAAGGATTATCAAATGTTGTAGATAAGCAACAACAAATAGAAAAATAAAATATACTGAGTAAGAGGAAGATTTTCTGTCTCTTATTTTACAACTCTCTCCTTCTTTATTTTCCTATAAACCTATGTAGGCATACCGTAAATTTGTCTGTAAACTTTCACCACTATTTATCCAATTGTTATAATTTGTTTGACCAAAATTTGTTTATGTAACTAAGTCTTCAGGGCCTGAATCATACAAGCATTGCTTTCTTAACCCTTTCAGGACAGGAATTATTTAAGGGCTAAATTGATCACATTTCGTCATTCAAATTGGCAACAATGATATTTTTCTTTTAGCGCTACATGGTTCTAATAAGGTGTAATTTCTTTGAGGACAATTTATATGGTTAGAGATTTTGTTGAAAAGTTTTTAAAAATTTCCAATTTTGATGAAAAATAATGATTTTGAACCACTCACTGTGTTGCCAATTTAAGGATTTCAAAGCTTATTCCTGTTTTTAAAATTCCTTAATATGTCCCTCCATCTCATTGTATATGTTAGGTCAATAATGATCCATTTGTGTAAATCATTTTTTGTACTCCTCTCAATATCCAAGGATTATGAATTATAGTGAGTCATATGAAAAGATTTTTTTTTAATAACAGGGAAGGAAGAAAACTTTTCTAATTCAGGACTGAAAAAAAATGGAAAAGGAGGGATGTTTGAGTTGATGAAGATGGGAAATTTAATGAAATAAAAATCGTTGAAGAGGAAAATATATTGAAGAAAAAGGCAAGAGAGAGAAAAATCAAATAAGAGTATGACTATTTATCCAAGAGATGCTGATAATATCCATGTTCTTTGCTAGTTCAATCCACAGATGAAAAGCCTAGTTGTAAACTGATTAAGTTGTTTTATTTCTGTGTGTTTGGTAGAATCCTGAGGTGAATGAAGCATGGAGACAAATCAGTGGTAATTACATCAGAGAAGGATATGGGCAATCAGAAACGGTAAGCTAGTGAGCATACTCTTCTACACTTTAAACTCATTTTCTTTGTTTTTTCGTTGATATCCCTTTGTAATACCCTTCTACTCATGAGAATATTAATGATTATAGGCTTATTCGTACCGCAAAATGAATAGCATTGTTATATTATTGAAGATGTATATTAATTAAATTTTCCCTTATTAGATGTAGATCTTTATTCTCAAATCTTTCAGGGATGTTTTGTGTTTTGTGTGTGTGTATGTGTGTGTGGGGGGGGGGGGGGGGGGGGGGTGTGCGCGTGTGTGTGGAGGTGCAGTGGTCCAGTGGTTTAAGGCGCTTGACTGGAGATGTGAGGATCGGACGTTCGATCCCCGGCACGGCACTTATGCCCTTGAGCAAGGCATTTTATCTACATTGCTCTTTTATTGTGAATATAATAAATGAAGTGCTAAAGGCATATTGATACCAGCGTGTGCATGTGTGTTATAAAAAAAAAAAAAAAAAATGTGTGTGAGAGTGAGTGTGTTTTGTTTGTATACCGTAAGTAGGGTTATTAATCAAGTCAACTAATTCATGACAATTTCAAATTGAAATAAATGTTGTACCATTGAATGAATACATTGGGTTAGTTTTAAGGCCATAAGTAAATAAATGCATAATACGGTAGGTAATATACATGTATAGGCATATTGTAATCATACTTGTGTACCTGCACATCCCAATTACTCTTACCATTAGGGGAAAACTAGTGGTCATAGTTATTAGGTTTGCACTTTCTTTCCAAGACATTCATGGCTGCTAAAATAGTTTATAATGATCAGAATAATAACTCATTAAGAATTTCGTCATTTGTTGAGAACTTTTTTTTACAGTTTATAGCTTTGTTAATGCAGGCTTTCAAGCGCTCCTACTTTTCCTACTTTTTCCTACTTTTTTGACAATCCTACTTCTACTTTATCCTACCTGTTTTCAATTTCTCCTACTTTTTTTTTCAAAATAAATCTGGGATATTCATGCAAGGCTATCATGTACATGAATCTTAATCCCTTTGTGTCATCTTCTCTTTTTATCCTTTCATTGTATTTTTTTCTGTTTTTGTCTGCTTTTCTTCCTCAATTTCATCATTTATCTTTTAGTGTTCATGATTTCTGTTATCTCATTGGTCAATCATGTCTTTGATAAATTATTACCCATGTACTCGGTCACAAATACAGACCATCCACTGAATATTTCCCGTATTCCATGAATGAGGTCATTTGTCTCTGTTGTTGTTTTTATGTTTTGCGTTGTTTTTTTATTTGTGCGCGTGCGCATGCGCTAAATCCATCCCTGAATATTTCCCGTATTCCGTGATGACTCACAGCTAGCTGCGCGCATGCATATTCCATGAGGCCGGAGGCCTCATGGAATATGGCACAAGACCGTAGATATTTGCCCGTATTTCGTGAACAAGCAGGGGGTAACTAATAGTATTTCTTTGTATTTCTCTTTCCATATATCCTTATTTATTCCTCAGTTTTCACTTGTCTTGTTTTTTGTCTTTCTTTATGTAATTTTGTTTTCCGCTCTCGCTTTTTCTATCTTTCTCTATGTATTTCTTTATTTTCCCATTCTTTATCTTCCACTTCTATTCCTCCTTATGTATTTTTGTTTTTCTGTACTCATTCTATATTCCTTATACATTTCTTTTTTGCCTTGTCATTTTAGACTTCTATCTTTACTTTTCTTTTGTTCTAATTCTTTTTGATCTATCCTTATGTATTTGTTTTTCTTTCTTTGTATTTTATTTTAATTCTTCTCTTGTCTTTTGTCTATATTTCTAATGTATTTGTTTGTTTTCATCTCTATCTTTCATTATGTAGTTCTTTATGTTTACTTTTCTTTAAAATTCTCTTCTATTCTTCCTTCTGTATTACTCAATTTTTATTTTTCTCTTGTCTTTTCTTTCCATTTTCTTAGTTTATTTTTGTTTTATTCCATTTTATTTCTTTTATTTATTCATTTATTTATTTTTATTTTATTTTATTATTAATTTTTTTTATTTCATTTTTTGTTTTGTTTTTGTTTTTGTTTGTTTTTGTTTTTGTGTTTTGTTTTGTTTTGTTTTATTCTGTTTTTTGACCCTTGATGAGAGCAGAATTTGAAACAATGATTACTATGTGTGTGGTGGTGTGCTGGTACTTTTGAAAATGAATAAAATTAAATATAATCAAATCAAACCCTTCTCTCTCTCTCTCTCTCTCTCTGTTTCTCTCTCCTCACCAAATCTCTCTGTATCTCTTTCTCTCTCTCCACTGCCCTTCTCTCTCTCCCTGCTTCCCCTCTCTCTTTCACCATCTCTCTTCCTCTATTTCCTTCTCTCCCCTTTCTCTTCTCTCCCCTTCTCTCTCCCTATCTCTCCACCCCCTCCCTCTCTCTGTTCCCCTTCTCTCTTTCTCTCTCCTCTGTCTCCCCTTCTCATTCTCTTACTTATCCCCTCCCTCTCCTTCTCTTACTTATCCCCTCCCTCTCCTTCTCTCTCTCTCTCTACAGGTATTAATGATAGGGTCATTCCGATGCATCAAGGTGAAGCCAGGGTCCTGCGGCAAGGCAGCGCCAGGCTATGACATTGCTATTGTTGATGAGGATGGTAATGAGCTTCCTAGAGGACAGGAGGGCATCATAGGAATGAGGGTTAAACCAAACAGACCTGTGGGTCTCTTTACTCAATATGTGGTAAGCTTTTTATTAGTCTCTATCTGGTGACCTGGGCCCTGTTTCATAATACTTGTCATCAATGACAAGTTGCATAACTGTTATAAGCTACTGAAATCCTTGCATCTGATTGGCTGAGAGCAAATTGTCGGTAAAAATCACAGACAAGACACTTGATGAAACGCCTCCCTGGCATTTGGTCTGACTACATTTGCTTTGGGCTTTATTTGTCTAAGATATAGGGTTAAGGTCAGGGTTGCAGTTGGGTTTTGGGTTTGGTTTGATCCAGGATTGAAGGTAGAAATTAAGTTGATGCAGGAAATTGACTTCACTTGTCATCATAGAACCCTCTAATGAAATAATCGCCAAACTGTTTTTTGAAAAATGAACATGAATATGAAAGCGTAAAAGTGTATAAGATGATCTGAATTTTGTACTTAAAGATGATACCCAGGTTGATTGACTAGTTGTATTCTTAGACAGATTAATGTTTGTTGTTGATGAGGATGATAATGAGCTTCCAAGAGGGTGGGAGCGTATTATAGGAATGAGGGTTAAAGCAAACAGACCTATGGGATGCTTCTCGCAGCATGTGGTAAGCAATTCAACTAATGCACAAATAACCTATTTATAAATAATCAATAAATGCTCATCATTTCTATTCCTAGATGTCAAGGACGATGCTCTGTATTCATTTATTCTGTTGGTTGCACTCTATAATGACTTTTTGAGTTCAATTCTTGCTCTATCCACCTTGCTCACAGTACAAAGTTTCTGAATTAGATGGAATGATGTGATTATTGTGTCGATACCAAAATATATTGGAAGTGGGAGAGCCGAAATTGCTGGGATTGGTTGGTTCCCAGGGTGACTTCAAATCCCAGTTAAACTGGTCTACATCAAAACTTCTCTTTTAACATTAACCCTCTTTAATGATTTAAGAAAAATACTTGACATGAAGAGGGAGTCAGTCATAAGGTAATTGAACATAAGGAGTGATACAAGTCTATTTCCCTTATAAAGTTCCCTCTATCAATTTTCATTTACTAAAGTACATAGTGTACATTTTGCTATTTTTGATGAGAATATCAAATGTGAATTGCTTTGGTTGAGTAAGAGAATATTTTCCTCATAAACTTTGTCTTCATGTTCTCATTTCTTCCATATTGTTCCACAGGATGACCCGGAGAGGACAAAATCAGTGTTTAAAGGTGATTTCTACCTGACGGGAGATAAGGCCATCATGGATGAAGATGGTTATTTCTGGATGATTGGTCGTAATGATGATGTCATCACATCAGCAGGGTAAGGAATGCCCAAATTATGTTAGTTCCAATAAGTCAGATTTGGCTTGACTGGAGAATAATATGTATAAAAATATCTTTTCCAAAGAAATGTGCAATGGAGCTGTGATTACTAACAAAGGTAATTATTATTATTATTGTTTGTAATGAAAAATATGTTTATATTGTATAGGATTTCAGTGATTTTACCTTGTGTCTACTGTCTAGTGATGAGATTCTCGTTTCTCTATGTATTGTTGCTTTCCTATACATCCATCTCTCTTTCTCCTGTTCTTTCTCTCTCTCTCTTTTTATCTCTGTTGGTATTTCTTTCCTGCTCTCTCTCCCTCCTCATTCCCTCTGTCCACTCCTTCTCTCAACTCTCCACTCTCTCGCTCTTCTCTCTCCTCTCTCCATCTCTCATCCTTTCACACCTTTTCCTCTCTGCCACTGTCTCCTCTCTCCTCTCTTGTGCTTTGAGATTGGTTCTCCCTCCTCTCTCTCTCTCTCTCTTTCACTCTCTCTCTCTCTCTCTCTCTGTCTCTCTTCCATACTCCCCCTTCCTCATTCTAATACATATGTAGATATCGCATTGGTCCATTCGAAGTAGAGAGTGCTTTAATAGAACACCCTGCAGTGGCTGAGGTAGCTGCAGTCAGTTCACCAGATCCTACAAGGGGAGAGGTAAGGATTCTGATTTGTCACCTATACCACAATTACCACTTTCCCTCTCTCTTCACCATCAACATCTCAAGTGATATTACTATCTCCACCACCGATACTATAACTACTGAATTACTACCTCTACCACCAGTACCACCACCGTTACAGTTACTACCACGGTACCACCACTAAAATCAGCAACATCTATACCTGAGCCGTATAACCAACATTGCTGTAACTACCACTCTCTTCACCTTCACGACAATCATTACCACTGCCCCTACTGCCACATCCACCAATACCATAACTCCATGTACCACACTACTGTCAGCGAATCAGTAACCAACAGTACTATAACTACCACTTCCATAACCATCTCAACAACTGTCATTTACACCACCACCATTCTACCCCTAGTCCCATCACCAGCATTAAATTGACAACTACCAAATGTATCAAAAACTTGAAAGAAAGGAGTGGGGGCAGGTCTCTGGCTGTGCTGGGGGTGTAGATCAAATCAACTGAATTGGAATAATAACCTCATTAGTTAATACCCCTTTTCCATTGTATTCTCTGCAATCTGTTTGCATATTCTACCCTCAGGTTGTGAAGGCATTTATTGTCCTAGCAGAGGACTACAAGACGAGTGATGAATCTCAACTGGTTGCTGAGCTTCAAGACCATGCCAAGCAGCTCACAGCACCATACAAATACCCCAGGAAGGTAGGTGGCGATAACCATACACACACCCCAATATACATTCAAACCTGTCTATTAAGGCCACCCAAGGGAAACAGAAAACATGACCACTGTAAACAGGTGACCTTTCTAGACAAGTTCTATAACATTACTTTCCACAGGGGTGCAATATACATTTAGATGTACTGTAGATACAGTGCAGATTGCATGTATGGGTAGGTGGCAGCCAAGACAGGTTTGACTACAGGTCCGTCTGTCCTTCCATCTTTCTATCCTTCCATCCTTCCGTTTCCCTTCAGTCCTTCCTTCCGTCCGCAACAAATCTTGTGAACACTGGTTTTTGTTTGATAACTTTAGTAATGTTTAACAGATTTTAATGAAATTTGATATGAAGGTACATGGTATCAAAATAAAGCCTAAGTTCGATTTTGGAGTATGTAGGTCAAAGGTCATAGCTTATAGAATACCCGAAAATAGCTAATTATCTATTCAAAAATGTGGTTTTCGTTCGATAACTTTAGTAATGTTTGACGGATTTTAATGAAATTTGATATGAAGGTACATGGCATCAAAATACAGCCTAAGTTTGATTTTGGAGTAGATAGGTCAAAGGTCATAGCTCATTAAATATGTGAAATCCGAAAATGTGGTTTCCATTCGATAACTTTAGTAATGTTAGACAGATTTTAATGAAATTTGGTAAGAAGGTACATGGTATGAAGATATAGCCTAAGTTTGATGTTCGAGTATGTCATAGCTCGTCAAATATGCGAAAATAGCTAATTATGTTTTAATTGTGAAGCAAGAGAGAATATGTCATTGTCGAACCCCATGATTAGTTAATAAAGTCTGGAAAGAATCACAAAATACCGCTTTATTCAGTGGTACACCTTCATATCTGCTGCTAGCAATAGCACATCTGTAGAATACATGTAGCAGCAAAACTTGTGGCTTTTTTTACAGATATTAAAATGTGGAACTTGTATGTTTTCCTTGGTGCATGTTTCAGATTGAGTTTGTAGACTCACTCCCTAAGACGGTGAGCGGTAAGATCCGGAGGGTAGAACTGAGACAGAGAGAATGGACCCAACAACCTAAGAAAGGAACCTAAGGTTGGTCACTGCTTAGAGGGCTTCAGAATTTCTTGCAGTTTTCAATGGAGGAACTGAGTTAGAAATGACACTTGTCCTGTCCATTTTGAACAAGCGCACATTACAATTACATGCTGCATTTCTTGTTAAAAACTATGTTAAGTTGGGACTGCCAAATCAAAACTTTAGCATTGCCATGAGAGTGGTAGTGACTGTGAAAGGGGGTTCTGCATTCTACAAGCATAGCTCTATTTTTAGTAGGCCATCTCCACACCATAGTCCATCACACTAAATCTTAAGTTTGTGTGACATACTCTTGGATCAGTGTATAATTAAGATCTGGATTCATCATATAGTTGTGTTTGTCATACAAGTGTGTTTACACTTATTTTATTTTTCCTTACCTTTGCAAAGGAAATGTCATTTTTCTGTGTGATTGGAAGTTGAATTTGATTTTGTTTCAAAAATGTATGATATTGCTTTAGCAACTGCTTTATTATTGTAACAGGTGCTACAAAAAGAACTATTTTAAATTTTTTTGAAAGTCTTCTATCTTATTGTACATGAATCTACTGAAGTGTTTTAAATCATATTTTTTGTTTGAAGATAAATGATAATCATATCAGTGTTATTGAAGATATTTTATCAATAAATGTCAATAATTTTGAAAAAATCTTGTTTTTTAATCATGAACTAATAGAGTATACCCTGTCTTGTTTGAAACAAAACACTGTTCAAGCAAAATGATGATTATGTAGTTTATTGAAGAAATGTGCCCTCTTTTGTTACACCATTTGAATCAATAACCAAAGTGCCTCAGAATTAGATGAAATACTAAGTACATTTTCTTAGTGAATTACTGATGGATCTGAAAACAATATTGTGAGTATTAGTATTATAATTTCTTTATTTCCTATTGTTAGAGACATCTGCCTCTCTTGATTCCAGAGGTCATTTTCAGCTGGAAATTGATGAGTGAGTCTTAAGCAAGGGAAGATCTAAATTTATACATATGTAGATGAATAGATGGTGATGAATGAACATGTGATGAATGATGAATCTAACTTCTTAGAAGTAACATATATTCTTGATACTGATATGCATTTATGCATACAAATATATTTTTGATATATTTCTGATATGTATTTATGTATACATATATATTTCTGATATATTTCTGTGACATGCTAATACATACATGCAGAATGAAAGTGACTACCGGTAATATAAATCTCTATGCAGAGACCATGTTGAAGTTGCATAGTGCACTACTTGTTGTGCTTATCATTTCCTTTTCTTTTGTCTTTTTTATTTTCCACAATCGAGTACAACCAAGTAAATAGTTTTCCACTATACTCTTGATTATTCTACAGTCCAACCTGCTTTAGCAACCACCTGTATAGAAAGACCACCTGTCTATAAAGACTGCAATTTTTGTTTCCTTTGAAAACTATTTCTCCTTGAAACATGTATTAAAGGAACCTGTACATAAAGACCACCTGCTCATAAAGACTGTTTTTTCTTGTCTGCCGTTGAACGGTCTTTTTGGACAGGTTTTACTGTACTTTGTAATGTGTTATTTACATGTATGCAAGAATTTATGCACAAAAAGAGCATTGCGCACTTTGTTGAATTTGCAGTATCGATGATGCTATCATTTTAAATGTATTTGGATAAACTGCACTTTAATCCATTTCCAGATGACTTTTCAATCATGGAAGTGCAACTGCGATGTAGAATTAGATTGTTATACAATTTCCCTGCCTCCATCATTAATCCGATTACTTCTTTGTGTATTTTCTGTTCGACTTTTTGTTGCCAATATGTCTTTAATTTGATTATGAAGTAATGAATTGTAAAGTATTAAGAATTTTCATTTTAAATAGAATATATGAAATGTTTGCAATCAGTATCTTTTTTGCCAATTATTCTGCCTATTATTTGCCTATTGATTATTTTTCCAAATTGTACATCGTCGATTGTATATGTAAGTACTATATTTCTAATCTTGGGTGTGTGTGTGTTTTTTTTTTTTTTGTAAATAATTTATGACCAGAATATGATTTCAAAATAATATGCTTTTTTTTCAAACAACAACAAATGTCTGGATGTAGAATATATGTAACTGATGAACAACTCTTGCATGTATGAGAAGAAAGAGAAAAGGAAAGGGAGAGAGCCAGAGAAAATGTGGAAGGAGCCAGAGGGGATAGAGTAACAGAGACAGACAGAGAGAGAGAGAGAAGGGGGTGAAGAAAGATAGTGAAAGAGAGAGAGAGAGAGAGAGAAGGGGTAAAGAAGGATAGTGAAAGGGAGAGAGAGAAGGGGTAAAGAAGGATATGAAAGAGAGAGAAAAGGGGTAAAGAAGGATAGTGAAAGAGAGAGAGAGAGAGAAGGGGTAAAGAAGAATAATGAAAGAGAGAAGGGGGTAAAGAAGGATAGTGAAAGAGAGAGAGAGAAGGGGGTAAAGAAAGATAGTGAAAGAGAGAGAGAGAAGGGGTAAAGAAGGATATGAAAGAGAGAGAAAAGGGGTAAAGAAGGATAGTGAAAGAGAGAGAGAGAGAGAAGGGGTAAAGAAGAATAATGAAAGAGAGAAGGGGGTAAAGAAGGATAGTGAAAGAGAGAGAGAGAAGGGGGTAAAGAAAGATAGTGCAAGAGAGAGGGAGAGAAGGTGTAAAGAAGGATAATGAAAGAGAGAGAGAAGGGGGTAAAGAAGAGATGGTGAAAGAGAGAAAAGGGGTAAAGAAGGATAATGAAAAAGAAGGATAGTGAAAGAGAAGAGGGTAAAGAAAGATAGTGAAAGAGAGAGAGAGAAGGGGTAAAGAAGGATGGTGAAAGAGAAAATGGGTAAAGGATAATGAAAGAGAGAAGGGGTAAAGAAGGATAACGAGAGAGAGAGAGATAAGAGGGGTAAAGAAGGATAGTGAAAGAGAGAGAGGGGGTAAAGAATTAAGATAGTGAAAGATAGAGAGAGAGAGAGAGAGAGAGAAGGGGTGTTAAGGAGAGTGAAAGAGAAAGAGGGGGTTATAGAGGTATGAAAGGGAGAGTGAGAGATACAGATTTCACAGAGGACACGTTTTAATCAAGAAAAATACAGAATCAATGATGTATCACTGACAGTCTTTACTTTCAAAAGAAGCCGCAAAATTGGGGGGAAATTCAAAACAGAAATTGGGAAAGAGAAAAGGGATGGAAATACTAGATAGAGAAGAATTTAGTAGAGAATGGGGAAAAATATGGAATGAAATCAATTCACAAGGGACGCAAAGGCTTTAAGTGAATATGACTATAGAAAGGTGATTTAAGTTAGAGAGATAAAAGGGTGAGAGAGAGAGAGAGGTAGATGAAATCAATCAAAGAGATGCTGAAAGAAGGGGGCAACAGCGTGTACGAAATATCAAACATATGGGCGGAGAGAGAGAGAGGGGGGGGGGGGACACAATGAAATGAAAAATACGTATGTATTGTATAACTGTTCCATGGACTTCTTGAAACAAATGGATAGAGAGAGAAACATTAAGCAAATAAACATGGAAAGGGGGGGGGTGGAAAATAGAAAATATACACAAAGAAGAAAGGAAGAGAGATAAAAAGTGTTGAATGATCAGATAACTAGAGAAGAATGGTCAAATGAATGGACGCGATAGAAAGAGAGAGCAAAGTTACATTTGAAGGGAGAGGGAAAAAATACGTTCGACAGAGCAAGGTGAGAAAAACAAAAGAACTACATTGTAAAAGTACCTTACATGTCGGTGAGGGAGCTGGAGAGAAAAGGAAAATCGATAGTCCTTTGTCTTCACTATTGACGTAGCTGCCATCAATGTTATTTACGTTCCTAATCGGCAACATTCATCCATTCATAAAAACTATCAAAGAAAAACCATTCCTGCTCCATTTCGATAGTTTTGTCATTATAGCCTGCTCTTCATCACCGTTAACATAATCGTCGTCATCATTATAATTATCACCATCACCACCACCATCACCACCACCACCATCATCATTATCATCATCATCACAGTCACCATCATCATCATATTCGATTGAAACTTCCAATAATTCCACATAAACTCTATCACTCAAAAAGTTCAACTCCAAGATGAATATTAACAATATTCCATAATTTACATAGTTTACCGGAAAAGTAAGCAGACAATAGTATAAAAAATAATTTTTTGAAAGTTAGTCATGCCAAAGATAATAGTCTGTGTACTCGATGTGAACTTCTGTTCACTAAATTACGGTAGACTGTGTTAGGTACAAAGGAGGCATGGATACGATTAGTATTCCTCTTGGACTTCACTTTTGTTCCGTGCATCTTCAGTCATCTTCAAGATCATTATCATCAACTTCATCATCATAATCATCTTTCATCATCAGTCATTAATATCACCAGCTCTCTATTACAAAATGCATGCATTTCAAACACTTGATAAAACCATGGTTATACTACTAGTATATCCATGATAAAACTAAATATTAGGTCGTTAAGCCTTCAGATTTAAAAACACTAACCCAAACTTGACAACATAATTGCTGAAGAGTATTTATATTTTACCATAGTGTATAAACCATATTATATAAGCACCTTCTGAATTGAGATTGCCGTTGATATAAATATTTACATAATTATTATAATAGTGATAGAAATGCAAAGAATTTAGAGGTAGAATGTTTATTTCATCAGAAATAAAGTCATATATCGCCAAATCGCTTTATCACAAATACGAAAAATATGACGATTTCTGTACATTACCCTTTTACAAATTACTTTAAAACATTTTGTATTGTGCTGACGTTATTTTGTTAAAAAACAAATAAGCCAAGGATGTAAGTAGATCAGGAATTCTCTCTATAGATTAAATTTTAACAATGCACAGATGATTTGGCACTTAGAGTTCATTTATAATTAAGTCGTTACACTTAAAGTTATTAACAGGCGTATTCGGATGCCGTCTGTCGTAATCATCTGCATCAAACACGTTCTCGTCATTTTCATCATCGAAATCATTGATGATACTCTCGTCGTCATTCTCGTTCACCTTCTCTTCTCTGATGTCGTATTTCTCAATAGCTGTAGTTTTCTTCTTTTCGTTTTTCTGAACCCATGGTCGAAGACGTTTCTCTAAGTCCAAAACACTCGACATGTCAAGAAGACGTTCTTGCAACTGCTTGAATCTCTCGTCGTCGATGGATCGTCTCGTGATCGCCGAATGCGAGACCTGTTTCGAGCGGGTCACCGGGACATCGCTTTGAACGTTCTGCGACCGAGTACTCAAGCCATATCTGGAGGCGATGAGATGAGGCAGGGAAATGTTATTTTGTTTAGTCTTGCTTTTTGGCTCGGGCTTGGCTTCTTCTTTCGAAATTTTTGGAAGAAAAGTTCCTGCCGAACGAGCTTTCTGTCGCAACGACCGCTGTCGTATCACCTCCGTCGGGCTCTGTACAGTCGGTGGCTCTGCATATGTAGCGAAATGTTGATTGAGGTCCGTGATGATTGGGGGTAAAGTTGATCGAATTGCCCCGACAGCATCGGCTGAACCTATCCTCGTAGCCAGCGCCGACTGTTGCAGCCTCGCAGACGATTCACGGACACGAGCGATATCGGTAGCCATGGCGATCGCACCCCTGTGCTGCTGCGAGTCGATCCTTCGTATTTGTTGATCCAGAAGGCGCTGCTCCATCATATTATCATATAGAAGCACATGTTTCAGTTTGCTCGGAAGCTTAGGAGCTGACGACGTTGGCGACCCCGGAACGTCATGCGTTGAGGGACTCGGGGTGCGCATGTCGAAGTCGAGCTCCGACTGACCGCTGGTCGTCGACGAGGAACTCATGTCATGCTTGTCGTTTGTTGTTAGTAGTGAGCGAATTTTGGAACGAGTTCTTGGCTTGTCTTTATCAGGGTGCTTGTTTTCTTTCTCACAGATCGATTTGTGGTCGTTGGGTGATCTTGGACGCTTTCCTGCCAATGTTATTTTTCTCTCTCTGACCACCATCTTGAAAGGTTCACAGTCAAAATTATATCAACGTCTGCTCTATGCACTGACTCTATAGGCACGTTCTGGAAAATAACACGTCCTTTAGAAAGTTGAGTTTATAACAGAAACTATTCGTATGAAAATAAGGCCCTTCAGAAAAGGTAGCATGAAGATAAAATGAACATACTCGTAAACTGATCATCAGAATGAAGATTTCAGTTTATAGGGGAAGGTGTTCGTTGATGACTGAAACTGTTAATGTGAAAAAAGACGTCGCTTCAGAAAAAAAAATAGCATGAAGATGAATAGATATAAACTGGCAAACCGATCAAGAGACTGAAGATTTCTGTTAGAAGACTTTTGTTGGCGTCCACTCACTTCGACTGTGATAGAGGGAATGATTACAAACTTAAGCAATCTTTCCCCTCGAAATCTTTCCCCTTGTCCATCATTTTTATGGACGAACCACGAAGTAGTTCCTGATTCACTGTCATCTCATTAAATATTCAATGCAACCACTATTCCTTTCTCACCTCCTTTCTGAGACAATTAATCAAACGCCACGAGACTAATACTACAAAGGCCAAAACGGGATCATCACTTTCATAGACTTCCCCTTTTCCCTTAATCACTCTAATTGAGCCACTCATTCTCTTGAAATCCTTTTGAGGTATGAAGTTATGTCCTTCAAACTTTCCGGTAATCTCGCTTTTGTCTTTCTCGATCTTGAATGACACACCTTTACGACTCACGCTCGTAATCAATATGGCTGACTATGAACTTGAAACCATTGTCTGTATCTTGTCGATCATTTTGTCATCCTTTCTCTTCGTAGAGTCATTAGAAGAATTGATCGTTGTAATCTTATTTTGTTCAGTGTTTATCCTTTCCTAATTCCATTGACTCATTCATCCATCTCATTGTTAGGTCTACAATACGAATTACCAAAAGTGGTTTTCGGCAGGAAATATTTTCTTACTTCTCCATAGGTTGTCTATTTGTCTGGGAAAACGTCCATCAGCGCCTTATCTCTTGTATATTTTCTTTACATTTCTTTTATAAAAATGGATGCATAATGTTTTCATCTGTCACTGACGTCAGAAAGACGAACAAATGCATTTTGGGTATCAATCTTGAGTGACATGCTTATGGGGAGACACGAGGCACATGCCCCTCCAATCAAATGGCGAAAAGGGGCACAGAGAGAGAGAGAGAGAGAGAGAGAGAGAGGAGAGATAGGAAATAAAAAAGGAGATCGTGGTTTACATGACAAGAAGAAGATACGACCTCCCTCCATACACTCCCTTTACTCAATAGCCTTGTTCTCTCATATTTCATCCACCAAATATGACCGCCCCCTTGATATAGGTGCCCCCTCTATGACTAGACGCTCGCTACGCCATTGTCAATTTGGGTCAAATGTAAATAGGATGCACTACCGAAGTCAAAGACTGACATCAGTTAAGTGGGAGAACAAAATGTGTGACCGTCTTTGTTTCCTCGTTCTGTTTCGCTGTTACCTTAGAAATGAGAAAATATTGTTTTTATTCTTTCTCATGTGAAACTACACCTGTGAGAAGACATACTCTAAAAGCAGCATGGCCCCCAAACTCCCCCGTACACTCTATTTCAAAATCCAGGATCTAGCACTGGCCTTTCCTTATCGTTGCACGTATCATTCTGCACGATAACATTCATAACAAAAATTTGAGATCACTAAAAGTATCCATATTTCCACTTTCGTTCTGCGGCGCTTGTGCATCTCCCAGTATAAATTTACAATTGATATTTTTTTTGTAACTCATCTTTTTTATATTTTATAATGGAATGGAAAAGTGATTGTTGAATAAGTAGTTTAGATATATTAAAAGGCAATCCAACCTAGGTAATGAGATGATTTGTGTGAAAGCAGAAAAATAAGAAAAAACGGGGATGGTAAAAAATTTGAAAGAAATTGGACAAGGAATAAGATAGTTATGGATGTTTAAAAAATGCGATCACTAAATCTATGCTAATTGCAAATTGGCAATTTGGTGAGTCGATTTTGACGTATCGGCTGTCAACTCTCCCGTTTGTCGTACACTAAGATATCATTAATTTGCTGTTTTCTCCTAAGCGCCTTTTCTCTCGGGCCAGTACTCCCAATATATTGTAGGTAGCATATTGATATAGGTCCTCATGAAAGAAAAAAGTTCCTACTAAGTAATACATTTTGAAAATTATGATATTTTAGTCATTTTTGTGTGTTGGAGCAAATGGGGGAGTTGTCCGCTACTACATCACAGTGACTTTATCGATACGGCCAATTTGAAATTCCCATAGTGATTACAACACTCCAAAATTCCTAACTCTCTTATTGCTTATCAGATTTCGTTCAAAATTTTACCAATATGCTTCTCTGATTTTTCCTCTTTCTTTCAGAACAACTTGCCATTAAGGTTGGATTTTTGATGTATAAAAGAATTTCTAAAAATGGTATCACATCAGAATAGGCGTAGGTGTATGAGGCGGGGCTGTACGGCTGCAGCCCCGCAGAATTTCGAAATTAGTATTCCGGCCATTCCGGCAACCGCCACCTCGTATAGGACAGCGAGGTGGAGTGTTTGTAATCTTTTAATATCTTATCCAGTATGAGTAAATTACACTTTCACTACGATGAAATGTCAAAATCTCTCTCTCTCTCTCTCGCAAAATAAAGAAACTGGAAAATTAACATTTGGGCAAGAGACGTCAGCCCCCTCCATCTCGCCGAAATTGTGCCCACACGCCTATGAGCCTATAGTGCCCGTTGCACATTTAAATTGCATTATTATCTGTGTTAATTAATCGAGCCTGCTAGTGCAATTAGCTCATACGCCAGTAATTCAACGAAATTATTGCAATCAGGGGCGGATCCAGGATTTTGTAAAAGAGGGGGCACAGTGCCGTAAAAGTACACAATAAAGGGGGCAAATTTTGTTGATTGTGTACTTCAGGTATACCAGTAGGTTTTCAAAAGGGGGCACGGGCCGGTTTTCCCCCTATGTAAATCCGCCACTGATTGCAATTTTCATTTTGAAATCACTTTTTTGTAGAATATAACTTTTACACAGATCGTCAATGACCGCACCAATCACTGACATGGGTGGCGGCCTACGTCAGGCAAAATGGTGCCACTTATACAACAGGCATCAGAGAACGGTGACTTGCATGATTAAGAGTTAAACGAACTAATTAACAAATGTTCGGTTGAAGAAGGTCAATAGGTCAGGGGTTCAATGACTCAATGAACTAATTAACAATTCTACCAATGGACGAACGACCAGAGAGATTAACGCAATGTCGAATGACAGGCGATGTCGATATCACACAAAATCGAAAAACTTGATGCGGCCTTCCCGAAGAAATTTCTTGGAGATGGCTTTGGAGCCTTTGTTTCGAATAGAACCCTTTGTTTCTGAGCATCTCCAATCCGCTGACGCCTCTGCTTTTAACCTTGTCGGAGAGAAAGAAGTTTAATTGGTACCGACTTCCTTTGGTGACGTGCTCGAGTTGCTCGAATACCACGGTCGATTCTTGAGTGGTTTGCAGGTCGATATTCGGCTGTCAATGATGGGGTTTTTCAGGTTAAAGGTAAATAGAAACGTTTGTCTCGCCGTTCAACATTCACACCTTGTTGGTAAACCTAACCTTAGTGTGTTCAACTGGTGATGTAAGTGTCACGAGGGTCGGACAGGTGTATTCAGTTCTATCCATACGTGAACGGGTGCCAATAAATAATAACACAAATAAGACATACTCCAAATGTCGTGAAATTTGTTCCAGTTTAGCAAATATGCATTTATTATAATTTGATCTGAGATATTACTATACCTTAACCCATTCTCACACTATCAGAATTTCTTTTTCACGTTTTCACATATATTATTTCATGCCATTCTCTAGTTTTTAGAACGGCGGTGTCTAAAATTGCTGCTGCACATTATAGGCTTTAATTAGCTTAGATATAAAGATGTAACCTTTTTGTTCAATCAATAACATTTGGCACGTCGTATGAGAAAAACAAAATGAAATGAGTTCAGAGCGATTTAGATTTAAGATAATACAAATACGGAATGTTTCATACTTCAGAAGTTTGCCTAAAGTGCCTCTGAAACACCCCTCCCAATTCCGATTCGATTCTTGCTGCAATATGTTGTGGTGAATTAATCTGACCAATAATTACGTAATAAATCTGAATTTAGCATTGGAATAAATTTTACACCTCATTCGCGCTCCAGTGATAAACGGAAAAACAAGTGAGAGTCCTCATAATGGCTATGTACTGTGAAAGGGGTGTTATCGATTCGGAACTTTGGATTACAAAGGATTATATTCAAGATGTCTTTGTATTACACGAGTCTTCGGGTTATATCGATTTGTAATTTGATTTTCTTTCTTTCTGAGCGCTCAGAACACGATTCGCTCCATTCATCGACATCGCAATGCAGTTTAAGCTTGCTTTGGTAACGAGACCGTGCTCTCGTGTATGCTGCCCTCAATGCGAACGATCAAACTACTCATCTTCTCAAATTATCATTAAGTTATAATGACATACATGTATTTAGGATCATATTTGGTGTACTAGCTGATCTCATTGACATGACCCCGTGACCTAAGCGAGCAGAAGCCGGTGACAAGTTTACAATTTCAAGTGAAATCCGACGACCCTGTATTTTGAGGAGTAAAAATAGAAAAAGAAAGCAAAAGAATGTCACTGCTCAGATAACTACATGCGTTTGTACGAGTTACAAGCTGTAGACGGCAAGAATATAAAGATGGTGATTGGTTTTGGAGATAATGAGACTTTCTATCGACTTCAGGTGAAAACTAACAAAGGTAAGAAAATAGAGTATGCTCAAGTTTATATTCAGCAAGTATAAAGAATATTTTATAGCTATCATGCAGTTTGTTTGACATATGACATATCTTTTGTAAACAACATAACTAATGACTTGTCGACGTTAAATGTATGCAGTCATCTGGAAACTGATCAATAATGCTCTGATGTCAAATATATCTAATTATGCTAATGTAGTACTGTCGTTTCCTGCATGATTATAAACATTAATGTTACCAGGTTTGAATAGATAAATATAAACAATTTATATGAGTACCGTAGTAAGAAAACCACAATAATGCGACAAAGAATCTGAATAGCCAGTACTGAGTAGATATGCATTAGGCTAATGTGCAGCGAGCATGATTACGTTCGCTTGCTGTGTTGACGCATTAAATACCAGGGAATATAAGGGGTTTATCGAAGAACAACACGTTTTAGTGAAATGATATAGGGCCTATTCATAAATCATATTAGTTGATAACAATAGTCTACTAGTCTGCTGGTGGTTTCATTTCAACTGGATTTTCAACTTTCTTTATTGTCCTTTTATTTTCACTCCCCCGATATAAGTTTAGCTGACAATAAGTAGTGATATCAAATTACAATCATGTATGTTGCGTCCAGCACGCTATTGAACACTATTTGCAGACACCCAAAGCTGATATGTTAACAAACGATTGTTCATAGCCATTTATCCTGTTAGTCAGTTTCCTTATTCTAAAAATGTTAAGAAAATTGTTATCGTTAATTTGACATTAGCCGGACACAAATAATTTCTTCATGAAAATTTCCATCAGAACTTATCCAGTGTTCAGGGATGGTCGGTGGTGGTTGTCATGAAAGTACCTCCCAAAACAACCCCTAAAAAGACCGTCCAAAATCTAAACAATTGTAAAATCGGCATAGGGCAATGAACATAAATATTGGTAGTTGCTTCGAATAACTCAAAATAACGACAGGGGTCATGCTTCCACACACAAGGGAAAAATACAATTTCATGGCGTTCTTACATCAATAAGCAATTGCTTCTCATTTTACCAGGATAAAAGCTTACTTGAAAAGAGCACCAAACAATCTTTTGTTAGTGTTATATCGTCCATCACTTCGAGGGGGTAAATATTGGCCATTATATCCACAACCGTAGGAGGGATTTCATTTGAAGGGGAGGATAAATTGACAAGACTTGATGAACTTTGGGATTAGGTTAATGCCAATCATGAGAGTGTGATATACCCCACGGATACAAATTAATACGAAGTGAAACGGAAAATCTCGTAAGATAATAATTATCTCTTACCAAAGTTACTGAAACGTATCCTAATTGCGTTTGTTGTAGTCTGGTATAAAAACGCTTCCATGCCATGAAGATTTTTGGCAGTTTGACAAGTACTGTTAAATACAAGAATATCTTAAACGAATATTCTATTTATCAACAGCAGACTGTCTTTCATGGTTACCAGTTTATATATGTATATTTTTGGTGCACTCGGGTTGTCCATATTTGCATACATATATACTAACGACATAGTTGCAACACATTTACTTTGTGTCTGTCTTTTTCTTTTAATGAATGACTCTGTACACTATGCTATGCATACACATCCAATCGCCTATGTTTTGTTTTGTTCTATTTCGTATGGGGATGGTATTTCCGTCAACTCTGATGTTCTATCATGTCTATTTGGTATGTATGGTTGGCTGCCACGGAAATAGAAGTAGATTCATCACCTTGACAATTTTTTATAATTTGGTTCAAAAGCAGTTCATCATAATCAAATTGACAATTCATAATTCAACAATAGGTAGTGTGTATAGGTTTTCTTATTGTTAATATTTGTAATTTTACATGAACATGTTACATCATATCTCGAATTTAACTTTTTTTTTAAGATTTTGTCACCCTATCAAATCGAAAATACCTAAATTAAGCTTTTCGGCGACATACTAATTGTAGTTTTCTTTCATTTTATCTTTCTCTACAGATTGCTGTAAAGGGCTCTGACGACATGGAGCACCCTTCTCCCAAGCATATCAAAACGGAATGAAGATCTCGTCACCTCGTTAATATGGTTTCTTCAGAACTGCATTATAAGGAAACTTGAATGAAGCAGGACATAGCATTAAATTCCATGATGGAGGTGATGCCAGCAACCTTACTTGCTACCAGCCCATTCTCCCAGCCGCCGGCTCGAATAACACTTTCAGCGGTCGAACGCACCGTCAGCAACATCAGCTATAAGAAGCAGTCGCGAGCGTCAACGTCGACAAAACGTCGCAGTGTCGTCACCCAGAACCAGGCGGATACGCAGGAGAGGCAGTCGCAGCATCACCATGGCAACCCGATTCAATCCGATCAGTATCAGCATCATCGGCGGCTGTCTTCGCTTGAGAGACGTGTCGATTTTCGGCCTCTGGGAAGAGTGAGTGAGAAACAACTGGAGATGTTGACGAAATCGGCGAATGAGGTGATGGAACAGGTGTGGAAAGATGCTGGTATTGTGGGCCCGCCGAAAGCATCCATTGCGCCAACGGGTACACAGGAGGATCTACAGCTGCCGAGGATTGCCGAGACGAAGCCGAATGAAACGTCATCATCGAAATCAACACGTTCTTCCCCCGCAGACAATCGGACGGAGCCGGGTAACGAAGAGGACGCGGTCAAACAGCGAAGCAAAGGAGAGGGTGTTCAAAGAGTAGGCGGGGGAGGCTACAGCAGAATTGATATGGTGAAGAACTTACAGAAGCATAGGAAGTCGTTGTCGGCACCGGTGGCCGATCGAACGAAAACGACTAAGTCGGGAGCGGCGAAGGGTGAGCGTAGACAGCGATGTTCGACATCGAAAGTGGATTCTGTCAGCTGGGGTGACAGCCAAGGGATGGTGAAAGGGAAAGGGAGTGTCAAGGGGGTGACTTCGACGGCGTCGCCGAGCGGCAGCGATGACGATGCAAAGAGCAAGAAAGTGAAAAATCAAGAAAAGCTTCCTCCTGCTGAAGAAAAGAAACCATCTGAAGAAACTGAGGTCATGGTACGACCGACAAGGTCGGCATTCTTTCGATTACCACGTGTTGAGAATAACCAGTTCGATGCGGACGTTGATTTAAGCACTGCGACCCTCGAAGACGTTATTCTAGCGCGACTCGAAGAAGACAATGATGCCGACAGCTGCAACTCAAAGGAAGATCGCGTTCATTGGGAAGGAAACGAAGGCGGTTACAGTCCCGATACAATCGCCTGTGCGACTCGGCCGACGAGTTCGGAAGTAGACGAGAGACAGACGACGTCACGAAGCGAGATCGCCACACCCGAACTCTCTGAAGGGGCTTTAAGCAACGACGAGGGAGAGAGATGCACCCATGCAGCCAAAAGCAAACGTAAAACGATGAAACACAGTAGCGCCATGCTGAAAGATATGAACGGAAATCTTTCCAATAAGGACTACACCTACGGTGATGACATTGCTGCGTCTGTTATGAGAAAGTTACAACCGCCTCACCCCCACGTGATATGGCCAGACAACCGATTCATGACGTCGAACACCGTCTTCGTGTACGGCAGTCCATCTCAACTCGCTCCGGTGATCGTGCCGGTGCATAGTCTCGATTGTCCGCTTTGTAATTTCTACCAAAAGTCGCCTTGTGGCGGGATCTGCCCTCCAAACAGCCCGACATCATTTTTGAAAAAGGATTATGGGTTCTACCCCGTCGAACGTTTTTATTCAGAGTTTTAATATGGGTCATTTTTTTGCTAAATCCTTCAAAGAGGTTATATATTTTTATATTGCTTTGATGTCATGATGTTATTCAGTATTGTTGACTATATTTTACCGAGAGCCTCTGTAAGGACTATAATCATGAAACCCTTTGATTGGGGTTTCAGATAATTTTAAAGTTAGAGGCATTTTGATGAATTCGCACGTTAATGAAGGGTAGATTGAACAGATGGAATATCCATATATCATCTTAAGTTATTATTAAATAAATTACCGTGATTCCATTAGATATAACTATATACTATAATTAGATATTTATTTAAATTAACATGTTAGCGCATTACTGATCTGCCAAAATTCAGAAAATAAAATTGAAGGGATTGAGGTGAACTACTGTTATTTATTCTTTTTAATGCAGAACTTAATTTGTGATATTTCATGATTAGATTTTACCCTGAGAGTCACAACTTATGTTTAGGTGTTAAGCCGACTGGATAATCTTAAAACTTAACCAATGATTCAAAAGTGTAATAAAGATGCATCTCTGTTAATGAACACTGTCATGCAATAATAATCTAAAATCTATTCATCTGAGATAAAACAAAATTGGACCTGGTATATGAGAAAATAAAAAGTAGGGGTCGCTCACAAAGAATTATCTGCTATCGTATTTCTTGTAAAATGTGAACATTTTAAAGAAACGACACAAATTGATGGTCTAGGTGTGATGCACACGTTACGATAATCGTCGTAACACAATTTAAGATTATTTCATTGGCAAATATTAAAGTAATGTAAAATGTTTAGGCAGTAACATCTTTTGATTGTGAGAAATTTAGAGGCATTTTGATGAAGCACGCACGGTAATGAAGTGTATAATGAACAGATAAAGTATCTCAAAGTTTCGTTTTTATGCATTGTAATTGCGGTTTATTTTCACATCTACCGAGAACATTATTCAAAATCAGATCCATGTCATTCCGATATCATCAATCAATATTGGTGTGAATTTCACCTTGTCATTCAGCCTGATATTATGGGGTTTTTTAAATTTCTATTTGTACTATTTTCATAAGGTAATCGTTCAATTATCCACCATGATAGATGGATATAAATATATACGTCAAGCCTTACCAAGTGCAGTATAATAAAGATAAATTATATGTGATGGGATTGCATTAGGTGTCTTGTGTTTTCCACTCCCATGTTTCACACGCACATTTGTTAGTCCCTTTTCTAAATTAAGAGGAAAATTCGACCTGTGAATCCTTCAGTTGCAACAACAACAACCACAATAGATTAACATTACAGGAAAAGCTAGGACTTTTGAAGAAAAAAATAAGAAGAGAAACAAAATAATAAAAAGAGAAGAGAAGGTAGTAAAAGTTGGGAGTGAGACAGAGCTTGCCTAGTACCTCCTTGCACAGAGTGTGAAAGATATCGATGGGAGAGTGAGGGAGAAGGAAGGACTGATAGCGAAAAGACCAAGAGAGAGAAAGAGAGAGAGATAGAGAGAAATGAGAGAAATGAGAGAGAGAGAGAGAGAGAGAGAGAGAGAGAGAGAGAGAGCGAGGATAGGGAGGGAGAAGGAAGAGGGAGAGAGAGAAAGAGAGAGAACTAGATTTAAGAACTAGACTAGATACATTAGTTTGACATTAAAGGGTTCATTTACACTAAAATGTAAGTTAGAAACTGAGAAGTATATTATATTCGCAACATTAGCAAACAAATCTAGATTTTGTGTGGGTAGGATGAGGGGGGGGGGGGGGCCTTGTATGTCCCACTATCAATATTACATTCAGCAATGAATCCACCTGTATGCCAAAAGTATAATGGAGATTTTGTAGAGACCTGCTTAAATGCACAGACGAAAGGAATAATTGTAGTTTTAAGAAAGATTTCAACAATAGCTTAAAATATTCTCATCATTAGATCATGGCTCCATCTTTATGTCCGCTAGCATATCCCTAATTTCCATACAACTTTTCTCTTAATTGTTTTTATTGTGACGTAAGGAACTATGACCATGACGTAATTGCAAGTGTCACTCAATACAAGATTACGATCCCTTTAACTTCTTTCTTTTCCACGTATAGTTTCAAGAACTACGTAATGAACTGAACCTCAGCATTCTAGTCTATAAAATAATGTATACTTTATATCTATTTCACATCTACATATATATATATATATACACATACACACGCACACAAACACACACACACACACACACACACATATATATATATATATATATATATATATATATAACAATGGAGTAGGAAAGGTATGCATAGTATTATACATTTGTGGTTATACCCGCGAATTAACTCGGGTTAAAACCGAAGGCTACAGGATGAATTAATGTTGCAGGCCTATTATACCTCACAGATAAAATGCGTAATTGCTGATATTTGGCAGTTTAGATGAATATGAAACATGGTTCTGTTCTGTGTAGTATCAAATCCAGTTGATTTAAGATGATGCCAGATTAAATAAAAAAGAATGTTATCTAATTGAAAAATTAATTGATTGTTTATTCTAATTGATTTGGTTGTTTTTCTACCTGAGCAAGTATATTCTTATGGGTTTATGTCATACTCGAACGAAAGGGTAAAAAGTGAGGATGACAGCTTTATGTCCTATCTATGAAGGACTAATGAAAACGATGTTCAAAGCCTTACCCAAGGACTCTAATTGACTGACTCGATCTCGAACTCAGGCCCTGTGCCAAGACCAAAGTTCTATCTTTTGATCCACACCAGCCTAATATTATTACACGGTGTATTGTACTAATTTAGATCAATAACGAATTAACGCATAAATGTTTTTCATCTTGTCCGCTGTGTGAACTTTAGCTTCGGGGGGAATGACCTGACAAAACAATCAAGAAATTTAAGTTCTCTTCTCGTATGTATTACCATCTTTTCCGCGGACTGAATTAGGAGTCTATACGCAATTTAATTAACACTTTACAATAACACGCATTGTGTTTTCCGTATCAAAATCATTCATCGATTTATTCACTGAAACAGGAACTTTCCTTACATCTGTCAAACGTCCAATAAAATGAATAAGATCCAATTTAGGCCTGACCTTGTTCCTGTTGTTCCAGGAGCTGGACAATTAGATCCACTCAGATTCGGGCAATTGTTCCTCAAGACCTCGGTTAACCAAACCTCTTGTGGTCCCCTTGTCAGTCAGGAAAAGAAACAACAAAAGTGTGAAATCTTAAGATAATCCAAACTTGACAACTGTTTTGCATTTAAATGAGAAACGGGGTGAAGTTCTTTGTAATAGGCCTGGATTTCACTGGAAAGAAGATAATGGGATTGGCTTAAGTGTTTTGTTGTTTAAGAATGGTTAAAGAAACTGAAAAGAAGACTGACGGGTCATTTTTCATCTTCAACTTCAACTCGACTGGACGAAGGCTCTGAAAGTCGTCAACATCTTGTCAGTATCTTTACTTCGGACTTATGGTTCATTTCTTGGTTAACCATTTCGAGTAACGGAATTCGAGTGAGAGTTAACAGGCTACAAAATAATGCCCAATGGATCTAAATTGTGCCGAGCATGCGAAATGAACAATAGTAAATATTTGTTATTCCATTCTTGGTTGTTTTAATGAATATTGATATACAAATGGGAAAGGAAAATAAGTAGGAAGTTCTGCACGAATAATGCATCAGAGATCTTCAAGTTTAAAGAATCTATCTCTTAATTTTTAAAGTAGCCTAACAAAACAGAACTGATACAGTTGTTGACGCATGGAGTGCGTTCCTTATATCTCCATAAGAACCAAAATATCTTTGGCTATTTTTTGTCTTCGTCATCCTCAGATTTTCTACTTCAAGATCAACTGCGACACAGCAAACTTGGGAAACCCAAAACATAATTACCGGTATCATCTTTTAAAACAACTGGAATAAATTTGTGTCTTGGGAAATGTAGGTCGTCTCGTCTAGCGTCTTTAATCTGTGTCGTCTAGGTAAACCAACAATTTTTTTTAGTCACCTCTCAAGTGTAAGCATGCTTCTACTGCATCATCTGTGAATGCATATGATGAATTTCTGCAGGGCCGGGTCTACATGAACTTTTTATTTCTATTCGGACACTAGCAAAGAGAAACGAGCCGATTGACATTTGGGCTCACCTGTTCTTCATATTGCTGTCTTGAAGATGCCTTTCTTGGAGTGGAGCATTCATGGAACTTCGTCCGGCGGCGATCCTGCAGATGATTCGGACCCTCCTCTCATGTTGTTATCCACCAAGAAACGTATCACCCGTCCGTACAGTAGCAGTCACATCAATGCCTCACTACGCCGACTCCATCGCGACCCCGTCACCCAGCGGAGCCGGACAGCGGTGAGGAGGACGATGACCGCGGGGAGCAAAGATGGAGGAATGGATGAGAAGATTTGGATGGGCAGTACTAGAGCAGCTAGTGCCGGTTTGCTTCGTGTTTCGTCCATGAAGGCCCGTGCCAGGAGTGCCGAATGTAAGAGCGTAAACGGTGAGTACTTATCAGTATGATTAGCTCTTTTTTTTTTTTTTTTTTTTTTTACTATTTACAAAATCTATACATATTTTGACCTACTACAATCTGTAATTTGATAGTACACCCCTTTTCTAGTGTCCAATCCGTAATTTGATACCCAAAGTACAATAAGAAGCAGACTAAGGGGTATCCAGCCGAAATATTATAATAGCTAGAGTACGCCCCTTTCTCTGTTTGCAAGTCCAAAAAAAAAACACTAACAGTATAATAGCAGTGGGTGGTTCGAATTGCAGGAAAATGTCATAGATAAAATTAATGAAGTTTTATGGGGACCCCAAAACTGCCGAAAGGTACAATTCTTTTTCATTGTTTATCAATTTCTGGATAGGCCACTGACGAGCGCCGGTTTTAATTTCGAAAAATATGACCTGGAAATTATTTATCATGTTTTTACAGTAATTAATGAACTGATGAATAGGCCAAAATTGTAAAAATAATTTGAACCTTAAAGAATGGAAACTTGTGCTTTTCAAACCACATTGCACTGGTGTATCCAGAAAATGATAAATAAGAGGCAAAATGTAGGCCTCCTGGGTCCAAGCCGGCACGCACCCCCCCCCCCCCAAAAATGTATTTAGGTTAATTTTTTTTATTTGAGGTATTGGGAGTTTAGGGTAGGTCAACTTATCACGACCTCAAATCAACGATGAAACAAACACAAAGTGCAGATTTCCTGTATTCAACAACTGCAAATTAGAATTGTATTGAAATTGTCCTACAAATCAGTCTTCTTTCCGATGTTTTGCGACAGTGTTTTATCCTATTATGAATGCTATGAATAATCGTAAAGTTTTTACATAGCGTATCACAGCAGTGATTCAAATTCTATGTCCTCAGAACCATTAGATTTCTTCAACTTTCTGTAAATGAATTCGTTTGTATTCAGTAGCCGCGCGTATTACGGGGGTCATCTTATGGTAGTGTTGTGGGGGGGGGGGGGATCTAACATATTAGATGATAAAATGCGAAAGTTCGATGGAGCAAAGCGATCCGAGCGTGAAGATGTGAAAGGGATCAAACCATCTTATTCCCACTTTAATTTCCTTCTCCTCTCCCTAATTGTCTTTCTTTCTCTTTCTCTAGTCATTTTTTTCTTTTAGACCATTCGATTTGGGGCACGTGTCCCCCTCAGCAACTTACACCACTGGTTATATCTGGGAAAAAACAACAACATATTTTTCAAAGCCAGATGAATTGTAAAAGAAAGCATATGTCTTTGAACGACTTTTTAAGTAAATGAAATTATCACTTTTCCAACCAATTATTGTCTGTAACAATCACAAGAGCGAGGGGAAAAGCCAGCATTCAGTCATGTTTATTGATCGATCTACCCCTTCACTACCAAATCTATCAGCATCTTACTCTCTGAATCTTCTTCATTTTTTTTCATAACAGATATTGATGACGAGGTGGAGATCGACTACCGCAAGATAGAAGATGAAGACCTCGACCGCATGACCGAATCCGAGGTCTACCAGGGAGTTCGGAAACTCAACACACAGAACTACGAACACGAATCACTCCGTGGTGGTATATCTCCCTCTATCGTCCAGGCTTCAAGAAAGTTACAAGCCACCAAACATGCAGGCGTGACGTTGGTGCGGATTGGTTCAAAGTATCACGACGGGTTAAAGGTCACGGGGGTTCCAGCTGAGATAAAAGTGAATATGCGATCGAGAGACGAGGACGAGAATTCTGAAGGTAGCGTTTCGTCTGAAGATATCTGCCAGTGCCATAATTGCCGGAATAAGCAGAATGGGTCAGACCAATTAACTCAACAAAGGAATGATAAACTTAAAAACATGAAAAGTGATGATTCCACAGTGATAAAAGCTTCAAAAACATATGGTGCCACATCTGCTATCAAAATACCTTGCACTAATTCCAAAGATAATAAAACAAACTATCAAGATCAAGTTAAACTACAAGAACAAAAAGATAAGAACAAGAAAATGCCATTATCGAGGTGCAGCAGTGCGAAATCTGAGGTCTTTTCGCCTACCACCGTGAAAATTGATTCGACCAGCTTGCCGGTCATGGCTCCACGTTCAATCACGGGGCCAAGAATGAGATACGAAGTCGCTTCCTCTCTCGGCAAGAAGGCTTTTGAAGATGACAGAGACTCAATCAGTTCCGGAAGCGACAACGATCTCAACAAGCAGATCGAAACCGTTGCGAGAGCACAGGACATCATCGAACACAATCCGAAGGCTGACGAACGGACGCCGAAACACCCCGAGGTTCAATTATTTTCTTGGCGCCCAGCCCTGAAAGACATCCTCCGCAGCAAATCCGTTTCGCTGCGCCGGCGTTCGCTAAATTGTCCCTATGTAGACTCGACGTCATCAGCGAAATGTTTAAAGCATGGAAGACAATGCCCTGAGATTCCAAGAACGATGCAAGACGATTTTGCTGACGAGTATCCATCTTCCCAGGTTTGGAGCAGAGGCAGACGACTAAATATCAGTATCGATATGCGATCGCTCCGTTTGCCACCAATTATGAACTACAATCACTACAACTCGCGATCTGTGGAAGTTCCGTCGACTTGTGTGGCTTGTGTCGCCGGAGTTTCATGCTGATATTACCGAAGAGACAGAATACAGGGGCGGCGAAATTTTCACACTCGACGGGAACATCACAAAGAAAAGGGGAATGTTTAGAAGCAGTCTTTTGTTGTTACTTTTATGTCATAATCAATATTTCCTTCCTAATTTTACAAGGTAGTGAGTTATCGATGCACGAGGACAAAACTGAGACTTTTCTTTCGACGGCCACTGATGGAGGATTATCATTTTCGAGTGGTTTAATGAAAATCAGTTATTCGCATAAACAGGGATAGAAAGCATTTAGCAGTGAAATTATAGTACATATACCAGGTCGCATGGCGATCGGGCAGTATATTAACCCTTTCAGGACAGGAATTAATTAAGAGCTCAATTGATCACATTTTGTTCTGCAAATTGGCAGCAATAATATTTTTCTTTTAGTGCTATACGTGGTTCTAATAAGATATAATGTCTTGAAAATAATATACATGGTTAGGAACTTTGTCGAAAAGTTGAAAAAGTTGCCAATTTGGACAAAAAACAATGATTTTGAATCTCTCAATATGTTGCCAATTTAAGGATGTTTAATCTTATTCTCCTTTTTAAAATTCCTGGCATCAACGCAATATGATCATGCAACAAAAATGGACACAGTATGTGTAGAATTTTTTGCTCTTTCTACTCATGCATCTGGTATATTTTTTAAGGCTCTAAATCAAAAGTTATTGGGCCAAACCACAAATTGTGGTTAAACCCCCCCCCCCCCCAAAAAAAAACAATCACTGTACCTAATGATTTTTATGCACGATTTGAATATGATATATGAGTGTAGTTCTTCTCTCTTTGATATCCTTCTTTTTTCTGAGCGTTGGACGGATGCGGAATGACATGGCTAATACATTTGTTCCAATATTGTCATGATTGTGATCTCTTTACCAACCATTACTGGACATTTCAAAGTGCTACTAATTTCTTTTGTTCTGTGGGTTAACTTTTTACACATTTGTATTTGATAGAAAATATATATGATGCAAAGAGATTTAATTACATTCATTTAGAGACGTAAACATTTTTTTTTCTTTTAGTTTTTATTAATCGAAATCAAGAAAAAACAATTACAGAATCACGACAAAACTATGTACATAATTGCACAAAATATAGCATATAAAAGGTAAAGAAAAGTAAATCTATTATTCATTAAAATCAATTCTCCACTTTTTGAAATGTAAAGAAAGCTTTTTTTTCCCTTAGCTATAAAGTATTCTAAATCCTTGCTAGATTTCAAAAGAGCAAAAAACCCCTCAATATTAGGGGATTTACCTTGGAATTTACTAACATAAAGGTAATACTTTAACATAAGAAAAATATAAGTTAAAAATTTATCATCTTGTATACCAAACATTTTCTGAAAATTGGAAGGCTGGATAAGCTTTTCATCTTTTGCATTGATAATCTTAATTACTTAAATAGGTAACACTCTGGGACATTCACAAAAAATATGAATAGGTGTTTCAGGATCTTTAGAGCAAAATGAGCAAGGAGGGGAGTCCTTTCTTTTAATTTTGAACAAGAAGGCATTGAAGGCAATTGTCCTATGAAATATTTTGAAATAAAATGCACGTAGGCGAGAATCTATGGTACATTTGAAATTGGACAAATGAGTTTTCTCCCAATTTATATCATCAGGCAATGAGAAAGCTTCCTTCCAAAAAGAAATTGATTTTTCGGGAATGCATTCTTCAAAGAAAATAGAGTATGAGTATTTAATAACTTTCTTGCATTACTTTAACTTCTTTATAATTTCAAAAATATCCACATCATTAACATTTAATCCATCTAACGAAGGGGAAGGAATATTCTTTATCAGAAAATTATATTTTCTTCTTTCATTGGCCGAAATATCAAAATCCAGAACAGGCTCTTCAAAAAGTTTTTAACCAGGGTGCGGAGGATTAAGGAGATCTTTTACAAAGACGATTCCTTTTTTAAACAAACCTTCATAAAAAAGATTTGTTTGGATTTTGATCTGATATTACGATTAAACCAAATAACCTGGGACTGTCCTAAATACAAGAAATCATTGTCAAACTCTTTCAGTGATATTTTATCCCTAAAAATGTACCAAGTCCTCAAAGAGTCAGCAACTTGGGTAAATCCCAAACTACACAAAACAATTTTTGGAGACGTAAACATAACACTTGTATTCACCTGTTTACTCATGCACGTTCTGTCTCCAATATATGCGGGGATTTTAGTACCGACAGAAATAAACTCTTTGGAATACAAGTGATTGATCCGTACTTTATAGCTTACTTTGACTAGTCTTAAATACCACATTGCAATAAACAGAAGTTTGCTCCTAGTATCTTACATCAAATAGGTTTCAGATGTAAAATATATATTATCAATGATTTTCATCAACATGTATCACAAGTGCTTCTTGTTTTTAACTGAAATGTGTTAACGTCTAAACTAGACATGCTAGATGGAATTTAATAGAGGGAGCGATTGAGGGAGAGAGAAAGAGAAAGAGAGAGAGAGAGAGAGAGAGAGAAAGCAAGATATGGAAAGAGAGAGATAGAGAGCAAGAGAGAGGGAGGGAGAGAGGGGAGACAGACAGAGAAAGCAAGATATGGAAAGAGAGATAGAGAGCAAAAGAGAGAGGAAGAGAGAGAGACACACACACACACACACACATACATGTGCGCGCATAAGAACCGATGACATCTTTTTCAACCTAGAATTTGACCGCATAACCGATGACCTGTGTGTGTAGAATTCAACCGCATAACCGATGACCCGTCTGAAATGCTTCTATACAACCGACGACTTGTTCGCGTAATACTAACTGATGACCTACCCCTATATGCAAAAGCATGTAATTTGGGTCTCACTGCGCAGGTCTACCAACCGATGACGTCATCGGTTCGCTGTGTGTCATCGGTCCGAATGTACAGTTCATGCCTATGTCATCGCTTTAAATGGGCGCACATACGCACACACACACACACACACACACACACCCACAGAGAAAGCAAGATATGGAAAGAGAGAGATAGAGCGCGATATAGAGAGCAAGAGAGAGAGAGAGAGAAGAGAGATGGGAGGGGTGAGCCTTTTTTGGGGGGGGGTGGGGGGGGGGGGGGAATGGGGGTTAAGAGCGTGTGAGATTAGAGGAAAGAGACTGGAGCGGTGGAGAAAAAGTACCAAAAAGCAAGGGAGCAAGGGGACCGACATTTGCAAAAATTAAATAGACCGACATTTGCAAAAATTAAATAGACCGACAGCCAACTAGACTGACGGCCCACGCACGAGACCAACAAAAAATTATAAGGGGAACAAGAAATTTTTTCGGACTTGTTGGCTGACGGTCTCGTGGGCCGTTGGTCTAGTGAACCCTTAAAAAACTTGTAATTAGGCCCATGAGACCGACATTGTTGGTCTAAAGGGCTTTGGCCTTATGGGCTGTCAGTCGAATGAACTCGCAAGAACATGAACGTAGATGGCAGCAAAATTATTATTTCAGTGAGTTGCTTTGCCCGATGAAACATTTCTTCTTGACATAGCATCAATCCCTCACCTTACGATGATGACAATAATTTTCAAAAGAAGCAAAGAAGCCAAGACTCATGCACAGTTTGTAACTATCTTAAAGAATAATCCTGTATCATTGCCAGTAGTCTGCAAGCACAGACCCTAATTTGACACTTTATCAGAAAATCATTGTGTCTTGAGAGGAGCCTAATCCAGCTACCTACTGGTCGTGTCAATATGGTCAGGAGCAGCTACAGTACATGGCCTATTGTAGTCTTACAGCGCAGACTCTCTTGTACGACTGACCAGGGTTTGTGCCTGCAAACTACATTGCCAGAGGTGGCGGGACGTCGGGATCGGACAATGGAAGTGGGGGGGGGGGGGGGCACCTTTTATCCGCCAAACATATTGATTGTCCGAGCCCGACCTTCCGCCGCGCCTGATCATTGCTCGCCATCAGACACGCCGCCTCTGAAATTACAGGATACAGGTGATACCGTGCATGATGTACATTATTTTCAGGGCGGAATATTAAAAAAAAATAAAGTGGGAAGTTGAAAACTTGAAATGATGAAGCGGTCCCCCGGCATTATTTTTTGTCTCCCCGGAATATGACTGTCCAAAGTCCCATCAGCCTACTTAATAGAGTTGTCTCAGGTGGAGTGGGGACGGTCCTTTAGCCCGCTAGAATTTTCCTGTTCATTTGATACCTAAACGAGATCCCCAGGTTACCCGTCTGGTGGTGAAAAACAACCCTTTTTATTCAGGGTTAGGATTAGGGTTTAGGATTAGGGTTATAGGGTTAGGGTAGGGTTTAGGATTAGGATTAGGGTTAGGGTATGGTGGGGCCTATATCACGAGTATGCCCACTATGTAAAGTAGGCATAGAGGATGAAAAGCAATTCATATTGGAATGTTCCCACTTAAATGATCCCAGATTAAGAATGTTCTCCAAACTAAACATGATTTTGATTGATTTTCAAAGCCTAAACGAAGAAGAGAAATTTAAACTATTATGTGAAATAACGAAACAGACACAAGATAATAATCTTAGGAATAAGCGAAATGTATGACAAACGATCAGACCTGCTGAAAAGCAATGCATCTTAAAATCAACATAATGCACCCCCACCATTTGGCCCACACAAGAATAATCTGCCGCAAGGTATTGGTATATTGTATTATATTTAAAAGATGTTGCAATACTGTATAGTCAAAAGATGTTGTTATGTAATGTAATACATTACATACCAAGTATTGTTATCACGGGAGTGGACACGCACAATAATATTGTCCGTTGTTAGTGGGGGGATAATCTATTGTCATCCCCCACTAACAATGGATAGTGACATATAAATATTATAAAAAAAAAAAAACCCAAAACAACAAAAAAAATGGATAGTGTGTTCGTGTCTACGCCATTGATTGTTATATTTTACAAATATTCTAATCATGTTCCGAATTGGCTTGCGACATTTTTCATTTCTATTTTTTTTTTGGGGGGGGGGGTGGGGGTGCTAAATCTTTATCATGCTTTGAACTGGAATTATGAGTTTTATCTGGGATTTTTGTTGGGGTTGTTTTGTGTAGTGTTGTTTTGTTTTTGTTTTTGATATGTTATGTACTTC
Source organism: Heliocidaris tuberculata (assembly GCA_025618425.1). NCBI lineage: Eukaryota > Metazoa > Echinodermata > Echinoidea > Camarodonta > Echinometridae > Heliocidaris > Heliocidaris tuberculata. The sequence goes on from CM046836.1 coordinate 50,627,384, forward strand.
TGTCACATGCGCAATATGTTACTTCTGTATACTATGCTGTGCTTCTGTATAATTATGTATATCTTTGTATATCTATGTATATATATGTATGTATGTGTATATATATGTATATATATATATATATATATATATATATATATATATATATATATAATATATATATATATATATATATATATATACTGCAGATGACATTCAACTCACAGGAATAGAAGTAATTACAGGAACAGAAGTAATTAGAAAGGTTCTAGGACACCTACCCCCTGGACAACCACCCCCGGGATAACCACCCCTAGGATAACCACCCTCTAGGACAACTACCCCCTAGGACAACTACCCCCTAGGGAAACCACCCTCTAGGACAACTACCCCCTAGGACAACTACCCCCAGACAACTACCCCCTAGGACACGTGTCCGGGGGGTAGTTATCCGGGGTAGTTGTCCTAGAGGGTGGTTGTCCTAGGGGTAGTTGTCTGGGGGTAGTTGTCCGGGGGGTAGTTGTCCTAGAGGGTGTTTGTCCTAGGGGGTAGTTGTCCTAGGGGGTGTTTGTCCTAGGGGTAGTTGTCTGGGGGGTAGTTGTCCGGGGGGTAGTTGTCCTAGAGGGTGTTTGTCCTAGGGGGTAGTTGTCTGGGGGGTAGTTGTCCGGGGGTAGTTGTCCTAGAGGGTGTTTGTCCTAGGGGGTAGTTGTCCTAGGGGGTAGTTAGTCGGGGGGGGGGGGGTAATCATCCTAGAGTGAATTTGTGGGGAGAGTGAATCAGTGGACTTCGCACCGTTCTACGTTGAGTGCACGTACACGGGGTTGTAGCTTCATGGTTTTGACGGACAAAATAGTTAAAAACGTCCAGAACTAGACTACCTGAAACGTGAATCATACTGGATCCTCAAACTTAAGACGCTTACAACAAGGAGTTATCACAGAACTGTGATAACTCCTTGCTTACATCAAACGGCATCAATGTTGAGGAATAAGTCGCGAACTCGGCAATTACATACACTTGTTTCTCTCTTACGGACTTTTGTTTTTAGTTATTTTTATTTATTTATTTATTATCATTGTCACATACATAATAGATTAAATAGACAGAAGAGAGTTAGTTTGTTTTCTTACCAAATTATAGTAGGTATTGGACAGTGTTTCTTACAAAAGATTATGTAACGGCGGTTTCATTTACCAGTGTTTTATAGCTGTGATATCCCATAATTTGAAGCTAATTGTTTATTTCGTTAAAGATGTATAATATTTTGTGATATTCACCATACAATTCGTATAGTACATGTAGTATATAAGTAGAATGTTGTATGAACTCGGTGACTTGTTTACTCTCAAATATATGCACTTGGTGCAATTCAGGTATTTAATGAATATTCATGATATTACCCATGGCAACACATGCGCATTGGCAAAGCGCAGTACGCTTTTTAACACCAGTGGGTATCTAAGTAACTCAAAACTATCAAAACTATTAACATTATTCAAGGAATTCAACAAGACTTTGGCATCACTTCTGTCTACGACAGGTATGTCGGCTTTATTATAATTCATTTAAAATTTCAGTATTTTTACATGATATTTCTACTGACAGTAATATTAGTTCAGCATCAATTTTTGAATGATTGTGTCTTCTCTTTGTATTTTGTGAATTATTCTCACACACTTAGTGCTTCGTTAGTTTCTGTCATGCCTTTCTTAGTGATTGTATCTTCTCTTTATAACTGTTTCAGAATAAATTTCTGAAGAAGTCGAAAGACGAAAGCTTAAATTTCCTGAGTATCCTGCGTCATCTGTTTGGTTTGAATTCATCCCACTATGTTCTATATCACCCAAACCAAAGCGAATGGTAAAAGTAGACTCAACATCATCACATTATATATATATATATATATATATATATATATATATATATATATATATATATATATAATATATATATATATATATATGCATGTATATGTATATGAATCTATGTATACCTATGTATGTCTATGTATATATATATATATATATGCCTACTTCTGTATACTACGTTACTTCTGTTTACTATACTACTTTTGTATACCTGCTGTGCTCTGTAAACTGAAAATTGAGAATGATCCTATATGTTTGGATTTTGAATCAATAAATGAATTTGAATTTGAAAAAAAAAATTGAACGCGGATGCCGTACAGGGCCACATATACCGCCCCCCCCCCCCCCCCCCGGAGTATATCCGTGTATTTATGTAATTAGCTAGTACAAGATTTAGACAGAGATTGCGCCCATAGGGAGTTCAGTGCGTAGTTGTCAGGTGACGTGATGGCCGTGGTCAGGTGATGTAAGTCTCGTGATATCGGCACATTATATCTCGCCTTTACCGTAGTTCTCTTGCTAGCTATGTGTACGTTATATAGGCCTAACCCATTTAGTCTACTTCACTCACGAACCAAAAAAGAAGAGTAAAAACTAAAGGACCTAGTCCTCACCAGCATGCAGCATAATTAAAAGTAAGTTGTCTTGTCGGCGCTAATATTGTGCTTTCGAGTTTCGTACGCCCTACCATACTAGATCTAGTTAGATCTATTACTAGGCCGAAAAATCCGCCTGTTTGGAGGAGTTTTATAACAATACATTTTCTGACTTTTGAGGTTCTCCTCCAGTCGAGTAGGCATCGAGTGAGCTTAATCACTGTCCCTATGGACGTACGGGTGAGGTGCCTCACCCCACACGTTTACGACTTATTTTTAGAGTCGTATATAGACAAAAATCAACTTATAATAGTATTAGTAAAAGCAATACTAAATATAGTGAGCTCACCTGATTTTTGAAATAATCCACAAGTTACAGAAATTTTACTGTTTTTTTCCATGTTGTGAATGTCAACGGAGTTCAGTTATCGCAAGTGAATCCGTCGGGCAAACGGAATATAAGTACTAGTGAGCACACACGTGCGTGCTTGCATACGCAAGTCCCAGCCAGGTCCAGCCATAGGCAAGCACATAATGCAAGACCCCAACGGGAGTGCTTAGGAAGTTAGGGCAGACTTCGGTCTACGTAGGAGAGGAATTCCGTGAAGCCAGACGTAGTCTCAGCAGAGCATATTACCACGAAATAGATTGATTTTTCGGTCTACTAGTGACCATACTAGACTGAAAATTCTGTCTTTCGTTCGTTAGCCTCGAGTCTTATTTGGGTAGGGTCGGCTCTTCACTTATTAGAGACAGAAACGCTCCTATCACTCTGCTGTGCAAACTTACTGATGGCCGACGAACCGTCGGCATGTAGTTGTAAAAATATGTAGAATATATTTCTATTTAAAAAAATATTTTTATAAATTAAATAGATGAGGCCTAGGCTCTATACTTAAAGGAGAATGATACCCTGGGGAAAAATGATTTTTAATGAAAAGAGAAGATAGAGAAGCAATTTTTAAAAAGTTCCATCAAAATCGGTTAAGAAATGAGAAAGTTATGAAAGTTTGAAAAGTCTCAATTTACTTTCTATGGCGATCCTCAAATTGGCAATGTTGCTTCAAAGTAACAGCAGAGTAGGACAACTCTCCATGTGTTTTCCACACAAAAATTTCATATTTTCTCCATTATCTCTACAAATGATGCTTGTCTCCTTAGCTCAAGATATATCATGGAGAAATGTATTTGACACAACATATGTTGAGTTCACAAAAAAATTGGAAAGAAACATGTAAAAAAAAAAGTTTCAAGTTTTTTTTATTTTCATGTATGAGTAGAGTTGGTTATTTCATGTGATGTGGTATTTGTGATATTTTCATTGAACCTTGGCCAAAGCAAAAGTAATGCACATGAGTGTGTAGCTCCTCCGCGACGAGCCGAATATTTGTAATAATAATAATAATAGCTGTTTCTTATATAGCGCCTTACCAGTTACAATGTAACCGACCAAAGCGCGTACAGCATTATTACCCCGGTCACTGGATTCGGATTCAATTGCGATTCTGCACATTACAGTGCACATTCTCCACTCCTCTGGGGAGCATTCCAGCCAGTCGCCTGTTTCCAAGCGTGCACATGCTAATCCAACCACAATGACGTTCGCATCCTACCGGTACCCATTTACCAGCTGGGTGGAGAGGAGCAATGTAGATAAAATGCCTTGCTCAAGGGCATAAGTGCCGTGCTGGGGTTTGAACCCACGACCTTTGCATTCCCAGTCAAGTGATTAAACCACTCGTCTACGACACCATAGGGAAACACATAGCGATGGACCCCAACAGGAGTGGCTGTGGCAGACTTTGGTCTATGTAGGAGAGGGATTCCGTGAAGCCAGACGTAGTCTCAGCGGAGCATATCCCCGAACCACTCAGCCCCACTTGAAACTATGCAGCTCCAACCTGCTGTAATAATATCCAGCCAAAATACCGGATCAAAAGAGTGAAACTCAGAATATTACTTACCAGCAAGTTGTCTGTGAAAGTCCCTCTTGTTTGGTGACCAGCCAAACCACTGATTCAGGGAATGTGGAATTTTAAGCATTAAATTTTGTGTTCATTCTATTTCTCTGCTGAGACTAATAAAAATTATTGCTCCTTCTGTCAGGTGTCTGTACTGCTGCCCTCTCTGTGGAGAGAGGAAATCTGCATTTGTTTATTGTTGCTGGCAGTAGTACAGCAGTAGAGGGCAGGCCTTATGTGTTTTCACCAGAGCCCTCCATACACAGAGTTTGGCCAACTCAACATTAGGCGCCATGTTGTAACTCAGTGACCGTGCACACTCGCAAATGCGAGTGTGTACTTGTGCACACTCACTTTTCAACCAAACTTGGGATACATGTAGGTGCACTTGGGGTACATTCATGTTATTTTCGCGAGTGGGCGAGACACAATATCGCTTATGCGCTTGTTAATGATATTTTGTCATTATATTTTAATGTGTGTAGATGCATAGGAAGCTCACTTCTTACCATAAAAATACCAAAGAAGACAAAATTTGATGCTCAAAATTCCAAATGTCCTGAATTTATGGTTTAGCTGACACCA
>CM046836.1:50632872-50740063 GCA_025618425.1 Heliocidaris tuberculata
ATATTTAAGTAAAAAGTATTGACCCATATTGGTTTCACCACCGAGTGTCCCAGTTGTTAATAATATGCCCAAATTGGGAATATTTTTAACTACAACACAACCAGCAGTTACCCAACTAAATTTACCCAACATTTTAAAGTAGATATTCATTGATTTTTAAAACTGACTTAATTTTCATTTTTGCGTAGGTGAAGCTTAGACCGGACAAGTTTGTCAAAATTCGACGCTTGCAAACATTCGAAGTAATGATTATTATCAATTACAAATTGCTAAAATACAGCCCCGACATAGCACCTGAACAGCTCTCCGAAAGCCGCCGAAATGTGTGACGTCAAAGGGAGGACGTTAATTGCACAAGCAGACGATGTCCCATAACATCTCACATATTTTCAGTGCCTGTTTTGTCATCTTCTCCTCAGTTATTTCACTTCACTAGCATTAGTCTATTATGTTTAATCCATATATTGCCTCACTCTGTAAACCCCGTGCATGGGTTTATTTGGATGGAAAATGAAGCATTACAAGAATAAAGGAATCAGTTGCTTGTAAACAAAATAGACGCCATTTCATTCACAGCTGCATACACCGCTGGACGTTCGGCGTTGAATGAGGGATAAATACCGTCCTTGCAATCATTCAGCGGGCTTTTCAATTTGAAAGTGTGGTTTCTTTGATTGTTCATTAACCCTCATCCTATATATTTACAAACAAAAGATTTCAGTAATCAGAATCTGTTTTATTCCCATTTTAGAATGGTGTGAAATATGGGCACGTTTGAATACACTAAATTCTTTATAATTTGAGAAATAACTGCACTGCACTTATGTTCATTCTTTATGGGACGTCGTCTGCTTGGACAGGATTGTTCCCTTTATTGACGTCATTGAAACATTGTTATTTTTTTGGCGAAGCGCTTGTATATCGCAGATGCTGGGAGGTAGTTTTATTTGTATTATTGTTTAATTACCTGATATGTAGTTGACTTTAACCCGTTTACATTGCTATCTGTTAACTTGCCAGTTTCTAGTGATACATTATTTATCATATTGGTGATTTTCTTTGAATGTGTACTTTAAGAGTGTATATATTTTTTTTAACGTGTAGGCCTATTATGAAAATGTATTTTGCTTTTTTTTCCGTGGGGGTGTCAAGGATGACGGTGAACAAATAAACTCAGGATGCCTTCTTGAAAGAGAACTAAAAATGATATTGATAGAAAAAAAATCTGTTTGATATTATCTTGAACTTGAGAGAATAAAAAATTAACCTTTGTGTCTTAACTGAAAGAGAACCAACCCCCTCCCCCTTCCAAAAAAATGTACATGATATTAGTTGACGTTACTTATATATGAAAAGCAACTAAACTTCAGTGGAAAGCCAACTTCAAAATTTCAAGTGAAGAAGGCACAAGGCCATTTATTTTGACAGAGAAGATCCGATATAATACTAGTATAATATAAATAGGCATTGAGAAGCACACGGTCTGGTGGGCTAGTTGAAAAGATCGAGGACTAAGCAATATGGCGGCGTGTGCACTCGAGCGAATCCTCCAGCGGGTTTGACGGCTATACCGCGATCTGTGCATTGGGAATGGGTATGAGCCTTCTACGTCTTTAGGAGTTCTGTGGCATGGAGTAGTCGCCAAAAAGTCGCCCAAAGGTACGTCTCGCTCCTTCGCTAATCGCTCCTTGAATTTGGCAATTCCGAAAACACACACACACACACACACACACACACAAAACAACCGCTATCTTCAGCACAGTTCCAACAGCGCTTGCCCTGCCCTTTTCAAGATGCAATCTTACCAGTCGGCGCGGTACGTTGCGCCGATTTTTCGGTCGAGCCTAGGTAACTCAAGCATGGACGAGGGGGCGCTCGTGTACCTGTGCATGTAGATGTTTTTTTTTTTTTTTTTTTTTTTTTACAGTATTTCAAATTCAGCGACCAATTATGGTGTCGACAAAACAACAAATAAGAAAAAAAAAACTGTTCAAAAAAGGCTTATTTGGCCGGAAAAAACACTTCTGTAAAGCTATGTGCAACTGGAAACCTAAACAGAAATGAATCTGTTTTCATAAAATATCATCGTAGGTGATTGATAATTTTTGCTAATAACGTAATTTGAGTTCTTTGAATGTAGAAATGACAGAACAGCGAACGCAAATAAAAATGATCGCGAATTTTCGTCCAGTGGCTTATCGAACAAAATGACTCGGCGTAGCGAGTGATGATGGAATAAAAGCTCTCTCATACTTTCATCGACATTTTTATTCTTAGCTGATTATATCAAATTAAAGTTGAAGAGTTCAGCTTTCTGGTAGTATATGCCACATACGGGGGCAAGATTTCTGAATCTTACTGTTTTAGTTTTAACTAAAATAAACTTGACTCGCCTTTGCGCTGCACTTTTAAGCTTTTAAGCTCTTTTTTGTTATTTTCCTTTTCAACATCTTTCCGACAAAACCTTTGTAAATAGCAAAAAGTGCATAATTCAAAATTATATATCAACATCCTTTTTCTTCTTTGACCCAAATTCGTTACATGAATCGGCTTAAACTGAAAACTAGACATGAAATATTTTGTATATTCTTTTCAACTTCTTTCCAAAATATAGTAACTTCTTTACAAAGAAAAAACATGTGCATACAGTCACCTGTATATTTACAGGTGTAACATAGATCATTGTCGTTAACCTTCCATTTAAACAAATTAGTTGGTATCGCCAAAATATTGTACATGAATTTAAAATTAAAATCGATTAACAAATTGTCCCTTATACCTTTTAACTTAAAATGCCAAACATCTGACCATACAGGTGTAAATTCGACTCCTAAAGTATTACGCCAAAATTCCTCAGCTCTAGACTCTTCAGTTTTTGTTTTGATTAACTCATAATATATTCTTTTCACTGATAACTGTCTTATTGGAATTGTCACATCAACCAATACTATATCGTTATATATAAAAGCTTTGGATTTAAAATACTTATACTTTTTGTGTTCTATATTCCCATCTGTATCTACCAAAATGTTTCTGAGTGATTGAATTGCCCTTCGAATACGTGCATATTGACTGAACCACCTTCCATCTTTAAAAAATATCTTCAGCTCTAACTCATTAACTGGTAGAAATCCTTTACCATCCATTAAATCTCCTACAAACAATATGTCAGAGTTTATCCAATTCCTATAGAATAACATTTTTCCTTTATACACTACATCTTTATTCAGCCAAATCATTTCTTTTCGAAAATTATTAAAAGCTCCAGCTCGGGGTTCCTTAAATAGGAGTAGTCTTTTAACGAGAAAAATGTCACAATTATGTTATAAAAGAAATCAGGAATCTTATTTTTCAGAAAACCGTATCTTTCATATTATATTTACAATTCATGATAACCTTTATACCACCAAGTTGTCCAAACCAATAGTCAAACATACAGTTGCAACTTGCATTCAAATCATTACTTAAATATTTACAAAACCAATTCATGTTTAACGACGCAATCTTCGTTTGAATATCTAACATATTTAAACCCCCTTCTTTTATTTTATTTACTACATTTGACCTTTTGACCTTAGCAGGTCTACCTCTCCAAAGGAAGTCAAAGAATATTTTATCAAGTTCCTTGACTATTTCTTTTGGACACGACAAAACTTGTGCAGTATAAATAATTTTGGACATTATCAAAGATTTTAGAATTATTATTTTCCCTTTCAATGTGAGATTTCTCTTATTTGATTCTAGGACAACTACCCCCTAGACAACTACCCCCCGGACAACTACCCCCCGGAAAACCACCCCCTGGACGACTACCCCCCTAGGACATCTACCCCCAGGACAATTACCCCCAGGACAACTACCCTCAGGACAATTACCCCCCAGGACAACTACCCCCCAGGACAATTACCCCCAGGACAATTTTTCCGGGGGTAGCTGTCCAGGGGGTAGTTGTTCGGGGGGTAGTTGTCCGGGGGGTAATTGTCCTGGGGGGGGGTAGTTGTCCGGGGGGTAATTGTCCTGGGGGTAGTTGTCCTGGGGGTAATTGTCCTGGGGGTAGTTGTCCTGGGGGGTAATTGTCCTGGGGGTAGTTGTCCTGGGGGGTAGTTGTCCTAGGGGGTAGTTGTCCTGGGGGGTAGTTGTCCTAGGGGGGTAGTCGTCCAGGGGGTGGTTTTCCGGGGGGTGGGTGTCCGGGGGTTAATTGTCCAGGGGGTAGTTGTCCGGATACGCTCTTATTTCCATAAGTTTAACATTTGTTTTATTTTAAACATTTTCTCTTTGGACCAATTCATATCAAGTCTCATCCCTTTATTTTTACAGAAATAAATACCCAATGATTTAATGTACACCTCTTCCCATAGCATACTTCCAATATTATCTGTTGGAGTGTTTATCCCCAACCAGAGAGTTTTTGTCTTGTTTTCATTTAATTGTATGCCAGAGTACAATTCAAAATTTTTAATGACTTCAATAGCTGTATTACCTGACTTAACTGTATGAACAAATAAAGTCATGTCATCTGCAAGCTGCAGTATTTTAAATGTTTTCTCATTATGACCAATATTTAATCCTATAATATTTTTATTTTGTCTTATCTCATTTGCTAGACCTTCAATGCTATAAAGAATGAATAATAATGCAGATAAGGGACACCCCTGTCTTATACCTCTAGATGGTTTTATATCCTTCGTTAACCATCCATTCATAATAATATTAAGATGAGGATCACTATACATCACTGAAACCCATTTCCTGAAATTATCTTTAAAACCATAGTTCTTCAAACATGCATCAATAAACTTCCACTCTAGAGTATCAAATGCCTTTCTAAAGTCGGCAAAAATGATAGCACCTTCACTGTTATTAAAAGTAATATAATCTATCACATCCTGATTTAATCTGGCATTATGAATACCGCTCCTGCCCTTAATATACCCTACTTGGTCTTCACTGATTAGTTGGGGTAACACCTTTTGGAGTCTGTTTGCCAATACTGTTGCAAGTAATTTGTAATCAGTATTTAGCAAGGTAATGGGTCGCCAATTCCCTAATTCCATAGCCTCTCCCCCTTTGAAAAGTAGAGTAATAACTCCTTTCCTTTGCAAGTAGCTTAACCTACCCTTTTTATAGCTTTCATTTAAACTATCTAAAACTAGCTCCTGTATTTCGACCCAGAATTCCCTATAGAACTCTACAGTGAGTCCATCTATACCCGGGGTCCTATTAATATTCATCCCCTTTAAAGCCTTTGTTAGCTCGCTTATTGAAAGTAATTCCTCACATTCGTCCGCTTCATTGCCATATAAATATGGACTCTTTATTTGCCCAAGATATGAATTAATTGCTGTCGGATCTGGGTATTTTGTTGTGTATAATGAAGAATAAAAATTTTCAACAAAGTTTATCTCATTGAATTAAATCTCATTTTTATGTAAAATTATGCTAATTTATGGAAATGATTTCAATATATCAATACTCCCTATCTGTACAGTGTAAAAATCAAAGTGCCTGAAAATGTACCAAACTTTCCATATATATTTGTTGTGCCTATAAGTTTATTTCTTTCCACAGAACCCACTGAGTTAACTCGAATTTTCATGTAAATTTATGCAAATTTATAAAGCGTTTATATGGTACATACTGAATGTTCCGCACCAAGTTTCCTTATGTACTGGTAATGCAAATAGATTCACCTTTGGCACAGGACCAAACAAATTAAATTCTATCTTCATTCCACTTTATGCAGATTTATGCAAATTTTATAAATATAAGTAAATATATTTCCATCGATATCATGAATAATAAATCGCAGAACGAGCTTTGAAATGTGTTTAACTTACATTTTATAGCTTTATCTTAACCACAGCTCTACATCAACTCATATAACATTTTCATGTAATGCTATGAAGTTTTCTGCATATTATGCATTTATTAATATTTCATTAACACTGGTCGGGATTTTGTTAGACCTATACTTCGACTAGTACTCTAATTCACTCACTTAAAAGTATAAAAACACCCTTTCATCATCGACAGTTGAAATGTAAATTCTATTTCTTTAGAAACTCAAATACCATTTATGTTAAACACCAGCAAAACCATTAGAGACAAAGGCAGTTTATAAATGATGAACTAGAATATGTTTGTGGTCTACAGGATACGAAAAGTTAAATTGATATAGTTAAAAACCTATTCAAACGGTAAATTGTCATTCAGTCCAATGTTGGTCTATCACTATTTTTCCAATAATTATCTTTTCCAGACTCCATGGGCAATAAGTCAAACTACAAAGCTTCTGTGTTTGGATCAATAAAACCAAAAGACCATAGGGGGTCAAATAGAATTCAATTTTTAAAAAGAGCGGAATAACATACAACTATAGGTCTCCTTAAACAAAGAACAGTACAAAATTGACATATTGATACACATGTAGTTTGCTTCACGGTTTACTTCTGACTATGATTTTATGCCTATATCAGCATAATTAGCATAAAATGCCAATATGTAAGCATATACAAGTTCTTGTATTGGAATATGATTTTTATATTTAGGTTTTAATCACCTGATGTTTTTGTACGAATTTTTCTTTCTTTATTATTCATTTATTTTTACTTCTACCCACTTGTGTACGCACAATATCTTCAAAACGGCTTATTCAAATTATAGAACTTAAATTTGGTACAATAGCAGCACAGAAATTCTTTCAACAAAGTCAGTGCACATCGTGACGTCATTTAGGCGCCATTTGTTCCTAAAAATATGCTATATCTCTCCAATCAAAAGTCATATCATAACCATATTTTACTTGATGCAAGTTAATTAAAAGAGAAATTAATTGAACATACGATGTGTGCGCGTACGTGCGCGTCGGTAAAGTTGCGCGCTCGCAAAAATCTGAAAATACTCAAAATGGTCTAGGATCAATTTTGGGCATGTTTCAGGCCATTTTTTAAAATAAAAGTCAATAACCTTAAATGCCTTATACACTAAGAAATGACTAATCTTCGACTGTTTTAGCATTAAAATGCCTAAAATTGACTAAAGATAGACTGTTTTGAAAATGCACGTGAGTGTCTGCAGATGGCGATCAGCTATGGGCCAACTCAGAGCTATCGATACACAGCGTTTGGCCAACTCCATTTCAGTTGAGCACAACATGGCGTATATTCCTTTGTTGCATGCTTGTCTAATAAAGGCAACATGCGCCATATTGTTACCCTCTTGAGCCGAGTTGGCAAAACTCTGTGTATGGCTCTTGGGCAACTCCTGCGGTTCGTACGTCCTTCGTTTGTCATGGTCACAACCAGTCGTGCACCTCTCTGCATCTCCTCGAATTCCCCCTCCCGCACAGACATGCGTTCATTGAATTCTTTTATAAATATTAGAAATAAATACCATCACTATTTTTAACATTGCAATGTTGAAAGGAAACGCCAAGACAGTGACATTTCTGTTTCGAAGTACCCCTCCCACATGGACATATCTTGCGTGTCCTTTTTAAATATCGTTATATTCTTTGTTACATCAAACAACAGTTACCATGACCACATGTGTAAGCCTATCGCAGGTATGACATTGAGACAACTGCGACTTCTCAAGTATATCTTCATTAACCTCATCTTGCCCGTTTAAGCTTTTTAACAACAGGAAATTCTTTATTAAATACCATGATTGTGAGTCAATATTTACACTCTCTTTTTAGAATCATCTATTGATTATACTTGACCTACCGTGAATTTAAAGTTCACACACCAACAATGAAAAACGTAATATTCAATGTTGAAAAAAAAACACGAAAAAAAAAAAAAAACCGAACCAGAAACTGGAATACGGTTTTTCGAAGTCCCTCTCCCACGCAGACATGAGTTCATTGTACCTTTTAACCGACATTTTTCCTTGTTAGTACAAAGAGCAGTTACCCATAACTGTACCAACACAGAGAGTACCTTGAGAGGATTGCGACTTCTCAAATATAAATAGATTTATTTATTACGTTTTGTCACCAGGTCCCTGGGAACAATTTTTTTTTTTACTGGGGGTGCTGTGAGCGGAATTTTTTCGGTATTCAGTTTCTTATCTAGGAATCATTGGGCTCGGGGCAAACAATGAAGTTGGCCCCTGCCCCCTCCCCCCAATTTATCGACATTATTGCACAAGTGAGGGAGCAAAGCGACCGAGCGGTAGATTTTTTTTTGGTTGCATTTTTTAATCCCAAAATGCAATTTCATACGCAATTTACCTAGTAACATTTGCCATTAAGTACTGTCATCGAGGGGTAAACATCCAAATTTTGAACATTTCTCTTCACTTCCTTCTCAATTGGGGCGCAACATTAACGCAAACCATTTTAGAAATAGTCGAGGAACATTGAAAGGCAACCGAAAGTTGAAATTTCTTTTGAATGTTAAACATTCGCCATTGCGATTTTATACACTTAATCCTATTATTGGGGCGCAATATTTAACGAGAGGATAATGAAACTTACATGATGGTGAGCACAGCAACGAGAATCATAAACACTATATCTATACTGGGGAGCGCAATTGAAAAAAAAAAGAGACTGATAAATAATAATAGGGAAAAAAGCAATGAGAATAACATTCTTATCTTCAATCATGAATGTTTTTAAAATACTGTATATAATAGCCAATATTGGAGTGCGAAAATAAGAGATCCTGAAGCAATACGTGCTACCGAGCTTTAGAAAATTTTTACATTTTGAACCTAAGAAAAACTCCATTTCTTATGTACTTTACACTGCGGATTGGTGGCGAATAATTCTTCAGCATAAGTCCCCCCCCCTTTCTTTTGCGTTTTTGCGCCCCAGCTTTAGGGGGGGGGGTAACCTCGCTAGTCATAAGGACCGCTATTCATAAGGACCACATATTCATAAGGACAGCTATCCAAAACGCGTGACTAAATGAATAGCGGTTTTGTACGAATAGCTGTCCTTCTGAATAGCGAGTAAACCATAGACAAATTTCCTCATTATTCATAAGGACATCCATTCATAAGGACCACTATTCATAATTACTCATAAGGACCACTATTCATAGCGCGTGTTAAATGAATAGCGGTTTTCTATGAATAGCAGTTCCTATGAATTGCGAGCGGACCCGGCTTTAAGTACAACCTGGGGCAAGTGCCCCCAGAGAAAATCCGGGGGTGCTGCAGCACCCCCAGCAACCTCATCCTTCTAGGGGGTGCTGTGCACCCCCTCAAAAAAAAATCCGAGTGTGCTGCAGCACCCCCAGCACCCCCGGCTCTCAGGGGCCTGCAGGTCACTCGGTGTATTTACAAACTTTCGGCTCCTGGCCTTCTTCAAGTTTATTTGCTATATCAAACAGAATGACACAAATAATAATAATAAATAACTTAACAAAACTAAAGACAACAGAACAGAATTATCATAAAGCTGGCAACATAAAGATATTCAAGCATTCAACTTTATAACAAACTCACTCCTATATGGATAGGACTTTAAGGTAGAGCAAAAAATATAATCATAGACTACACAGATATAATGGATATAACGCTATGCGAAAACTAACTGAAAAAGATTAAAAAAAAACGAATCAGTTAAAAATCATCATGAATTTGACATGGCAACCATATCATAAACATCTGTGAAGGATTATATTTCAAGGGGGAAATGGGGCAAACAACAATAGCCGAATACTCATATGGAAATTGTGCAACGATACCGAAAGTACAGCAATTTAAAGGAAGACTTTACTTTTCCTTTGATATCACGTCTATTTTATATGTTAGTGTTAAGAGGTGCGTATTAAGTTATGCAGTGCGTACAAAAAAAGTACACACTTTGAAGTTGTCCTTTCAAAATATCTGCATTATTTTTTTTTTACTATTAATTTATGGGTTAGGGTATAGTCAATCAGATGACACTATGATCATCAATAATATGTTACGGTTGAGTGAGCACTGGCTTCTTTTGTAAAACTCGAGAAAAATGCTTCAGTCTAATTGAAATGGATGGAAGTGCATTATCAGGCAGAACATGCATGGTTTTCGTAAACGGCGTTCTCTCGAGTCACAGCTCATTCGTGCCATCCAGGACCTTGCCAGAGGCATTGATGACAAACAACAACACGATGCCGTTCTTATAGACTTCTGAAAAGCCTTTGACAAGGTCCCCCATGCTAGACTACTTTACAAGCTGCAACATTATGGTATCAGAGGCAACACACCAGGCCCCTGGGAGCCGGGGGTGCTGGGGGTGCTGCAGCACCCCCATAATTTTTTGAGGGGGTGAAGGCTGAGGATGCTGGGGTGCTTTAGGGGGTGCTGGGGGTGCTGTAGCTAAAAAGTAGTCAAAAAGAGACCCCCAAAACGCCGAGGACCCCCCTTTATTTTTTCGCTTGTCAGAGATTTTTGGAGTTAAAAAGAGACCCCAAAACGGTGAGGACCTTTTTTTTCTTATTTGCTCACAGCACCCCCAGTAACAAAATCGTTCCCAGGCTCCTGGTAACCTGCTTCATTCCGTTCCATCATATCTGTTCACACACACACACACACGCGCACACACGCATATATATATATATATATATATATATATATATATATATATATATATATTGTAAGTGTAAGGAAATAACACATACAACAGCTTTGGCAACTCTCGTCGAAATAAATACAATAGTAGGGTATCTAAGAGGGGTATCCGTGCATCCTCCAGGAATAAACGATACCAACTTTCAAAAAAATCTTCTATAGAATGTATTTAAGATATTCAAGATGTTAACAAGATTTTTTTTTTTTTTGCGACCACGAAGGGTCAAGAAATTACGAATTGTCATTATGATTGTATAGTTCAATATTAAAGTGCTGATTTTTTTGTTTGTTGCTGTTGCTAATACATTGAAAAATCTACATTGATGCTTTCATAACTGTTAATTGTTAAGTAGGTTATAAGATAATACTGCTTATGCATTTGTACATCGTCATTAGGTAAGGCGTCTCTGTTGGAGTTTCCGCTGTCCTGCCCTTCCTATACCACTGTGTATCCAGGATTTAGTCCATCTGATACGACGCCTGCCCTTCCGCTCGTTAGCCAGTGTTTGGTAAGTTTAAACCCCCTGACCCATTGTGATTGTGGTGTTTGAGAATTAGACATAGAGTTTGAGAAGCTAATGCGTGCTGGTGAAGCACTGGGATATCAATGAAGAGAATTAAAAAATTTTATGACAGAGAGAGCGCGAGCAAAGGAAGAGCAAGCGAGAGAGAGAACGGAGAGAGCCGAGGAACGGGAAATGCTTAAACTTAAAATTGAATTGGAAAATACTATAAGTTCTAGAAGAGACCAGGAAAACAGTAATAGTCAGTCTACCCGTAACTTTGTTAAGATTCCCAAATTGCCAGCCTTTATAGAAGGTAGAAAGATCTCATCACACGGGAAAATGATGCTGGAGCATTTACCAGACCGGAGGGCATTGTAGGGAACTGGTAGTGTAGTGGTACAATCCATCGGGGGTCACAAAGGCAGTAAGGGGCTTAGCGTGATCCGCAAGAGGAACTTGCCAATACCCACTGGCGTAGACAGGGGGGGGGGGGACCCAAGGGGGCCTTGGCCCCCCTATTCAGCCTCTAAAAAAAAAGAAGAAAAAAAAAAAGCGAGAGCGAATAACATTGAATAAGCGGGGGGAAGTGAGAGAAAAAAGCCTAAAAAGGCGCTACGAGCCGTTATCTTTCAAATTTTTCTAAACTTCAATGCTTTCGCGCTTCGAGCGGGAAGAAGGGGGAAATAACTCCCCTCTCCCTGCAGTCACCCCTGTTACATACAGTGCAATATTGCGTCCAGATAATTGAAAAGCAGTCAGGGCGTCGAACTACAATTTTCCGCCTAAAAAAAGGGTGCTACGAGCCGTCATCTTTCTCTCAAATATGCTATAAAACGTCAGAGCTTTCGCGCTTCGCGCGGGAAGAAGGGGGAAAACTCCCCCTTTCTGGACTCACCCCTGTTACATACAGTGCAGTATTGCGTCCAGATAATTGAAAAGCAGTCAGGGCGTCGAACTAACTTTCCGCCTAAAAAAAAAAGGGTGATACGAGCCGTTATTTTTCTCTCAAATTTTCCCCATGCACGCGTGCTCAAAACCGCCCCCTGAAATTAAATCCTAGCTACGCGGTTGTCTCTGCCCCTTATTGATACGTCACTGGCTATCACTTGAAACCAAGTCTCTTTCCATATGATTATTGGATCAATAGCTTGTATTGGTACACGCTCACCTGTTGCTATATAGGCCATATAGCATATAGGGAAGTAATAAATATTTGAAGGGGTCTTAGTATATAAATGTATCAATTAGATACGATCAAACTGCATCATCTGACCATCACACGTCCTATTGAGATATTCATCTGCACTGCAATAGGAATTGCTAGTGAAATATGTTATTCTACATCTAAAAATGACACAGTTGCTAGGGAAAAGGCACCCCTTAGCAATCAATTTTTGTACTAATAGTGGGCTGGGTTAGGGAAATTTTCGTGATAGAGCAGACAAAAGCACCAAATTTGGCATGAACACTCCTTGTGGCCTACAGCCACCTACTGATCAATATAAGTAGAGGAGCCCTCACAATTTTTAAAGGTACTCGTGTAAAATCCAAAAATTCAAAATGGCCGCCCCCCCGGTATAATAAAAACAACCTCTTTCGGGATGAATCATTTCATAGGATGCATAGATTTCTTGTCTATGAAATTATCGAGATCAAAGCACGTTACTTTTCATATTAGAAAATAAAATCCGGTTTATAGGGACAATAAATGATTTTAAAATGATATCTGCAAATGGCGCCTTTCACCTTGATCCAAAAGTTTGTTTAGATAGCAGTCACTGTGAAAGAAACTGCATTTCGGCCAGGAAAAAAAGAAAGAAGGACATAACAGAATCGGGGCAAGGCCTTCTACCCATTCCTAGGTCTTTTTATAGTGATGTATGAGATGTATTTTACTTCGTTTTTTTCAGACTAATTCAGCCTTGATAGGTCTAATATGTGATGTCGAGTACATGATAAATAAGGTTATTCCTTTTACATATTACTCGGTGGTTTGCTTGTGATTAACGTAGATATAACAATATTTTAAATGGAAATGGCCCTCAGTGAGAACCAAAGAACTTTGGCTTCGTGGCATAAAGGATTTTGACTTGACGAATGACTTGAATGTGACAAACCAAATGGATTGCACAATCATTTTTAACTGCGTCAACTAAAGTTGAACTGTGCAGATGTAGATTAAAATTCTTTTTATAACATTTTTAATGTAAAGTATATTTTTTGCCTTAATTTAACTGAGGTTATTGGAAATAAATTCACACTTTGTTAAAACATCAGGAAAAACTTTGGACATCCTATCTGGCGCTTCATATTCAAGTCGTTCGTAAAGTCATGCGTAACTTTACGAACAGCTTTATGAAACACCCCCTGGTCTGATATCGCTGCGCTGGTTTTCTACCGGATTGCATGTGAGGGGTGCACACCTGCAATTATTTCCCAATAGGCTCATGTGTTAAAAATGAGAAATTAAAAAAAAAAAAAAAAAAAAAAGTCATGTAAAATAAGTGCTAGCAATGGCACCATTCAAACTTGTGTCTTGACTAGTTCATACAATTTCCTTGCCTTTCTGAAAATATGAAGGGGTGTTTTTCAGCATTTTTTCTGTCTACAGTGGCTGCAACTTAGACTACCCACAAACCTGGTCTAAGCTACAGTGGTTATGAGGTTTCTTGGGCTGCTAGTAAAGTCCCCATAAAATCCCAATGGAACCCTTTCATGGTACTGATCTGAACCAGTAATTATCCCTTTTTATGCACATATGAAACAAAGTGTTGAAATATGTTGCCCCCCTGACAACTTACTGCTAACCTTTTTAATTTATTTTTTCTTTACTTTTGCTTGTCAGAGAATTATGGAGGAAAACTGGACCCCATAAAATGTGATAATCCCCCCCCAGCGACTTTTGGAGGGCTGGCGAAGGGGGGGGGGGGGAATACAAATTTCCCTCGAAGCCTGGGCAGTTCCTCAAGGTTTCCGCTCATCATTTCCTCCAAAGTTTTTCCCCTCTTGACGCCAAGGTTCAGACTCAGGGGCGTCGATCCTGGGGGGGGGGGGGCTGGGGGGCAGTTGCCCCCATGAAAATATTGGGGGGGGGGAGCAAACATATCGTTTTGCCCCCAATAAATTCAGAGGTGTAAAATAAAATAAGGAAAAATGATGCAAAACTCAGGAAATGAAAGAGTCCTTAAAAAAATCATGAAGGGTACTATATACCTTCATTTCAAATGACACCATTAAAAAATGTTCTGAACATATATAATTCAATGCAAAGTTTGAATTTTCATAATTATTCAGTTTTGTTTTCTTTTCTCTACTTTTTTTCATCTTTTATTAGTGTTTATTTTTTCTATTATTTTGTGTTATATATTCTCTCCTCAATTTTCTGTTTAGTAAGATATATTTTCCCATCATTTTGTCGTTTTCCATGCGATCTTTAATTCCATTTTCTGTTCATGATATCGATATGTATACTTTACTTAAGTTCAAATAACCTTACAAGGTACGTAACTACATCGGTGGTAGCCAATCGTACGCTGGGCGGTCACCATGCATGGCACGTATGCATAATGTGCCTAACAATAATTTGGCATGGCAAATCCAGGCGTACGCCTGGTGTATAATCGATGTCTGAAACTCTGAACATACATTCTTGAAACTTCTTTAGGAAAAGCGTAGTCTTAATTTCACTTTTTTTTCTATTCGTCGGGTAGGCGAATAAGGCGAACTCTGAATAAGATTGCTCACGTGACGTGAAGGTCCTAACTTTTCAATAGCAAGTTGCAGTGTTACG
This sequence comes from Heliocidaris tuberculata, assembly GCA_025618425.1. Classification (NCBI taxonomy): domain Eukaryota; kingdom Metazoa; phylum Echinodermata; class Echinoidea; order Camarodonta; family Echinometridae; genus Heliocidaris; species Heliocidaris tuberculata. The sequence goes on from CM046836.1 coordinate 50,647,738, forward strand.
CATCGATGAAGCATCTACCACTTTCATAGCAACTTTAGGAACTAGAAGTCATGTGATCAATTTCTAACCAATGACATTGCATTGTAAAGGGTACTTTCCTGACAATTCTTTTTAAAATGTAAAATAAGACCATGTCACTCTACTAAATTATTTTAGGAGTGTAGCTTTAGTAACATTAGCAAACTGTTTTATTTAAACCATGAAATCAATCGCATTCAGTTCATTAGATTGATAATAGTAGTGAAATTAATATTTCGGCACTAGGCGATCCATAAATCAGAATAATTCAAGCTTTCTAACAACAATAGTCATTAAAACAAGGAATTCAGTGTCCGTTGATGCATAGCTGATGCTCATTGCGCAATAGTTGGAGAGTGACCTAGGAGCGTGTCATCCAATCTGTCCAGTGATGTCAATTAAGTTTCAATTCATCTTTCAAACTATGTGAGCATGGTGAGGTGAGTACGTAGGATTTACGTGTTTTTATTTACAGTAATGACATTTCTTGTGATAATAGTGCTGACTTTACAACACAAATAATGAAAGAAAGAAATAAAGCCTCAAATTTGATAAAGTTTATGATATCGTATTTGCAATTATGTTCCTCCTTTTTAAAAAAAAACACATTATAATGTCATAAGGCAGGACATATTTTAATATGTGGCCAGTGGGGACGGAACCAAGGGGGTATAGGCACGAATGGTTTTCTGTTGTCAATTGGGACGTCCTAATGTATACCCAACATTTTATTTTGTATTATTGTATTCATGTAAAGCCCAGAAGTACTGGAGCGATGTCTTCATATCTTTCTATCAAAAGAGAAAAAATGGAAAAAAGAGTATTATGATATACATTGTTTCTCCCCTGCCGTACATAGCATTTCCAATATTGGAAACAAATTTATGTTATGATTTGTACAGAAATTCAGTCCAAATAATTCAAAATAATCTGATCTTTATGGTGATTCAGCTTATGATAACTTTATGATAAATTTATTTTGGTCTGTTTCATTTACCTAGGCGGTAAAGAGAATATGCCTAAATCTTCAAGGCAATTTTGTTGTAGAACATTGAAACTGGAATCCAATCATCAAAGTGCCACAAAGACTACATTGAAACAGTAGGCTGTGAGATTAGTGGTATGAATATACATTAAAGCAAAACATTTTCTGTCACATGAATGCACTCTTAATAAAAATAGCAAATGTTGAATACAGCGATTCAAATTCAAATTTTTGTTGTGACATATTTGTCATTTTCACTAAATACATAATCATGTAACTGTAATCATCATAGCAATATTATTTCTGAGAATTAAAACGTATATTCCTGAGGTCACCCCATATGAGATTTGACGTCATAAAGTTACTTAGACCATCCATGTTATTCACAAAAGCTTGTCAGTCTGAACGGAGCTGCCTGGTTTGGCCCTCGGAGCTATACCGAGTGAGAAAATTTAGATTTTTAAAGGCCTATTGCTAGTAGGTGTATATTGCTATTTATCCTCTATAAAGCAAAGAAATCTGACGAAAAGCTCTTTAGAACTTACCAAAAGTCATGACCTTTAATTTAATACCATGATTACGAGTCAAAACCTTTTTAGAAACATGCATTGATTATACCTGACCTACCGTGAATTTCGAGGCCAAACTGGTAGTAACTGGAATCTGTTTTTCGAAGTCCCTCTCCCACACAGATATGCATTCATTGTATTTCTTAAACACCATTATTCTTTTCAACATTTTAATGTTAGAAACTGGTAAATGTTTTTTAAAGTCCCTCTCTCACACATGCAGACATGCATTCACCGTGTTCATTAATTTTTAATTACATTCTTTTCAACGTTTCAATGTTGAAAGGAAACGAACCAGAAACTGGAGTATGTTTTTCGAAGTCCCGCTCCCACGCAGACATGCGGTCATTGTACTCTTTACACAACACTATTCTTTGATACTTAAAACAGCAGTTACCATAGCCGTCTCAACACAGATATCACTCAGAGAGGATTGCGACTTCTCAAATATATATCTTCATTTATCACCGTTTTTTTTCACTGCTTTTTCTCTGCCTCCTTCACTTAGGGATGATCCCAGTAGACCGACAACCCATGAGGAAGAAATGACTAAGCACAGAACAACCTACCAAAATACTAATGCATACATTAGAAACGAAGCAACTTCCACTGAGATTTCCTTGCTTTTTTGTTTCATCTGCTTTCATATGAAAACGTCTCTACACGATTTGTAATCACATAATCCAGGCCCCTGATGCCTCATACAATGCGACTGATTCAACTCTTTCCAAACGCGCGGTCTGATACATCACATGATCGACATGATCAAGAAAGGCTTAGACTGGTCGATAATGAACTTATAGGGGATCTCTTCTTGGGAGGGGAAAAAGTGGTACGTCAATTTAACCACCTAATTCTCATTATAGTCCATGGGCCACGAACCAAAAAGGTCCCCCCCCCCCTTAGGCACAATTTTAAATGATGTTTTTCTGTTAGCTAGGACCCTCAGCTATCAAAATCTGCTTGTTTGCCATGAAGTTGGTGGTGGGTGTGGCCACCAGGGGCGTTACCATGGTAACGGATCAAGAAAAATGTGAATTTTAGGAAAAGTCATATAATTCCAATTCACCAATCTAAAAATACTTGGAAAGCATTCTAATATATGTATTTTAAAGTGGCCAATCGATTGCAAGCATAATCAGAGTCATTTAAAGTCATGATAATGTCAAAAAAAGGCCGTTACTATGGAAACGGTACCATAACAAGCGGGTATTTTTGACAAATTTCTAAACTTATCAATATGAAATAGACAAAAAGGTGTCTGCACAAGCCTAAAGTATGTTTTTCTATTAGCTAGGACCCTCAGCTATCATAATCTGCCGATTTGATGTAGAGTTGGTGGTGGGTGTGGCCTCTAGGGCCGTTAATATGGTAACACATCAAAATATACTGGAATGTCAGAAAATACTGTATATTTGTAATTCAGTAGCTATAAAATATATGGTAAGCATCCTGATATGTGTATTTCAAGCTGCCCCACTGATTCCAACCACAGTCTAAGCCATTTAAAGTCATGGGCGTGTCAAAAAAGGCCGTTTCTATGAAAAGGTCCAACAAAAAGCTGTTATTTGTGAAAAAAAATCTATAACTAACCATTACAAAATAGAAAGAAAAAGGTGTTTGCACAATCTTTAATAATGTTTTTATATTAGTTATGACATTCAGCTATTATAATTTGCCTGAATGATATCAAGGTGGCGGTGGGCGTGACCACTAGGGCTGTTACTATGGTAAAACAACAAGAAATACTGATATTTGAGATAATACAATGTATTTGATATTTAACAACCTTGAATACAAGGCAAGGATCCTAATAAATGTATTTCAAGCTTCCTGACTGATTCCAACCACAATCTGAGGCATTTGAAGTCATGGGCGTGTAAAAAAGGGCCGTTGCTATGGAAACGGTCCTATACAAAATGCTGATATTTTTGGAAAATATCTATGATTTATCAATACAAAATGGAAAACAACTGTCTGCACAATCTTAAATCATGTTTTTCTGTTAGCTAGGACCCTCAGCTCTCATATACTTCCCGTTCGACATAAAGTAGGGGGTGGGTGTGGCCACTAGGGTGGTTACCATGGTAACACACCAAGGAATTGTATTTTAGAAAATACCATATATTTGTAATTCAACATCACAAAAACAAATTATAACCATCTAACTCTATGTATTTTGGGGTGCCCGTTTGATTGCAAGCAGAATCTGAGTGATTGGAAGTCACCGTCATGTCAAAATATGGCTGTTGCTATAGAAACAGTATGATAAAATTGGAATATTTCTGTAACTAATCAATAAAAAATAAAGAACAAGTGTCTTTACAGCCTGAAATGGTGTTTATCTGTCAGCTAGAACTCTCAGTTATAATCAAAAGCTTCCTAATAGCCACGAAGTTGGTTGTGGGTGAGACTGTCAAGGTAGATACCATGGTAAGGCATCAATTCAGAGTTTTAGAATAATAAATAATAATAAATTGATCTTACTTACCCAGGATAGCCACATCAGTAATATTAATGTCTTGCAACTATCAATCATTGCCCGGTACACATTTCATACATCTGGGTCAAGTGAAACAAATGTGGGCAAAATACCTTGCCAAGGGATGTAAGCACTGATCAAGGATCGAATCCAAGACCCCTCGTATGAGAGTGAAAGGTCTTCACCAATATACCACAGTGCTTCCACCATGTATTTGTAATGTAACGAAGTACAATGTAGGCATCTAATCATACACAAATGAAACTGCGCCTTTAATTGCAATCAAAAGCCGGGATATTTTAGGTCGCAGTCATATAAAAATATGAATAGCATAATAAGAAAGCGTATATTGTTTTTGAAGAAAGGGATATTCATGTATCTGAATCATGAATTATCATAAACAAGTTCCCGAATTCTTAAATTTGTAACTGTCCTATTGGTTCAAATCCAGATTAAGAATATTTTCCAGGTTGGAGGCCTCAAAAGTTCATGTCTGGTAGGACACTTGTTATGGCAAACGAAGATGCAAATGTTAAAATAGATATGCATGGCTTCTGAAAATTCACTGCATAAGCCAATTCATATAATATTGAAACAGTACCACTGTACTTTTAGATACTCTCATCTACTGTCTTCTCGTATTACACAGGATCCGTTACTGTAACTTTGACTGCTTAGTAGGTGTTGTACTGTGGCTGTGAGCACCAACATCACCTTAAGAATATTGGCATTGCAGAAAGTGGCATAGTTGGAGTTTAACATTTAAAACAATATAACAGTCTAGACATGCTAGATATCTCCATTGCAAGCAGCCTGAATGATTGCTTTGAAAATGTTAATCATTTAAGACGATCATGATCAGATCCAAATAATCGCTGCGAAGGCAGATGTATGATCGAGAAATCTATTTTTAGAAAAAAGTGGCATATTTCTGTGACTTTGTAACACGAAACATAATGTTGGTGATAATATTATTTTTATAAAATGAATTTCTGTCTGTGCTGCGAACTGCAATGTGTCGGTATTGAGTTTACGGTCATTTCACGGTCATCTGTGAACTGATAAGTGAGGTACACAAGTGTCCCCACGCAGTTGACATGATTGAGAGCTACTCCACTTTCCCCCTGCAAGGGGTTCTATAAATGGATGCCATTAGGAATCAGAAGTTAGAGAGCATCCTTTGAATAGAGGTACGGAACATTTTCAGCAGAATTCCTCTTGCAGTAACACCCGCTACTTTGGATGAGGTTGAGGATTACCCGTCAGAGTTATCATGAAGAACAGATACAAGAGGGCATTGACATACTTCAGAAGTACATACAGAACTACACTAATTGAATTCCCTCTGGAGTGAAGTGAGGATTCACTCATCATCTTCATCCAAACCATAGAGACCTTACTCAAGCATTTCAAAAAATTGTATTCTCTTCCAACATAGTGGTGGAGGTAGATGACACCTATATCTCCATCCTGAGTTCTGACTTTATTCTGCCAAACCAAACACCAGCAAGATTTGATAATATCCTCACCATCACCTTCTCAGTCTGTGATTCAAGCCAGATAAGAGTGCCTCACCATATCAGACTTGTAAGAAAATCAACCAAGATTTAATAAGAGAATGCTCAATTCAAGTAAGGCTGCAGAAAGCCTTAAAGCTTTAAAAGATATATAGACAAACTCACTGGTGTTCACTAATTTCACGACATCATGGACTTAGCCACTAAACTGCGCTACCCCCATCCTTTATCCAACCATGCTTAAGGCAAGATAGTTCAAGAAGAACCATCTCACAAACTATTGGCTATATCTCCTGTAAAGCCAAGAGAACTGCAGCTTACCTGTAAGGGCAACTGATGTGTAAACTTATAGGTCTTATGGTACCCAACACATAAAGTCCATGGCTAATATACATGTAACCCCAATCATGCAAGTCATGAGAATGCCGAGCTGCAATTGCACCACAGGCCTTCTCAGTGGCTCTTTTGAATACCTTCTAGCAAACATAAAAATCTCCATGCAGCTATCAGCACTTTAGTTTTGGACTAGAGCTATGATAAGGCACCCACCAGTTCAATTCTTTGGCCCTGTTTCTGATGAAGTCCATATCCTAGACCACCTTGGTCATGCGGTTAATCCTTAATGAACATGCAGATTTCTTATGAGCAGGATTAGGGGAAAAATTGCTAAATTCTATTCCAATCTCCCCAGATTTATTTCAAGTAGACAGGTTTAGCTACAGACCGACAAGTTAATCATCTTATGAATACATTAGGTTCTGTGACTGGAGGTTAATCCATCTATTAAGCCTCCACAAGGCATAGAGGTGGAAGCATAACTACTCAAGTACAGCTAACCAGTTAGAATCAACTGTTGTTACTGCAAAGGTCACAAATTCAAACACAATTATCAACTCAGACACCCACATCTTGCCCGGAACTATCCGAACAGTTAGAAAATGTATTTGCAACATAACTGCTGCTGTGTAATAACAAAAATATGTCACCTTTTTTTTTCAATTTCTGAATTTTCATAATAATGTTACCATAGCAACAACCTTGTTTTGACATTACTATGGCCTTAAATGATTTGGATTATGACTATAATAACTCAGGCAGTTTATGATATGTATATCTAGACCAATATCTTGTGTTTTCTACTGTTAAAACATAAATATAAGTCATTTTCAAACAATTTCTAATATTTTGATTGTGCGTTGCCACAGTAATAATGGTGCTGGTGCTCACACTCACCATATCGTCGTCAGTTTGAGACCAAACCGATAATAAGAATTATAATTGTTTTACCTGACTGTGACCTTGAAAGCACAAACAAAAAAAAATTGCACTCAAACGGGCTGCTTGTAATAGATGTAATGCCTAATAAGTATTTTCACGTTGTTGAATTACAGATGTATATTATTTCCTATTTTATTACCATGGTAACAGCCCGACATCCGACTTCGTGGCAGTCAGGGAGGATATAATACCCAGGGTCCTAGCTAACAGAAAAAAAAATATCATTTCAGGTTGTGGAGACCCTTACTTTATACAGTGTATTGAATAGTTACACATTGTTTTCACAAATATTTACTATTTCACCATACTGTTTCTATAGCAACAGCCATTTTATGACATGAAGGTGACTTCCAATGACTCAGATTTTGCTTGCAATCAAACGGGCACCCCAAAATACATATAGTTAGATGGTTACAATTTGATTTTGTGATGTTGAATTACAGATATATGGTATTTTCTAAAATTCAAATCCCTGGTGTGTTACCATTTTAACAACCCTAGTGGTCACGCCAACTACCAAATTTATGTCAAACAGGAAGAATATGAGAGCTGAGGGTCCTAGCTAACAGAAAAACATGATTTACGATTGTGCAGACAGTTTTTTTTTTCCATTTTGTATTGATTAATCATAGATATTTTCCTGAAATATCAACATTTTGTGGGACCGTTTCCATAGCAACGGCCTTTTTTGACACGCCCATGACTTCAAATGACTCAGATTGTGGTTGGAATCAGTGGGGCAGCTTGAAATACATATATTAGCATCCTTACCACATATTTTATGCTGTTAAAAGACAAATATACGGTATTTTCTAAATTCCAGTATTTCGTTATATGTTACCATGGTAACGGCCCTAGCAGTCACGCCCACCTTGAACTCTATGGAAAACAGGCAGATTATGATAGCTGAGGGTCCTAGCTAATAGAAAAATATAATCTAAGATTGTGTAGACTCCTCTTTATTTTATACTGATAAGATTAGTTTTTTTTTCAAAAATGTCCACTTTTTATGGTACCGTTTCCATAGTAACGTCCGAGGTGTTGTATAAAACAAATAGTGAATGGTCTTTATTCGTGCAATGGAACAAGATTTTGCATTCGGTGAAAGATGAGACACTCTATTCAACTCGGCTGCGCCTCGTTGAATAGAGCGTCTCTTATCTTTCACCTCGTGCAAAATCTTGTACCATTGCACTCATGGCCATTCACTATTTGTATAATGTGTATGTATAATACGCGCTGTGATTGGTTAGAGTCGCATCACGTGACGTGCACAAATTTTGTTATAGTGCACGATCGTGCACTATATAACTTCAATTTCTGCACGCTTATTTGTGTACAAAATCCCATAAGGCCAAGGCGCTCAAGAAGTAAATTACATCAGCGCGCATGTAATGCGACGCCTTTTTTGCGTATTATAAAACGGGTTCAAGATGTAGCCATCCTGATTGGTCAAATAACATCACATGACCGTGCAAAAAAAAGTACTAACGCACGGCGAGGGGACTAACGCACGGCTAATCCGGATCAAACACTAAGATCGTAAGAAAACACTAAGATTGTAGACCCGTTTTATAAAACTATTAATACATGGTTGTGAGTTCGTGCGTTAGTGCGATCCAGTGAGTTCGTGCGTTAGTGCGATCCAGCAACACGCAGGTTTTTATCGCGGTGTCTAACACACTCGGCTACGCCTCGTGCGTTAGTACACCACGATAAAAACCTTTGTGTTGCCAGATCGCACTAACGCACTCCCAACCATGTATTAATAGTATATTATTTTTGGACTGGCTGTGTGACGTAACAATGAATTTACGAATTTGCACTATAATATGTGATGGAGGTTGCTAGTTATAAATCTAGGGGTCTATTTACTTTAACAATTAGTGCTTGTTCTATTTATGCACCGTTACTGGACTATATGAACTCCAAATACTAAAATTTATTATCCCTCGTGCAGGTCTATTTCACCTCGGCCTGCGGCCTCGGTGAAACAAAACTGCACTCTGGATAATTTAGTATTTGTCGTGCACATAATCCAGTATAGTGCATGATAGACCATGCACTATTTATGTGATATATATATACATATATATATATATATATATATATATATATATATACATATATATATATATATACATATATATATATATATATATATATATATATATACATATATATATATATATATATATATATATATATATATATAATGTAGGATGAGGGTGTGTAATCATGTATATGGTTTTTCTCTTTACATGGCCAAGATAGAACTGTAGCATCATGCTTTGCAGTTTTGTAGTATGATTTGAATATTGAGCGAGCGAGCAAACAATATTCAAAATTTGTGAGGTCGCAAATACATTGTAATATAAAAATGGGGAATCATAATTCTGATGATGTTTCATTTGCTAAATTTCACAATGAAAATTTATTTCATAAGGTATACTTTTAATACCAGCAAGCGTAGCGAGCGAGCATTTAGGAATATCTGGCTCTAAGTCACTTTGGATTAGGGGCACATGTTATGGTAAAGGGAAACGTGGTACTTATGATGGGGAAAAGGACACTTCAATTATTAGAAAAATAAATGAATTGTGTAGAAAAGGTGAAAAGGGGCACTTATAACACCTGAAAAGGGGCATTTATAAGGACGGGAAAATGTTCTTAAATAAAGTAGAAAAATTAAATCAGTGTCTACACGGTCTAAATATTACAAAGAAAAAAATGACTTGTTACATTAGAAAGGAATAAAATTGATTAAAAGGGATAATAGGAGCATTTATCAAAGGTAAGGTGAGGGATGAGGTGTAATTATCAAAATGGGCACTTTTAAGAATATGGAACGGGAACTTATTCGAAATAAAAATTGGGGTACTTATCTGAAGTTAAAGGGAAAAGTAGGGGCACTGTTCCCACATGCAACCCCGGAGCGGTGCTTCTGACCGAATCTACTTGTTATGACTGTCATTTCATTATTCTTCAATGTATATTTGGGTGATGATGACATCCTCGATAAATATTGGGGGTGATATATTCCCTCTTTCCCCACCACATTCGATTCCTGAGACTATATTTTCATTTCAATTTTGAAAATTGTTAGTATTGCTAGTAAAGTGAGTGTGGCAAAATTGTCGGAATCGACAGATCACCTTTTGTATTCGTACGAATTTTCTTTTTTATTTATTGATTTATTTATTATTTTTATTTCCCCCATTTCTTGTCCATTCGAAATCTTCAATAGTACTTCATCAGTTTTCGTCAGTGATGTCATGCTATGATGTCATGTTCCCGTTTGCATTTCAAGGTCAACAGGTCATCGTGACGTCATCCAGGCGCCATTTTGTAAAATCACATTATCAATCATATCTTCATAACCAATCATCAAAAATCGTCCATATTTACATGACATTAACTTCAGGTCATGGGTCATCAGGTCATGTCATCAAAGGTCATCCAGAGGTCATGACGAGCGCGTACGCGCGCGTCAAATTTTAAAAATGCTCAAAATCAACCCAGGACCAAAGGAGAGTACGTTTCAGGTCATTTTAAGCATTTGAAAAATTTCCGTACGACTTAAAACACGCGCGCAAGTCGTAAATAACGTTAAAACGCTGTTTTTTTGATTGATTCGCAATCCTGATACTTTTCTTGATCATTTCCATCAACTTGAAATCAATTTCGATCAATAATATGGTAGTACGGGCGCGTCAAAGTTCAAAATCCGTGCGCGCGTCTATGGCGAAAATAACGTAAAAATTGCAAAAACATGCTTCTACAAAATTAACTCTAGCTCTTTAAATAGTCCATAAACCCCCCAATTTTTTTTTCATCTTTGGGTAGGGGATGAATCATAGATATGATTTCATGGGTCATTTGACCCTCAATTATATTAAAACGTCATCAAAATGGCGTCGGTTCTCAAAATTTCATTTTTTCAAAAATGACATCATAAATTTTAACTTTAAGCAAGACTTTCTCCGTAATTGTTAGTCGATTTTCGCCGGGATTTCGATATGTTGTAGCTGAGACAATTCTCTACAAATGCAGTTATCACGGTTTTTCATTTTGACAACGGCATCATTATCTAATTGTACGATGAACAATGACATGTCACTTTTTCACGTTTTACGTGTATTGTCTATGGGATATGACTTTTTCTGCTATCTTGATCCTACCTTCTCGTCTCTTTTGAGCAACAGCTCCATTATTTCTGGTCGGTTTTCGCCCAGCTTCGAGTATGTTGTAGCTGAGAAAATTCCCTATCTTAAATGTGCCATTCATTTTTTAATCAGGATGTCAGGATCATAACGAAATTGTCTGCAGAAGATAGGATATGAGAATCCCGGTTTTCATTTACGTGTTATACCCTATGGAGGAACTAACAGTCTAGCGGTTAGACATCTGCCTCATGACCCAAATGTCCTGAGTTCGAGTCCTGGCCGAGGAGGGTCGATTCCCCCCCCCCCCCCCCTTTTGCATCTATTATTTCACCATCCCCTAAGACTAATAACACATGTTCATTGACATATATGTCACTAACTGCCGCATTTTGGCTGTTATATCTAATGTAATGCAGTGTACATTTTACACAATGTACAGCGTATATTGCATAGTTTGCGAGGAACGTGTATTGAAGCTAGTGACGGCTACAGAAAACATGTCATATATCTTAACTATAAGCAAGACTATCTCCGTATAGTAATAGTTCTTCGATTTTCGCCGGGATTTGGATATGTTGGAGCTGATCTGATACAGTTGTTAACAACTGCATTTGCCATAGTTTTTCATTTTGACAACGACTTCATTATCTAATTGTACCATGTCATGCCATTTTTTTTCATGTTTTCCGTGTATCCTCTACGCTTTCATAGGCTCTCTAGAATATGAAGACAATCCCCACAAACAGTTGCATCGGTATCATTTTTTCCATTTTTCACATTTTTGACTTTCTTTCTTCGTTCAGTATTTGGCCCTCATACTTTGATCATGTGGATAACGGCCAAGATCATTCAAATTGACCGACAGACCACCTAATTCGTCCCCATGACGAATTAAAGTCTAGTCTTTAGTTTCGTTTCATAATACCTCTCATTCCTTTCAACAAGTATGCCGTTATTTGCCTTGCCTCCATTTCTGCCTGTAAGTATAGGCCCCTGTGATTTTTATCAGGAAACCAGGAGCAAGTGCTTGTTGCATGTAATATCATAGACCTTAAACAAACGCCTTTACATGTAAATGTATACATGTATATTCCTTTTAACCCATAGACTACGGGAACCTGGTGGCTCCGGTATTAAGCCTATGAGAGTTAAAGAATTCAGTAGTCAGCGGGTTAAAACAGAAGATCATCTGAGAAATGAGAATGCTAGCCTTTATAGATTTCTATACACACAAGTACTGCACATGTACCTATTGTACAATTCGACCAAAACAGACTCGCTCTTATTATATTGGGTATACCACCGCGGCACCGCCTGTGCTATACAATCTGCAGTGCATGACAATGGATATTTTTGGAGCGTAGGGTCCGAACACCTAGTGGAGAGAGTTTATTTGGGAGAGTTTAAAATTCCAATTTCCTATAAAATTACCCCGTAAATTAGTTTCTGAAAGTGCTTCCATATCTAATATTGTTCAGTAGGTATCATTTTACTACTGTACCGAATTTAGTGCTTTTAGACAAAAGTGCACAATTCAGCAAAAAGTCGGAGCTATGCCGCCGTACTATTCCAGTCGTTTGATATTTTCCTTCAAAATGTAGGCCTACTTATTTTGCTCATACCCGACAGGTAGTGAATTTCCAGTATGTTAGGTTCGATGGGACAGGATAGAAAATAAGCTATGCCTTAGTTTTTAGTAATTTAATATTTAATCAGAGTGTTATTAGAAAATGATATATTGCTGAAGACATAATTTCCAGTATAGGCAACATATATTCATTCATTCAAGTACATGTACCTCAGTTTAAAGGAAACATAAGAAGCGTTGTAAGTCATTTTGACCCCCTAGTAAGCCTGTATATCGTAACAAAATTCTTTTAAAGACCTTAATTCCACAGTGCTTGTGGGAATGAAGACATGGCTCATGTTGAGCCTACGCCAACATTACGTTTTCTTACTTTTATCGATTAATTTGATAGAAAGCAGAAAACCAAGCGATTGCACAATTGGCTAATGTAATATCGCAAATCATTGTTTCATTAAAATTTTGACAGTTTAATATAAGGATATGGATACTAATGAGTATTTTTTCCCTTGAAAATATCTATCCACATAATTAGGCAGTGTTTTAGACATGGAGTCGTTATAAAAATCATGAACAGTCCAAGATCCACCTCATGTCTCGTAAAACAGTACTTTAAATCTCGATACTCCTTCTTACCATGTTTCTTTGTCTTTCTTTCTTTTCTTTCTTTCTTACTCTTTTTTTTTTTTGGGGGGGGGGGGGGGGGGTAACTGACCAGCTACAAGCATCGTACTGATCTTCTTGGCTATTCGCATCGTTGAATTCTAGTGGAAAACAATGCAGAGTTTAGAAATGGGTCCTTTTATCATCCTCATTTTGACAAGTAAGGCTCCACATGTATTATGTTGCGTTATTTATAAGCTGATCGGTTTTACCTAAATCAGAAACAAGGATATAATGAATATCCTACAGTTTTGACAAGTAACAGCACACATCATGTCAGCTATAAAATGTTATTATGATATGGACAAAATTATATTGATGGAAAATAGATCAATAGATCGAAGAGTCTTGGCAACTCATTTAAAATCTTATGGTAAAGGGGAAAAATTCTGTCAATGCTTTACCCTTCTTGCCCCCTATCCCTTCTCCTAAATTTGAGTTTATCAATATCTACAATTGTTTAGTTGAAGAAACCAATTAAGGTCACGAGTGAAATAAACGCGACGTGGATTCAAGTGATATATATTATTTAAACTCCAAAGCATTTATAAACTTGGCAGTAGGTAGGCTTATCCCCGCACCTCCTTTTTTGGGGTGTATATTATGCAATTGCAAATAATAGCCACATCAGGCATCAACAGATAATTGTTGACAGCTGGGAAAGCCAGCAGACACCACTAGGAGAGTCCTGAATATGGCGATCAAATTGGTTTGCTGCTGCTCAGATAATGTTATAATTATCACTATACTATTAAAAAACAAAACTAACAAAGCACCTCTAAAACATATAAAACAAATATATTCATGGAGTATATTGTATGATCACAGAAACTTATTTCCAACAGAACTTAGAGCTCCAAGATAAGCAGAAGCTTGACGCCTTGAGAGCCCTTGCAATTCTAATACAATCTTACTAAGAGGGGGGTAGAGGGGTCCTGGTGATGCAGAACAGCAAGGAGAAAGAGAGAAAGGGAGAAGAGAGAGGGAGAGAAGGAGAGAGAGAGAGAGAGAGAGAGAGAGAGAGAGAAGATATTGTCTGCTTGGAGCCAGAAGGGCGTTAACTCTGTGTTAAATTATAGAGTTAACACCCTTCTGGCTCTCAACAGACGATATATGCATAATTACATGTCTATGCTACCCCTCCCACATTCCAAGTCAAAAAGAAAAAAAAGAAAGAAAAAAAATAGGACAAGAAAAAGAAAAACATGAAGTTGAAGTACAATTTGAGAGTCTCTATAGATCATTTTGGTAATAAGGGAACATGTCCGCTCAATTCCTTACCCTATTTGCCCACAAGTTCTCCTCCCCTCTAAATTTGTACCCAAATCGATATCCACAAGCAATGTTTTATATCCCCCAAACAACAACAACAACCAGGGGCGGATCTAGCTTTTTATAAAGGGGGGGGGGGGAGGGTGTGGGAGGGGGTGTCCCCCCTCCCACAGTAGGGAGAATTTTTGAAAATCTGTGTGTGAAAATGGCGTTTTCTTGCATCTAAAACACCACTATTTTTGGTATAGAGGTCATTGCCAAATTAACCCCCCCATGAAAATTTGTAAAATTTAGTTGCATTTTCCTGCAATGTAAGGCCAGTTGACAACACAGATACAAAGAATTGGGGACCTTGGAATAAGCACTGTCAGCTTAATACTTTTATTATGAACAGCTTGTCACTGATCCCCAAATTCGTTTTACATAAAACTCAATATTATTTTCATTCCCAAATATTTATTTTTCATCCCCAAAGACTTCAAAAATCCCCAATTTTTTTTTTAATTTGGGGATTTTTGGGATGAGAATCCCCACATGGCAACGCTGGCCTAGCTTGTCACTTCGGCGGTGGCCCGTGTCCTCAAAAAAGCTGATTGGGGGGGGGGGGCAAGGGACTCCGTGACACTTGTTCGCCCCCCCCCCTCCCTTCCCCCCCCCCCAAAAAAAGAAATAATAATAATAATAATAATAATAAAAAATAAAATAAATACATAAATAGAATAAAATAAAATTACAAGTTTTAAAAAAAAGATAAGATAAAAAAAAAAAATGGTCCCCGGATTTTTTTTTTGGGGGGGTTGCAACCCCCCCAACCCCCCCTCTAGATCCGCTTCTGACAACAACAACAACAAAACAACAACAGATTTAAACTCCCAGACGTGTACACTGGATGGTCTGGACAGGGGCATCCAAGATCATTCTAAATGAGGAAAGGATTTTGCCACCAAATTTGCTGACAATTAAAGTAGCTGAAATTTTGATTTTCAAACAAGCCAAGATAATAAAGGTCATAAGATATGGCGAAAAAAAAAAAAAATGAAGAGTATAAGCAGAGTGGTTAAGGAGGAAACTTTTCACAAATATCTTTCATCCTGCTCACACTCCTACTAAAATTATCCCAAATATATAGTGGGGTTGAGTTTAATCTAAAATGATTTAATTTAAATATTGTAACTGATCAAGATTAATCTTCCCAATTTTATTGTTTTTCCTAATAATCCCCTTGGCACCAATGTCTTTTTTTGAACTGGGATGGATGTAGGGGTATGGACATATTATGAGAGGAGGTTGCAAGGATTCGGGCCCAAGTTCTGAACCCTACCACAAAGCATCTACAAGTTTTTGAGAGTAAATCAAGTTTATCACTTGGATCCAACTCTCACACTATTTCAGTGTAAGGCCTAAACAAACTTCAAAGGCGAAGGGGTGTTGAGAAGTGTAAAGCATTAGATTTTAGATGAGTTGTCAAGGCTTTACCATTTTTCTATTGCTCTTAACGACGGTTGAGGGGGGGGGGTGGTTGGGGTGGCATGGACATGTCACGTAGTGGCCATCTACAGGGACTTTGGGGCCCGGGCCAAAAAATAAAATTGCTCCCCCCAAGGAAAAAATAGATAAAAAAGTACAACCTAAAAACTAGAAACCAGATAACTACCGCTTTAAATATGTATATATATATATATATATATAAATTATGGCACTACACCTATACGATGAAATGAATTTTGATGCACTTAAAGCTCACAGACAGTCTCGGTAGCAAAAAAAATACTGGCAAGAAACTTATCTAACATAGTCACATACTATTCTCCTTTTACCATAAGACACATGTACGAGATTATTTTAACATTCCATTCACGATTTCGAACAAATGTGTAAATATCTGTAAGAAACGCTTGGTAACGGCTTTTCACTGCCTCACGCTAAGACCATATCCACCCGAAGGTTCCCCGCACAATAAACCCAGCGCTTCGCACTGTGTGTAGCGTATTCTATAACACACGGCAATCCCCATGTGCGTAATGTGTGTGGCCGTTGTTTGAATTTACATCCCCTCTTTTTTGGGCCAGGGATTTTTATTACTTTTCACCTTTCATTCGATAAATACTTCACTTGAGGAGGAAAAAACTTCACAGTATCTTAGTTATGTTAGTACCCTGCTATTTATTAAGTAAAATCAAAGAAATCTCACGAAAAGTTTTTGAGAGCTTCCCAAAACTATCTCTTACCTTTAACCAGATATTGGTAGTTTAAATTCGAGAAACCAGCACATCTTTTGTATTTTCACCCCTCACAAACAAAAAATATGTATTTTACCCTTAGAAAATTTTGAATGGCAGCAAAGAAACCTAACATCAGATATTCTTTCAAATTTTCAACTTTGAAAACTCTATTCCATTCAATGCTCCCTATACAAGGCGACCGATTATTTTGAAAAATAAATGGCCGCCATTTTTTTTTTCCAGCAGCGTATTTTGGAGGTAGATCTAGTCCAACTGGAAGTTGTGAATGGTGGTTCCCTAAACAAGTTGATACCCAACAACCTTTTACAACAGCTTGTGTCTCAAAACTCCCAAAGTGGGGTTTTGCCTCCTAGGTAATATTGGTTGCGCAGCTTAAATCAAAGTTCCCTAGTCCTGTCCTCCCTTTTTGGAATTTTTGCAAAGGCTGAAAAAATGTCTCCGCCGGAAATCTAACTCGGGTCACTGGCTTAGAACGCCAGTGCCTTAACCACTAGACCGCGGAGACGGGCCAGTGGCTTCAGCGACACAGATTCAATTGTCCGACAGAATGATAAATCTTCAACCCTATTAATTAATAGGGGGCGATGGGGGCGGTCGCCCCCCACCCCAAAACGCCCCCCCCCAAAAAAAAAGGGAGAGCAAATAAGCGAGGGGGGGGGGGAAGTGAGAGAAAAAAAAGCCTGAAAAGTTGCTACGAGCCGTTATCTTTCTCTCAAAATTTGCTAAAAGGGCGAAGTTTTCGCGCTTCGCGCGTGAAGGGGGAAACTCCCTCCTCCCTGCCCGCCCACCGCTGTTAAATACAATGCAGTATTGCGTCAAAATAATTTAAAAGGAGTCAGGGCAGCGAACTAACTTTTCGCCTGAAAAAAGGTGCTATACACGAGCCGTCATCTTTCTCTCAAATTTGCCAGAACGTCAAACCTTTCGCGCTTCGCGCGGGAATGTAGAAACTCCCCCCTCGATCCCTGCGCTCACCCCTGTTACATAATTATAGTGCAGTGCGCCCAAATAATTAAAAAGCAGTCAGGGCGTCGAACTAACTTTCCGCCTAAAAAAGGTGCTAGCATGGCTAAGAGCAGTTATCTTTCTCTCGAATTTGCTCAAACGTTAAAGCTTTCGCGCTTCACCCCCCTGGAGAGCACGCTTCGCGTGCTCATCAGCAATTTTTCACGCTTCTCGTGCTCACATCCGCCCCCCCTAAAATGAAATCCTGGTTACGCGGCTGTCGGTGGCAGGTGAGTATTGATCAATGACAAGCCGCATGCTTTAGCTGGATCCAAGCGAATGCTTTGAGATACATGTACATGTAAGAATAATTATATACAAGCGTAAGGAAATAACATATACAACAAAGACAAAAAACAAACACAGACATAATTTTCCATCGCGATGGTACACCACTGATCTCGTCATTAAAAAAAAGAAAGAAAGTAAAAGAAGATTTTTTTTAAAACGTCAAAATCAGAAATCGACCAACTTCATCTGAATAAAGTTGAATGAATGTAAATGATGATGTACATGATTGCAATAATAATAATACTAATACTGATTACAATATTGATAATAACTGCTGTATTAGTAGAATTAGTTGCAATTATAATGATTACGATGATTATAATGTAACTCATGACAATGATATCAATAACAATAATAATGATAATGATAACATTGATAAAAATAAGCCTAAAATAATGATTATAGTAAGAAGTGATGGTAGTAGTGGTGGTAGCAGTAGAAATAATAATAACAGTAAGAATAATATGCCTCTTAAAGACATATCAACTCTGAACTCCTTCAAGTCTTCACTAAAAACACACTCAAAACTGCATTTGATTAATTTGTCAATGTTTTTCATGTTTCCTCATTGTTGTTCACGTATATTTCAATATTGTTTCTTTATCTCAATTTCTTGTATTACTGTACTCTTCCTCTACTTTTACAGCGCCTTGAGCATTTTGCGTAATGGAAATGGCGCTTTATAAATACCCAATATTATTATATTATTATTATTAATATTGATAACATTGACAAAAATAGGCCTAAAAATAATGATAATAGTAAGAAGTGATGGTAGTAGTAGTAGTAGTGGTGGTGGTGGTAGTAGTAGTAGAAATAATAATAACAGTAATATTAATAATACTGATAACATTGATAAAAATAGGCCTAAAATTATGATAATAGTAAGAAGTGGTGATAGTAGTAGTAGTTGTAGTAGAAGCAGCAGTATTAGTAGGTACAGGCAGGGTCTTTCAGGGTAGGCATACATCTTTGTATACATATTTGTTTTGAATAATTACGATTTCACTAATTGTAGCGGCATAAACCAAAATATGAAGCAAAAATGGTCTGAGGTCAAGACTATCAAGCCCAATCTAAATTATTCATGAATTTAGTTCTACAAAAAGCAGAATTAATGTTTATTGGTCAGAAGATACATTCTCTACCCTAGTAACACAATTTGTTTATTATTAGTCAGACTCTGGTTGGTCAGTCACACCCTAACCAGCCCAGAGGTACATAATGACAAAGACCCATTGGCTGAGGCTTGGGGCATATATGCAAATTACTTTCCAAGTAAGATAATTCTAAGAAGTATAATGAGGTGCCAAGCACCACTCCTTGCTGCATCAGAAGAAAGAAAGTTTCACTGTCAAGAAGGTGTTCATACCATTTGGATCGAAAAGTTACTGAAAATTGTGGAAATCTGGAGGTCAAACAATCGGTGAGTTAAAAATGTTTTATTTATGTATTGTTATTAATTGTATCCTAAAGTTTGTAATATTCAAGTGACTTCCAAGGCAAAATGAGCCCATAAAGGCAAAAGTTTTCTGATCAAGTTGCAAAAGTTGCATCTCTGTGTATTCAGTGGTCAGTATACTCTGTGTGTGCACAGAAGTTTAATGCCCATCTATATTCAGTTGGAAAGTCACAAACATTGTATTGAAATTGCTATAGTATCAAAGTTATTGCCTAGTTATTGTTGAGAATCATAAAGCAGTTATTCTTGAATATGTATTACATGGTATGTTGTTCATAACTTTGGTTTATAGTTATTTAAAGTGTAAAGGAATAGTTTCAAAAGAAGTAGGAATTTGTAACTTTTAGCAAGAGTGTGCTAAATAGTGTATAGCCAATAAATACACACAAGAGGGATACACACACATTAGGGTCATTGTTTAAGATTTGGGAGCACTGGACTGAGTCATCTCAGAAGTATGGTCAGTGCCATCTCAGAATTGATGCCGTTGCTATGGGCACGAACTTCTTGGAATAGAAGCATGTTCACATTGTAGTTAAGTGTAGTTGTAACTGGATTAAAGTTAGTACCGATTTAGCTGTAGCTTAAGTTAAGATTAAGTACTTTAAGTTATTGTATCATTATATAACCACATATAATATGTTAAGCTTTTACATGTATACTACCTAGATTAGTTAATTACTGGAAAAGACAAGAAGATTAAGATCGATGCTTAATTAGTAAATTAGTTATATTACTTACATTGTTCAAGGTGTTGCACATTATGAAATGTTGACAATATATTCATTATGTATTATGTTTCTCTGTTGTATTACAGCGAACCACTCACTCATTCAACTTGTTCATTCACTCGTCTTTACGTATTGTTCTACACGATATACGAATGTCTACGTTTAACCAGCTTACGGATGTAAATAAACAGAAGCTTTGAACATTTATACGCCAGTGTGAATGGAAATTTATTACGGAGTGCGTTCCGATGTTGACTGTTTAACCCCTCTGTAGCTTAACCGTGCAAGAAGCTACACTAATGTATGCACAAGAGCAAAGTCCAAGAATGCAATGAAAAAGGAATGTATGCAATAAGTAATATTTCTTACACCCCGACCCTTAGCCATGTAAACCACCTGTGAACTCACTGGCGGAGATTATTTATTGGGCTTTTTAACTTCCTCATTTGGTTCCCATAATTGCCAATTACTTTAGACTTTGCATCATTTGTTCGCCCAGTCACGTTGAATCACATTGAGAATTGGGAATCCAACTGGTAAATATAAAATTGTTTTATTTTTTCATTCTTTCTTCTACACACAAAAAGGAAGGTTTATTTCATAATTCACAAATTGTCTTGTAAACTAACCACTTCAGTCTATATTTTGATTTCTAATGGCCTCCTTTATGCAACTGGTTTTCCAGTGACTAAAACGTAATGCTTGAACAATGTATGCAATTTTCGGTCTTCTGAAAAAATATTCATTTAACTGGACCAAGTTTTCTGAGACCCTCAAATTGTATTAACTTATCATGCGAAACTAAACACAAAACATGTTTCAAACGGCAAGGTCTTTGATAATGTGACAGAATGCTTATCGCCAATTCAGTTTTTTCTATATAGGCCAGGAGCCTGTCCCGAAATAGTCACCCCATTTTACATATGAGTTGCTAGGACCATCCATGTCATTCACAAAAAAGCTTGTCAGCTCGAACGGAGCCGCCGGGTTTGGCCCCCAGAGCCCCCAAAAGGGGCCCCAAAGTCGGGTCGATTTCAACCCATGTAACATATGCGTTAAACTTTGTCAGAATTAAGGTGTATGACTATACATTACCAAAAACAGCAAAAATGACAAAATTTTCCGTCGGGATGGGTTGTCAGACCGCGCCTAAAAATTTGGGCAAAATTTTCCCTTTAAGGCCCATGGACCAAATTTTGTCAGAAGGAAGAGTTATGGGTGTAAATTACACAAATATAAATACTTACAAAAATTTCCATCGGAAAGGGGGTGTAACACGGCCCTGAAAAAGAAAGAAAAAAAAAAAAACTCCAAAGTGCCCCTAAACCCAGCTTTGCTGCCCAAAATGCTCTGGATGTGGAGAAAAAACATTTTTAGGCTTTACAACCTTAATAACTCCAAAGTGTCTCATTCAATTCATGTCAAAATTACCTAGTACAATTTTGAGTATAGTGAATTTCTTGGGGTAAAAGTTGGTGTCAAATGATCATTTCATTAATAATCTATTAAAATGTGAAAATTGTACTGCTTTCTCAAAAGTAGTGAAATGATATTGTTAGGATAATGTGAACACACCCATTGTCCATCAGTGCCTGTTTGGCAAGGCATAATAGAGAGCTTGCAAGGTATTTGTGTAATAAACACATGAATGGTAGATTTCAGCATGGCAGCCACATAGCCCAGATACTTAACAAGCTCTTCTATTATGTCTTGTCAAACAAACAGTACAATTTTCACAATTTAATAAATTATTATTGAAATGATCATTTGACACCAACTTTTACCCCAAGAAAGTTACAATACTCTAAATTGTTCTAAGTAATTTATGACATGAATTGAAAGAGACACTTTGGAATTATTATGGTTGTAAAGCCTAAAAATGGTTTTTCTCCACATCCAGAGCATTTTGGGCAGCAAAGCTGGGTTTAGAGACACTTTGGTGTTTTTTTCAGGGGCGTGTTACATGTTATATTTTTGTAATGTACACCCATAACTCTTCCTTCTGACAAAATTTAGTACATGGGCCTGAAAGGGAAAAAAATATCCCCAATTTTTAGGCGCGGTCTGACAACCCATCCCGATGGAAAATTTTGTCAGTTTTGGTGTTTTGGTAATGTATAGTCATACACCTTAATTCTGACAAAGTTTGGCGCATATGTTAGATGGGTTGTAATCGACCCGGCTTTGGGGCCCCTTTTAGGGGCTCTAGGGGCCAAACTCGGCAGCTTCGTTCGAGCTGACAAGCATTTCGTGAATGATATGGATAGTCTAAGTAACTTTAAGGGGTCAAATCTCAAATGTAAAATGGGGTGACTATTTCGGGACAGGCTCCCAGACTAATACATTCTTCCTTACCAGCTCTTTCTACCCATTAATCTTTTTGGTATTTGGCAAGCTTTGAAACTATAAAGGTATAAATCCTTCCTTGATTTTATTTCCCTGACAAACGACAGGAAAACTTTCCTGAAAATATCCACATAAATTGCACAGCGAACTAGCCACTCATAATTGGCCCATACGCGAATGCATACTTATGATTGTGTATTTGTGTCTTCTCTCTTTTCTTTTTGTCTGGATGACCAGTGAAAAACACCTACAACACTACTGTTATCGTCTGCCTTCAGTGGAAACATAGAGACTAGAAAATGGGCCTTATTGTTTTCTTCATATTTGCAGGTAAACATGCATCCTGACGCCATCTTATTTTTCATTTAGAGGAAACAGTAATATCCTCCTAATTTTTTCCAAAGTATAGTGAGAGTGACATAATAATGTTTTTAGTTTTTAATACATGACTACATGGTAAATTATATTGTAGAAGTGTGCAGTTTTATTGCGGTCAGTTAAATGACATCTCTCAAATGTTGGAATGGTACGACACATGCTCCGGCGACAATTGCCCCTCCCAAATTATTTTGTACCCTACCAATTCTAAACTGACCCAGGACCAAACAACACTATAATATATGCATAGCCCTAACAAAATTAATTGGTTTAAGATGAAAATGTTTTTAATTAATAGATCGTTTGGACCCATCTTAATATTAGAATTTGGAGATAACTTATCGTCTTGCTCTCTTTCTCCCAATTTTCCCCTCCCTTGCCTTTTGGCAAGACAATACTCCACATTTGCCACCCTCCACCCAGGTGTAGTGAGTACCTGGCAGGATTTATTCCTTGAAATGCACTGTGCGCTGATTACGGCCGCCGGAGCTAAGGCCAGGGCAATAACATCCAAACCCTTTGGAAGCGTATAGGGACGGTATATCGTAATGTGATATGTGCTATACAAGAACGGTTTATTATTATTATTATCATTTCAAGTATTATTGGACCGACAGCCTTTAATGGTTTATGAATACACATCATCGATTTCTATATAGGCACATTTAGGCCCATGCTATAACAACAGCATCAGCTTGGGGGGGGGGGGGGGGGGAGCAGCGAAAATTTTTCCTGCTAAAAATTTTACTGCTAAAATTTTACTGCTAAATCAAAATTTTACTCAAAAATTCGCTGACAAGCAAAAAAAAAAAAAAAAAGAAAAAAAAAAAGGTTACCAGCATTTGGGGGAGACTTTTTACTCAAAAATTCTCTGACAAGCAAAAAAAAAAAAAGAAAAAAAAAAAAAAGGTTATCAGCATTTTTGGGTATATTTTTACTCGAAAATTCTCTGACAAGCAAAAAAAATAAAACACCAGAATTCTGCTAAAATTCTGCTAAATTTTGTCAAATGATGCCTAGCATAATGCTAGATGCTAAAGCGGTCAAAATTCTGCCAGAAAGCAGAATTCTGCCAACTCTTGCAACCTTGGTACTGCACGAGTGGAAGAGTGGGGTTGTGTGGGTACGAAAAGATGTATTATTTATTATTCTAATAGCCCGTTTTTATACAAGTAGAAGTTGATTGATAAGGGATTTACTACTATTTCCCCATGCAAGGATTCCCTAGTTTAAGTATGGTAGGATTAGTGTAGAATATAAAGAGAGTAAGACATGAGTAGGAAATGAAGTTTTAAGCTTGCCAATGACTCCTGTGTTTCTCGATATGAGTTTACTTATGTTATCTAGGTGTGTTTTCCAAGTTAATTTGTTGTCGATGTATATTCCTAAGAATTTGTTTGTTTCAACTTGAACAAGAATTATGGCGTTTAATAAAACTGTTCCTGAAAGATCTTGTTTTGTTTTGTTTATATTAAGTGACAGTTTCTTTGCTTGGATCCAGTATAATACCAAGTTTAATTCGTAATTTACAGTATTCAGGAGGATTTGAGGATTACGATTTGAGAGAAAAATGTTGGATTCATCAGCAAATAAAAGAAAAGAAAGATTATTAGAACAATTTTGAAAATCATTGATGTAGAGTATAAATAGATAACAGTGGACCAAGTAATGATCCCTGCGGCACTCCGCATGTAACACTTCATTTGAGATTCATGACCAATATATTAACATACTGCTTACGGTCTGTAAGGTAATTCCTGAACCACTCCAAGGCCTTCCCACGAATTCCATAGTGGGAAAGTTTATAGAGAAGAAAATTGTGATCGATGGCATCGAAGGCCTTGGAGAAGTCTAGGAATATGTTGACCGTGTGGGAAAAATTATCAATAGCTGTAGCTACTTTATATTAATAAACATCAGGTAGTTCAGTGTTTTTTCGGAAGCCAAACTTGGACTTAGACAAAATGTTGTACATATTTAGGAAGTCAACAGCGAGAATATACTATTTTTCGAGAATATTAGAAAATGAAGTTAAGACTGAGTAGGGGGCGATAGTTACCCATATCTTGCTTATTACCTTTTTTATAAATTGGAATTACTTTAGATATTTTCATTATATCTGGAACTATTCCGTTTGTTAAAGAAACTTTACATATGTGAGCTAAAGGACTGGCAATTTCGTTAATAATTTTTAAAATAAAATAATTCGTAATACCGTCACAGCCAGAACTTTTTTGGCTGTCATAATACTATGTCAATGAGTTCATTAATAGTAACTGAGAGAAAAACACTGTGTGATCTTGTGCTTCTTTTAAAAATGAGTGGAGTATATATTAGATGTTGGAATATCACGGGCAAGATTTGGGCCGATATTTACAAAGTAGTTGTTAAAGATTTCAGCTATATTGTTGGGTTTGTATGTCATTTTCATTATAAGTTATTTTATCTATAGAAGGTAAGTTAGATTTATTATGTAGCACATTACTGATGACCTTCCAAGTACGCTTGACATCAGATCTATGGATTTGGAATTGTCTGGAATTTTTTTTTTTCAGCTACAGGTAGCAGTGATGTGAGGGTGTTACGATAATTAGAGTATTTGAGTGCATTTCGATCGGATTTCATGTTCTTATATTTCTAGCATAGACGCTGTTTTCTGTTGATTTGATTTGATTTGATTTTATTTATTTGAATACGGCATAAAAAACCTGCCTTCAGCCGCAAGGCTGTTTTTCAGCAAGTCCGTACATATTTAAAACAATACAGAAATGTAACAATAACAACAACAACAACAAATATTTACAAAAATTTACAAGTTACAGGAATAAAAACAAAATATTGCAATTGAAACAGGAAATGAGAAAAGGTGAGATGAAGAAAATAAGAAAGAGAGAGAGAGAGAGAGAGAGAATAAAAAGAGAAATGATTTATGAACAAAAGATGTCATGATCAAGCCTCAGGATTATTATTATCAATTTTTTTCTTCAAAAACTCATAGGAAAAATATTTGAGATGCATTTTATGAAGGCCGGCAGATTGTTTTGTGTTCTTCCAATTTGGGGGAGTTTGTTAAATATTTGACTGGCTGTGTATAGTGTGCCCTTTTTCCAGAACGTTTGTGTGGGATTTGGGAAGTAAAATAATCCGTTCAGTATTTCTTAAAGAGTAGTGTTGTCTTCTGAGTTAAATTAAGAACATAATACATCAGGCAACAAATTATTCAACAGCTTAAATATTAACATGACAAGGTCTTTCTTTAGTTTAACATTCAAACAGTCTATGGAAAGAGTTTCGTATAGTGCACTTCTACTAAACCGCGAGTCCATTTGTAGTACGATTCTGAGTGCTCGGTTTTGGAGTATTTGGAGTCTTTTCAAAGGCACTGAATCAAGCTTCAGCCATACGGTGCTACAGTTATTCAAGTGAGGGTGAATCATTTTATGATATAAAAGAGCAGCAGTGGCTACGTTAATGTATGGTCTCGCTTTCCTCAGCATAAAAATTACGTAAGATTTTAGAGCGAACACAGTCAATGTGTGGTCTCCATGAAAATTCCTTATCAATAATAACGCCTAAGTAATTGCATTTATCCACCCTTTCTAGTACAGAGTCATTAATCCTTACACTAACATTGTCAAAGGATTTAGACTTATGTTTGGAACCTATTAGTATCAGCTTGCATTTCTTGACATTTAACAAAAGTTCATAATGTGTTAACCACTTCTGAATAGAGGCCAAATCCACATTGATCATGACATGCATTTGTATAGGATCTTTTGATGAAGCATATTATAAGCAAGTATCGTCAGCATAAAGTGACAGTTTACAATGTTTTATCACTTTAGGAAGATCATTCATATATAGTATAAAAAACGATGGTCCAAAACGGCTCCCTTGTGCAATCCCGCATTAACGATTGCTTCACATGATTCATTACCATTGATAACTGTAATTTGAGTTCTCAATCGAAAATAATCTGTAACCCAGCGTATACAATCGTTATCAAATCTATAACATTTTAGTTTTAAAAGTAATATCTTATGACTGATCATATCAAAAGCCTTTTCTAGGTCTAATATAACCAGTCCTACCATATCACCTCGATCAATGGATTTACTTATATTTTCCGTCAGATTCAAAAGAGCTATAGGCTAGTTGAAAAGTTTGGCCGAAATCTAAATTGGTTGGGTATCAGTATGTCATTTTCGGTTTAGGTATTTATACATCTGTTTGAAAACCAACTTTTCTATTACCTTGGAGAGAATAGGTAGTACAGATATTGGCCTGTAATTTAGTGGGTTTGAGGTATCACCACCTTTGAATAATGGAGAAATTCTTGTTTTTTCCACTCTAGTGGAACATGTCCATCTTTGAGGGATAAATTAATGATATGCGTCAGTGATTCAAGAATACAGACAGACGAGTCTGTATCGTATCCAGACCTGTCGCTTTGTTTCGTGTTACTTCTAAAATACATCTTAGTACCTCTTCAGCCGTAACTTGTAGAAAAGAAAATGTAGAGTTTGCACATGACAGAAACGGTAGTGCATTCCCATCAAATTGAATGGATTTTTTAACGATTTAAAGCTATACAAGAAAAATGGTAATTAAGTACATTTGCTATATCTTTACTTCTCGTGTATTCTTCACCTTTATAGGACATTTTTCGTATGCTCGTATTCTTGTTTTTATTAGGCAAAAGTTCTCGTAAAAGTTTCCACATCAAAACTGATTTACCTACATTTTTTTTTATACTTTCAGTAACATATTTTCATTTTGCGGCTCGTTGGGTAGAGGTTACACGATTTTCATTTTCTTATACTCATTCCAATCATTTTCATTTTTCGATAACTTTGCAATTTATTTAGCTCTGTTTCTTTGACGCATTAAATCTAAAAATCTCCCTTGTCATCCAAGGTGACTTTTTGCGTCTTACTCTTTTTCTTTTTGCAGGAGCATGTTTGTCTAGTATTAATTTAAACCTCTTGATCCATATATCATAAGCCTCTTTTGTACTGCTTTCACAAAGTACGTCATCATTTGGTATACTATCCATTTCGTTTACAAAATCTTCAATATCTATATTTTTAATGTTGCGTGAGAATACATTACAATGATTTGGAGGAAGTTCAGGTTTGACCTTTCCCCAAGAAGGCGCAACCATAATAGTGATCGCTTAAACTGACCGGTACAACAGTGCACCTTTTTACATTATAACAATTGGGGTAAATACATGGTCAATAAGAGTTTCCGATGATTCAGCAATTCGAGTTGGTGAATTAACAAGTTGTGTTAAAATTGAAATCAGTTGCGATGTCCAAAAGACGTTTTGAATTATTTGAGAGCTTTCTTGGAAGTAAATCACAATTTAAATCTCCGATCAATATAAATCAATTAGCCGTGCTTCTATATCTTGAAGGACTTTTTCAACAAGATCATATATTTTTATACTTGAGTCAGGTGGTCTATATATCATGAAAATACAATAAATGATTTCTGTCTAGGTAATTGCACTTCTGTACAAATTGATTCTAGACCATCAATACACAGTTCTTGAGGCAAAGAATAATTTAAAGATTCGAGAATGTATGTTACTCCACCTCCATTTATTTGTATTTCGTTGAAATGTAAATCATGACTATCTCCAGTGTCGTATATCTATTTTTAAATTGAATTGTTCAGGTTTATTGAGTAAAAAAAACAAACATTCAAAATAGCTGCCAAAGGCTGAAACAAATTGAATTTACAATAAAAATGTCATACGAAAAAATAAGCCTATTAAATACAATCAAAATACAAAATAGAAATAACATTAAACAATCAATTAAACAGGGAAATGAATATGACAACGGAGTATAGACTTGCCATACCTGACTTGAAGAACTATAAATCTCGATCAAAAAGATGAAGTATAAAGTTGAAAATGGTGCACAGTTAAAAACTAGAATTTAACAACAAAAACACAAGAGCTACAAAAATCTTCGGCTGGGCCGCAACTTAGATAGCGCCCATCTAGGGACTTTGGCGCCAGGTTCAAGCAATAAAACTGCACCCCCGCCAAAACTTAAAACCAAAAATTTCCAAATACTTCGTTCAAAATTACAAAATATTCCCCAAAAGACAAGAAATGCAAGTTCCAGTTTGTACCTACATTTAATACAGTATTAATGTTATCATCATCATTATTATCATCATCCTTCTATCATATTAATCTAAAAATTTGTAACAGGAATTCGTTTATTAAGTCTATTATAATTACATAGATCTTATATTAGTTACATGATATCATGTTACTGCACAAAACAACCCAAATATTTTGAAAATTTACTTGCAAAATATCAAAGTTCAGTGCATTGAAAATTGCTTGAATATTTTGGAGATGATCAAGGCTTGGAACCCTCAAGGGTAAGGCATTGAAAAAAAAACCAGACTGACCTTAAGGCGCCTTAAAACTTAACTTTGTAGAGGCTTCATAAAATCTGAGCTGCCTGGCCTTACATGCTATCAGTGTATGTAATATGGTGTAAAAATGAAGCCCAGGAAAAAAAAAGCACTTCAAAATCATTATGTGCTTCACAAAAGTAAACATATGCAAGTGACCGGAAATGCCAGACTCATTTCCCCCATAGACTCAGTGTTAGACTAAAGCGTATGGCCAAACGCTTTCGTAAATGGGAGTATTCAGTCATAGATATCTTAATAATAGCATTATATATTTGAAAACCTTTCTATGCCTGGCTATTTATTTATCCTTCTGAACGTCATTATACAAGACAGATATCAAAATTCAACAATTTATATAAATCAAGCCTCCACAAAGTTACCGAATCCCTTTTTAAGGCCAAGGCCCCTTAAGGCCAAGGCCGAGGATTGTGAAGGCAACTATAAGACTGTTATACACAAACAATTTATATCTTTTTATATATTTATTTTCCTTTAGGAATATGATATGACACAAACGCATATTCTATTTTAAAATATTATCAAGCTGTCGTTCTCTCCATGTGAAATGCTAACTATGATACGTGTTTATGAATATTACTGGTTTGAATTTATGAAATATTCAATATATTGCAGGGAAAATGAACATGATATTCAGTATAACAAATAAAATACACCTCCGCAACCGTGGAACTGAAATAAAGGTGGCTGATGGCGAGATGGCACCTACAAAACCAAAAATCTTTCTTAACTCATTCCTCTTTTAACCCAACCGTGCAGCCAGGATTTAACTTTAGGGGGGCGCCCTACGCGCATGTTTTCACCGTAAAACCCAGGGGATGAGTTTATGTATAATCATGGGTGTAGTTGATGGAGAGATGTTAGTTGGTCTAGCGGAAAAGTCCGCTCAATGCTTTTGCCTACAAACAGACTCTGTTCACCCCCGACCAAAATGTCAGTCATATTTTGGATGGTGACATAACAGGACGGTCCCCAGATGTAAATAATCATTAAACACAATAAAACACGCCATATATTTTCGGATTTTAATAAATTGATGGTCTTCAGTGTACATTCTCTCGAAACAAAAGTAAATATTGCTCACTGAATTCTTAATTCTTTAGGATGTTTGTCTGTGTCCAGTGCTGTGACTTGCTATACCTGTAGCGAAAATAACGTCGCCTTCGACGATGAGACAGGTTCTTTCGACATGACCAACTGCTCGGCTCCAAGCTCGGACAACGATTTTGTCGACACAGACACGAACTGTACTGGGACTTGCCTTGTGAGTTGAATTGAGGAGCGGAATAACTACATAAGCGTACGAGGCGGAGGGGGGGGGGGGGGGGGGGGGAAGGTTCAGCCCCATACATTTCCGATATTCATTTTTATTTTAATATTGCAATTATCTCTTACATACCGAGGTATTACTTGATACAAACATAGTGTAAGATTCAGCGTTTTAAGCCAAATAAGTCTCTTTTCAGTTACAAAAGGAAAGTCGTCTCATAGTTAATTTTGAACAACGTTTTAGAATACTTTTGAGCACACAGGCAGATCAAAGAGTTAAATCACCATTTACACAGATGATCGCGTATGTCTAATTTTCGGGGAGGGGGAAGGGGGGGGGGGTGGAACAAACCTTGATTATTTTATTCCCAGCCCCCCTGAATTGTTGACCCTGCAGTAGGTCCCATAGGTCCATTGTCTATTATATTGCACAGGGGAATCTCTGCCTTAATAATCCTTGCGTTTTAGAGATCTCAAGCAATATTGTACAGTTTAGAGTGCTAGTATGCGAGGGAGCGTAGCGACCGAGCGAGAAAAAAAATCCCAATTTGAACAGTGAAAGTATTCAAGAGCACTTGAGGACCTGGATAGGGTGTTATTGCCTTTATTCATTATTTACTATATAATCTTTAGTCAGTCTTCAAAAAGTTTCCGGGGGGGGGGGGGCGTCCCCGTCCCCCGGGATCGCCATCCCTGGGTAGGGGCCTAAGATTGCTCTCATCATTTATTTGAAGGTGCTCACCTAATATTTCGAGATATTGATTTTCACACTATTAATTTTAGACTCTCTGTCATCTCATTTCTAGACCACAGTAAGGCTATACACCTCTTATCAAATTGTGCGGTCTTGCCTGGAGGGCACTCCTTCATCCATCATGTCCCAGTGCGATGACGAGTGTACTACTCCCACAAACTGTAGGGTTTGTTGCGACTCGGATCTTTGCAACAGTGCATCCGTGGATGAAATCATGGACGAGTATCGTATGGGTCAAACCTGCTACTCATGCCGACACAGCGAGATACCAATCACTGGTTTTTATAATCCCAGTTGTGGACTTGACTTCGATCCAGAGGGAGCGGGCTTGAGGTACTCATTCTGCCAGGGTCTGTGTTATGTAAGTATAATCCTTGAGGAAAAATAGCAAAGTGGAGCTAGAGTGTGGGCTATCCCTTTCATCGTCACCCCCCGTTTTTAAGTTCTCTGAAGCACAAGATCCCAAAAAGTTATGAAGTGGCAATTTATAAGCACTTCTACATGGTACGAGAGATATAACTCTGTCAATTACAATGTTTTCATTAATGTGCTTAATATTTTTTTTTATTACCAGAGAGCAACCAGTGGAGATTAGCCTAGTCTTTAAAAAAAAATAAAATGTTTACTTCAATATTTTGATATATCCGGTCATAGGTTTTCTGTTTATATTGTATATCCTATACAGTACTTATTTTCTCAAAGCTTGCAATACGCTATGCGTCGTTAAGTAGTCTTGTCCCTCATTAGTTGTGTATTCTTGCCAAGTGTATTTTGTACTTTTGTTGTTTTAACTGTTGTAGGCCTACTCGTCACTCTGCATAGGAGTTAATTTTTAAATGATCCTGGAACAGAATACTCTAAAAACATTCTAATCAAATATGAATAGAATCTATAGTCATATTTGCCTAAAATAACTATTCCAACGGACACCTGCACTGTTCCTATACAAAGCTACTAGCTTCGGGTTTAAAGTGAACAGAATCCTAGTCAAAATGAATAGAATCCTAATGAAAATGAACAAAATCCTAATCAGAATCACTGGAATCTGATTAAGATAATGTGACCAGGGGATCTGGTCAAAAAATGACTAGAAGTTTTTTAGAGTGTTAAAGGTTGGCCACAACCGGTCGTGCACCGCCTTGCGTGCATTGGTCTGCGACGGATTTTGCAGAAAATCCTTGCGTCACACCCACGGGTCTGCACGTTTTTTTTCCCCAAGCACGTATGAGCACGCAGGACACGCAAGGAGGCTGTTGGACATGTCCAACAATCTCTGCGTGTGGCTATACGTGTTCTGATGAACGCACGTGACAGCCATCGTACTTCCTTCACGTGCTTCTTGCGACCATCGCACGGGCTCCTTGCGGAGGTCTCACAAAGCCGATGGCTCCATACGGAGCCGTGACACGTCGCGCGTCGGTTGTACGTCAGTTGCACGGTACCTTCTTGGGGCTTCACGTTCGCCTCAAGAGTTCTTGCAGGTAAGAGGGTGTATGTTAATGAGGAGGGTGCAAGACGCCCCGAGGAGATGTAGAGAAGTGCACGACTGGTTGTGACCATGACAAAAGAAGGAGGTACGAACTTTGCAGGAGTTGACCCACAGCCGATCGCAGCTGCGGAGACGCACGATCAGTTGTGACCATATATAGCAACATGTGTAAATAGCTGGTCCCATATAAACGAAAACGATAACGATAAATTATACGCATGTATAAAAATAACGATAATGATAAAAGTTGCCCACCTGAACGATGTGGGGAACTATAAAACCAGTGGGATTCTTTCAGTAAAAAAGAGAAAGAAAGAAAAGGGGACTCTGTCTACATGGTTCAGGTGATCTGACATCACATGAGTGGATTGATGACGAGCTGGC
This sequence comes from Heliocidaris tuberculata, assembly GCA_025618425.1. Taxonomy (NCBI): domain Eukaryota; kingdom Metazoa; phylum Echinodermata; class Echinoidea; order Camarodonta; family Echinometridae; genus Heliocidaris; species Heliocidaris tuberculata. The sequence continues at coordinate 50,681,087 of CM046836.1, forward strand.
TCATAATTACATTCAATATCATTGAGGTCTCTCTTAAGAAAATCGCTCGCCGATCAATCCAAATGAGAAGGATTAATCAGGGGCGGCGCCAGGGTATTTTGATAGGAGGGGCAAGACGACCTAAAGATGACGTCATATTTTTTCTCCATTAAATAACTGGGGTAATATAGAGTTATATGTTTAAGACCTCTCTTTTTAATACTCCTCTTTCTTGTTTCTTCCCTTTTCTTCCTCCTTTTCTTCTTTTTTCTTCTTTTTTTTCTTTTTTCACTACTTGAAAAATCATAGGGGGGCGGTCGCCCCCTCTGCCCCCCCTGTAGCGCCGCCCCTGGGATTAATAAAATAAGAATCCCTGAGGGAGGCTATTACCATAAATTGTTGAGGTGGGGCCTACAACGACGATTTCCAATGCATTTCCCACATATACAACATGAGAGTGATCCTTAATGTATCTTGTTTTCCTATCTTCAGAGCGCTGTCACGTTTATCGAGGGAGTAGAAGATGTTCAGCGCGGATGTCGAAGTGGTGGAAGTAGTTGCGATAATGCCAACCATCCATACATGGAGGACAAGAGCGTCAGCTTTAACAGTCTCGATTATGACATGAGGTGTTGTCTGGGATCGCTTTGCAATCGAGCTCAGTCCGTTGGTGCCCCTACGAGCATCACTCTCACCGCGCTCGCCTTTTTCGTGGGTTACCATAAAAGATAGGCTTGGAAAGGGAATTAAAGGGGAATTAATCCTTCATGAAACTTCGATTGAGTATAGAAACAGAATAGTGAAAGTTTGAGAAAAATAGGAGAAATAATAAGAAATTTATGGATATTTGAAAGTTAAGATCACTAATAGTCTGGGAGCCTGTCCCGAAATAGTCACCCCATTTTACCGATAAGATTTGACCCCTTAAAGTTGCTTAGACCATCTAAGTAATTGACAAAAAGGTTGTCAGCCTGAAGGTAGCCGCCGGGTTTAGCCTCCAGAGCCCCCCCAAAGAGACCCCAAAGTCGGGTCGATTTCACCCCATCTCCCCCCATGCACCAAACTTTGTCAGTAGGAAGCAGTATGACTGGACATTACAAAACACAAAAAACTGACAAAAATTTCCGTCGGGATGGGGTGTCAGACGGCCCCTAAAAATTGGGGTAAATTTTCCCCTTGAAGCCCAGGGACCAAATTTTGTCAGAAGGAAGAGCTATAGATGTACATTCCAAAAATATAAAAACTGACAAAATTGTCCATCGGGAAGGGTGTGTCAGACCCCCTGAAATGAAAACCCCAAAGTGCCCTTGGACAACGTTTTGCCCCCCAAATGCTCTGTATGTAAAGAAAAACCATTTTCATACCTTCTGACTATGATAACTCCCTCTTCACCTGTTTGACAAGGCATAATAGAAGAGCTTTTCAGGTATCTGTGGTATGTGACTGCCAGGCTGAAATGTACTATTCATGTGTTAATTGCACAGATACCAAGCAAGCTTTTCTATTATGCCTTGTCAGATTGACAATGGGTGTGTTTACATAATCCTGACAGTATTTTTTGGCTACTTTTGAAAAAGCAATACATTTTTCACAATTTCATAATTTATTAATCAAAAGACCAATTAACACCAAATTGCACCGCAAGAAGACTATTATACTCAAAATTATGTTATGAAAGTTTGAATTGAATTGAATAAAACACTTTTGAGTTATCATAGTCAGAAGGTATGAAAACGGTTTTTCTTTACATACAGAGCATTTTGGGGGGCAAAACGTTGTCCAAGGGCACTTTGGAGTTTTCATTTCAGGGGGTCTGACACCCCCTTCCCAATGGACAATTTTGTCAGTTTTTATATTTTTGGAATGTACATCTATAGCTCTTCCTTCTGACAAAATTTGGTCCCTGGGCTTCAAGGGGAAAAATTTACCCCAATTTTTAGGGGCCGTCTGACACCCCATCCCGACGGAAATTTTTGTCAGTTGTTTGTGTTTTGTAATGTCCAGTCATACTGCTTCCTACTGACAAAGTTTGGTGCATGGGGGAGACGGGGTGAAATCGACCCGACTTTGGGGTCTCTTTTGGGGGCTCTGGGGGCTAAACCCGGCGGTTACGTTCAGGCTGACAACCTTTTTGTCAATGACTTAAATGGTCTAAGTAAGTTTAAGTGGTCAAATCCTATGGGTAAATTGGGGTGACTATTTCGGGACAGGCTCCTGGCCTATAATGATAATTATAGGGAATCTCCTATTAGCAATGCGGTCACTTGAATGTACATGGAGAAATATCTCATTTCATGTATTTTGTGTGTACCCCAGAATTATCAAAAATACCACCATTGTCCATTTCGATGATATAAAAACAGACTTTTTGTCCAAGGTATGATGAAAACCTCCTATGACCCCCCCCCCCCCAAAAAAAAGAAGAATTGAGAAAAGGGATATTTTAGTAAATCATAATTATACAAAACAAATGGGAAAATTCTCCATGAATGACATCACACATCGTGACCGCATTTCCAGTGTGAGGATCTTCATACCAGTATATTGATCGCAACTTTCAAAAATTCTACACTTCCTTATTCTTGGTCCGATTTATCTAAAACTTTCACTAATTATGTTTTCTGATGTTTCTGCTTTCATCCAAACCAACTTTCCATGACAAGATTAATTCCCCTTTAAGTCTTCATTTTGGTCTGGGCAGAAGCAGAAAAGATTAGAGAAATAGATTACATGTATCAAAAGTTTCAGGAAAATATTGACAAGGGCAGAAACTCTGAAAGGAAGGCGTCACCCCAGCTTCCCCTTACCACCCTTCAAACGACCCCCCCCCCCTCTCTCTCTTGGTGAAAAGATTACTTTTCCTTGTACGCATAAGTATAACTGTTTTGTACTCGTTACTCGTTAAGTTTGTTTTAAAAATTAATGTCTGATGTTATTATGCGGATATATCACGTACGTCATTTCATGATTAAATTCTTTGACTTCATATCTCGTCAAGACATTTTTTTTTAGTTTTAGCAGCTTGCGTATATCATAGTTTCATTCAGACTAGAACATTAGGAAAGCAATATCAGGTAAAATATCTTAAAATGTTAATGATCAATGTGAATGTTCCCACTTTAAAGAATATCTTAATCTTTCTATTAGTAAACGTGTTTTTATAATTATCATCGCATTAAGACTTGAAATTCCATCGTAGTGTAATCATATGGAAGCTTTTTAACCTTAGGATATATTGTAGTCAGGATTAAAAGGGTATGTAGCTTATTCGTATTATATGATTGTGGTGGAAGGCGTATTTACAATTTGAATTTGCATATTAAATCATGAAGATTCGACTTTACCTTTAACACGATAAAAACTACTTTCGAAAAAGAAACTCAAGGGCAATTTCAAAGGCCTATTGTACTGCTCATAGAAATCAGGTTCGGATTACGTAATACGCCATTGTAATGGTCGCACATTTCTAAAGGTGATAGACAGGGCTATTGAAATTGCCTTGAGTTGATTTTTCGAAAATAGTTTTTATCTTGTTCTTTGTACAAATTTCTATGTAGACTACAAATGCTGGTTAGTTTTGCAAGGTAATGTTAAATGAGAACTACAGTGCGTCCAAGAAAAAAGTTAGTAATTGAAAAAAATTCTACCCAAATAAATTATTACAAAATATTTGTACGAAATTTTCATACTTGTGGAGCTTAGGATCTCTTCTATCTAATGACACCAAAAAATCTGGCCATATTTTGAGCTTAAGGGAGCAAAAGCCATTATTGTGAAATGGTGCAAAATCTCGGTTGACAAATACTTTGTACATGACTTTTCTGGCTGGTATCAGCGAAGTTGTGTCTTTAAAAGGTTTCGAAATTTTCATATTCTGTTCATTAAAAGGCAATTCATGGAAATATCGGCTTTGTTTTCTGTATGTTCTAACATATCCCTTCAAAACCTTATGGTTGACTGAGGAAGTTAAATTAAAAACTCGCCAAACTTAATTTTTCAAAACACTGAAAAAAGTAGTTAACTTGATCACTGAATCTTAATAAGTTGATGAGATATGTATGTACTGTATCCACAGAGAACAAAACCTGTTCTTTCAGAAAATGCCTATTATTGATCAAAATATGAACATGTCTAAGCCTTTTCATGACTCCCAACTTTGCTGATGCCAGCCAGAACTAATACCAATTCTTGTCATGTCTGGAATTTGCACCTTTTCACAAAAGTGGACTTTGCTCACTCGAGCGTAAAATATCGCCAGATCTTCGGTGTCATTTAATACAAGAGAGAAAGAGTATGCACAGGTATGAAATGTTGCTTCAAATATTTTGAAATATTTATTTGGGGAGACTTTTTCTGACTGTTAACTTTTTTCTGGGACGCAATGTATGGTTGTGTGGGTTCTTAATGTCTGACATTCATTTTATGGTGGCTAAAAAAAGCTAGAAAAAGTGATCGACGAAAAAAAAAATAAATCACATATAATCAGGACTTGGAAAGGATATACTCAATCATTTAGTTTAATAAAATTCCTAAACCTAGTCAGCCGTTGAAATTTTGCTATTTGTTTTGTGTGAAGTCATGCTTTCTCTTGCTATTTCTTGTTTCAAAATTTGCTCTTCTATAAGTATTCAAGAACGGAAAAAAACTAGTACATCACATGCATTTCGAGATTGAAATTAAGGGCCAACCGAAGTGACTTCAGTCATTATTTCTGTTTATGTTTATTTTAGTTAATTGAGTCACTTTCGGCTCAATGCACGTCAGTTCCGGGAATAAATTTGCTTTGTCTTTCATCAGAATGATTTATTGATTCTTCACAACCACAACGAAAGCACAGCTAGCTTACCATATGAAAGGTTAAAGGCCAAGTCCACCCTATATCAAGTTGATTTGAATAAATAGAGTAAAATTTAAAACGCATAACAGTGAATTTTTTTTTGAAATCGGATATAAAATAAGAAAGTTACGGCATTTAAAAAAAATTGCATAGTCTACGAAACAGTGATATATACATAACATGAGCTGTATGCAAATGAGTGAGCCGATGACTTACACACTCATTTTTCTTTATGAATTTCATTATATGAAATTTCAAATATTTCAATTTTTATAGATGTGATAATAAAGAATCTCTCCCTTGTCTCAAAATAAGTTAAAGTAATGATGTTCTTACAAATTCCATGAGGAGTCAAACCACGCTTTACATTCTTGGAGCAGAAAAATGAAATATTTGTAATATCATATAATAAAATACATAAGGAAAAGTGAGTGCGTGACATCATCGGCTCACTTATTTACATACCGCCCATGTTATGCATATCACTGTTTCATGAAACAATGTAAAACTTTAAAATGCCATAACTTTCTTATTTTACATCAGATTTCTGTAAAATTTTCACTGTTATCCTTTTTTAATTTTACTCTATTTATTCAACTCAACTTGACATTAGGGTGGACTTGGCCTTTAAGCCCGCGAGTAAAGTGTACATGTACCGACGAATGAAGCTGTAAAGAGGAACGAAACTTTAATCTTTGCAAAGATTATTGCTTGCATTCCTGATAATATGTCTACAATACTGATAAAATATCAAAATACCCGGGAGGGGGTTCGCAATATCCCCGCCCCCTCATCTTGCTAAACTAATAAATACACAGCAACAAATTATTATGATATACCTATTTAAAGAAAAAGTCCACCCTGATATTAAGTTTGTTTTAAAAGAATCAGAAAAATTAAAGAAACGGTTCAATGAAAGTTTGAGCAAATCCAATAAGAAATTTTTGAAGTTGTAATCAACCAAACATAAATTGGAAATTCTGTGACGCTTCTTGCGAGCTCCTCTTCCATTTGCTCCGTACACAAAAAATCATAAATTTTCACTTTCTTTTTTTTTGATGAGGGAACTGCTTTGCATCATACAGGTTTTGTGTAAAAGCAGAAGTGAAATGATTATATCTAAGGTGCTTGTATGATAAAATATTTTTCAGAGAGAAAATGGAAATTGATATTTTCAGTACAGGGCAAATGGGAGATGAGCTCGTAAGATACGTCACGGAGTTGCCAATTTGTGTTTGATTGATTACAACTTCAAAAATTCATAACGCTCTTATTTCTCATCTGATTTTGCTCAAACCTTCACTGACCCATTTCTTTCTTTTTTTCCGCTTCCTTTTAGAACCAACTTGTAATCAGGGTGGACTTTCCCTTTAGCACATGGACTGGTATTCCATTCGAATTTAAACTAGGCGCTGCGTTTAAGCTCAGTCCAAAGGCGAGTTTACCAAAGGAAGTTATAGACTGAGGTCTAAGTTTCCCCTTAGAGTTAAACATGACTTTTCTCCCTTTGTTGGGTTGAACTGAACTAGTAAAATACGGGCCATGGATTATTTTGATCTCTGAACCATTACAGCCTACTAGAAACAACGAATCACACAGGTACATATACCAGTCAGAATATATAATTTATTACAATCACATAGTGATCAATTGTTAAATAACATGTCATGTATTTGTAATCAATTCCATTTAACATTTTAAGAGTAAGTCTTCTGATTCTTGTAAGCAGATAAATCCATGCACATAAATCTTATTAAACGATGGGTGCACTTTCCTATTGAAATGCCCCGCACTCGTCCTTAACAGGGTTCAATCGATGTATAAAAAAAAGAAGAGAAAAGGTTAATCGATACATTGTGAGTAGTAGTGACAACGAAATGCACAGAGGAGTAGCTCATTACAATGTTAGTGATGTATACAGAGATGTAAGAAAGTGTCCGAGTAATAACTTCAAAATTATTATTACACAATGCATGTCTCCGAGATGTACTACTAAAGTGAAACTTGTATGAACACTGTTATAATAACAAAGTCTAGTTATAACAAGGTAATTTTACTGGCCCCATTTCTTTGTATTCTATTGTTCTTTTAGCCCTGATACAGCAAGGTTTCCATACAGAAAGGTAATTTCCTTGGTCCCAACGAGTTTGCTATAACAAGGTTCCACTGTATAGACAGCATATGAGATAATTCTACAACAAACTATGTTTGAAGGAGAGCCTATTAAACTATTCGTAGTATGGTAAGACCTCTTAAAAGCTCAAAAACACTGTCTTGGACACAGGGTTACAAATTAGTTACATAGTTACATGTGCATGTAGCATCATGGGTGCATGATCATTAACAGTGCTGTTTAATCACAAGCAACAGTGTCATGCAATATACAGTGGAACCTCGTTATAAAGAACACTGTTATACCAAACTCTTTGTTATAACAAGGTAATTCTACTGGTTCCACTTCTTAGGATGCTTTTGTTTTTTTTAACCCATGATACAAAAAGGTTTCGATATAACAAGGTACATGTAATTTCTGTTGTCCCAAGGAGTTTGTAATTACGAGGTTCCACTGTACATGGTCTTGGGCCTATACCAAATATTGATTCTACCAAGTGCACAGGTTGACTTGGAAACCCCTGTGTAGTGTGTACACAATATTCCAAAAGAATAGCAGCAAAGACATTACAAATTCCATTACACAAATACAAATACATGTATGCTTAATGAGTGGCCAAATCTAGATATGTTTACTTTTCCAGTAATAAAGTCATTATGAAATAATTTCTACCATCGAGAAGTAATATTCTCCAAGAGAAGTAGTATTTTCTAAAAACATACAACATTATAAAACAAAATAATTTCATGACAATTCCCTTTTAAAACTACACAGGTTAGAAAATATACTTTAAATTAAGATCTAAGTAACCTAATTATGAGAAGTTCAAAAAAAAAAAAGAAAAAAAGAAAATGAAGCCAACATGCATCATAAAAGGTATAAAATGATTCAATTCAGCACGTAAAGCAAATATTTGATGATTTACAAATGGGAATCTTAAAGAAAGGGGACACCCCCAAATATGCCAGAACCCTCAACATGTGTCAATTAAAGAAAGGAAGTTCCTGTTCTAACTTCTAAGTAAACAAAAGTAAGCATCAAAAGTATGACTGTCGGCTCAAAATCAATATTATCCAATTCCAAAACATTTTCTACAAATCTCATGACTTGTATCTCAAGGTATCTTTTTAAATGGGCACAATGTAAAAATTAGTAAATGATAACATAGCCATACAGGAGAAAATTAAAATATTTAAAAGAAACTGTAAGCAGCTTAATGACAGCAAATTTCATATTTTGATATGGCTTTTTCAACACAGCATAGAAAGCAGAGTACATTTAGAATATATTCATCTTCAAGCACTCTATAAAATGATAATCACTTTGCTTTAAACTTTTCAATGTTTTTTTTTTTTCCCAAACATTTTTCTAGTGCTGTATTAGTCTGGCTATTTTCAGTCAGTTACATACATTTTGGCCCTTTGGCAACAAGACGGATATTCTTGTCAGTACCGTCCAGGCTGAAATACCATTGCATAGAGTCACATCTTGGAAGTGTGGCAATAAGAGGGATGAATGAAAAAAAAAAAAATGCAGTGTGGCCAAGGTAATGGAATCTGCGAAATTAATCCTTTTTTTTTTTCTTGGTACATCTATCAGTACAAGATCAAATTGATAATCATTTTTTTTCTTCATATAGCTTTGCAAGATATAAAAATAAAACAACAACGTAGGTCCGACTAATCTGCTCCATCCATCAGGTAATTCTGTTTTAAATACCCTTTTTTAATACCTTTAATACTCTTTGAAAATTCCCCATTTCTTATTGTTTTGTGATTTATTGTGATGAATTTCACATTAACTGTAAATTGTCACATTATCGAACAATGTAGAAACTACAGAAAAAGAGGGTGTAGAAAATCCTCAATCCTGCATTTCAGGTTTTATAATTGACATACATAATGCATACACCATTCAACAAATTCAAAGTATCTACCTCTGAGAGGGAAAATTTAAGAAATAAAATCTTCTCCCACCCAAAAAAGAATTGAAATATGGAATCTGATGAAAGTGATACCTACTGTATGTATTTCATTTTTTTCCATTATTAATGCCTATAACAGATTGATTTAATACTGAAATGAGATTTAATACAATATTATGATTTGTATATCCACTAACAACATAAAAATGTTTTCAGTTAGGCATTGATACCCTCATCTGACTGCACACACTTGTTTTAAATACATGTACTTCACACATAAGATTTTATAAAATGAGATATTTTCTTCAATACCCTACCAATAACTAATCCAAGATTCATCCACCCAGATGATAATTAAAAAAAACAAAACAATTTCTTTCAATCTACTAAAAAGAACTGAGAAACCATGACAGAAAAGCCATAATTGTTAAAAAGTGCACAAAGATGGCAATGCGATGCTAGCCAGTTGGGGATAGTGCAGTGTTGATTTGCTTGAATTTTGACAGATTTTAGTTCTCCCAGCCAGCTAGCGAATGGGTTTGTAGGATTTTGTCCTTGCAGACCTTTCAGTTGTACCTCAATGAATACGATGGAGAGAATTAGATCATAATTAGCATCCCTATTCACTAGGTACATACAGCTGATGATCAACTATTCTGAAGGAAGTAAGAAAGGAATGCAAAAACATTATCAATTAGCCCTGGGGCGGATCCAGGATTTTATAAAAGAGGGGGCACAGAGCTGGAAAAGTACACAATTAAGGGGACAATTTTTTTTTTCATCGTGTACTTAAGGTATGCCAGTTGGGTTTCAAAAGAGGGGGCACGGGCCAGTTTTCCCCCTTATGTAGATCCGCCACTGAATTAGCCTACTGATACCCATGAACAGATGTATTGTAGATATTAAAAGAGTTATATGCTTTCACAAGGCAAGGAAGACACTCATGTATTCACAATTCCCTCTTCATTCTTCCTTCAAAAAGCATTAAAATCAACTTTTGTATGAATACTCTCAAATTGTTCTCTCAAAATCATTCACCCAAGACCTCCTAGCTATCTTCCATGACCTCTGCTTTACGTGCTGCAGCGCCATCGCTCGCTTTCCTGGGTATAATCCCATCAAAGTTGGGCTGGGGGTCGTAGGTTATGCTAGCTTGGCTGGACAGGAGTTTGTCGATGATTGCGATCTCCTCACTCCTCCTAGGTATATCCTTCTCTGGTGTCCATGACATGTCATGTTCCAGCTTGTAACATCCTAAGTACTCATGGGGGCAACTGCTTCCCCACTCCTGTGAAAAAAAGAAAAAAAAGAAGAGAAAATAAAATAGCAAAACACCCAAGCTTTACATCATGTGTACATGCCAATGAGGTACTTTAAATCTAGGCAAATACAGAGTAGGCAATTATAGTTTAACTCAGCACATGCAGAACTGTCTTAATGCAAACCACCTTTCTCCCATTAATTAAAAAATTTTTTTTTTTTAATTTCACTGTGCAACCACTATACTGGTAAGATTAATCATTCACAGTGTGAGAAAAATATCGTTACTGCAAATTTGAAGATGAAAAAGGCACTCACAAGCCTTTAAGAGATTTACGTTTCTCCCCTGAAAGACTTGATACAATATACAAAATATTAAGAAATACATGTACATCTGATCTGGATATAGCAACATACAAGAAAACATAACAAAAACAGGGGATGGGGGGGGGGGGGGTGGAGGTAGCCATTCTGTATTCTGATACAGGAGAATAATTAGGATAATTTATACATATTGTAGAAAGAATTCTTATTTCATCAATCTTCTTCTTTTTTATGCTTGATGCTAGCAACTCACTTCTGGGGAGAGAATGGAGAAGTACTTCTGTCCCGAATCCCTCATGTAAAGATAATACCGGTGTCCTGGTCTCTTCTTGATGTTGCACGCTGCGTGATGGAGGTCTGCATCCCTCTTCGCTTCCTCCAGAACATTCTTAGCCTGCTCCTGAAGGTGGCGGATCTGTTCAGCTATCGTCATCAGTCGGTTTCCTGCATTTGCCCTCACAAATTCATCTGCCTGAAAAACCAAAATAACATTTGGTTCTAATCTGGCTACAAAATATATTCATATTTTTAAAGTTAGCACTATATGATACTAAAAGAGATCTAATCAGAATTAAAAATGGGTGGAGGGGGTGAAATCTTTTTTGTATGTTTTTATTTTGGCCATTTCCAGAAAATAAGAAATGCAACAGATATAAATATCCCTTTTACCTGAAAGTTCCACTTCCTTTTCTATCCGTTTAAAACAGATTTATGTACAATTCAACAACTCTTTCATTTTTTACTGCAAAATGTGAAACAGTACCCCCTATTCAAAATAATTTCAGGGGCGAGCAAAAATTTGTAGCATTAAACCCCCCCCCAAAAAAAAAAACAACAACAACAAAACAAAACAAAAAAACAAAAAACAAACAAACAAACAAAAAAAAACAAAACAAAAAAACAACAACAAAAACAAAAACAAAACAAAAAACCTCACTTAGGCAGGTAACCTTGGTACATGTAGTTGGGAAAGTAGTGTTTACAAGACCCAGTACTTCAGTAGTCAAATAAGCAAAGTGTATTTCATCTGTTGAGAGTCAAAAGGGCATAAAACAATGAGATAATGCCCTCTGATTCAAAGAAGAGAATTTGATAGCTAGCACAATGCAACCATGCTCACTTACCTTCTGTACTTGTCTAGCTAGTTCTACCAGATCTGTAGGATCCTCTGGGGTGTTTGTGCGGTCTGAATGAACCAGCATTACACCATTTGGGTTACGGTTGCTCTCCACAAGCGAGACTGATAGAGGAATAATAAACAAATATCTAATTAGAATATGAATATTCACAACTCAGAGTGTGACATCAATTACTGAATGTGCATACAAATATTGGACATTCTTGCAAACTATATTTCTAAATTGGTGATAATGGAAAGAAGCTTGGAGAATTTCTTCTCCTTCTCCCTTTGGGTACAACCGCCTCTTTCAGTTCTGAAGATTACTGCAATCTTTTCTATGGTACCACTTCTAGTTGTGTATTACAGGCACCGAGTTGATACCCTACTCTTTGCGAGAAGTGTAGTGTATCAATGAGCAAAGGGTGTGACTCTCCTACACACAGGGCCTCTAGTTAATGTTCTGTCTGAAGAACGGAGTATTTTCCCCCAAACCTGAGCCTGCATTGGGAACAGAGGGGAGGGGTACGCTTACACACAATGCATCGACAATCTTTTTGTCAGATCAATGCATGCAGGACTCGAACCAACGCGTATGACGAAAGTCATATTCAGAGCCTCACGACGATCCGATTCTGCCACACCTCACATTGTGGGTACATTTTCACTGATGAGAATAAATCGGGGAATCAACGTTATGGACTTCAACTTTTCGTTCAAAGCCTTAAGATCATTTACTTTTCAAAAGGTCACTTTTGGAATATTTGGCATGGTCCTCTTTCTTGCTTCAATAAGTCATCTAAAGATGTACTATATGCATTTTCTTCTCCTTCATCATCCTCCTCCTCTTCTACTTCTCTAAATATCCTAGAGTTCTATTTTTTGTCTTCTTCCTCTTTCTTTTTATTTTTTTCTATATTCTTCTTCTTCTCCATCGCCCTCCTGAGTCCTGTCAATTCCTTCTTTGAAGTAGTCCCTATATTCTGCTTCCTTCAAGCCTGAAGATTCTTACAGAAGTTAGTTTTATTTTGATTTTCATATGATTTTTATCAATATTGGTCATCTTCTACCAAGCATTATGGACAATGCAGAAGAGACGTCAAACTATTTAAAATCAGACATAAAAGGTTACCAACATAAAATTGACTGACTGTGATTGAATGATTCAAATAAAAAGTTCCCTTACCATGGCATGGCCCATATTATAGAACAAGGTTGTATTATAACCTTGTTCAGTAGATAAGTGGCATGGCCCATGCTTACAAATTTTATTGAAAAAATAAGAAATCAGAACATGACCCTTCGTTGTACGATGATATCTTGATTTCTCAAAAAATTTTGAACAAGAAAGGACTAATTAGATGTAAGTATATTGATGTTATGTAAGCATCAGGCATGAAAATTGCTGTTCATGAAAAACAACGAAAAACTTTCGTGAACCAAAGCGAGAGGTGTGTCCCCCCACGGTAGGGAGATTTTTCAAATTAGGGGTTCCGAATTGTGCAATCTAATGCATCCTGTGGTGAGATATATTTAACCTCATATTCAATAAGAATCTGGATTAGGATGATTTTAAATAGCGTAAGTCATACCAAAACAGGCTCTGAGTACGCATATTTATCAATACCACCAAATGTGATTTAATGTGTATTATGCACTTTCAAAAACTGAGCAGTGAGCTGAATAAACAACAAATAATCCACTTCCCAAAATCCCAACTTACTTTTCTAGACTAGTAAGTTGACTTTTCTCAGTACAGAATGTCTTTAGATTTTGCCTCTCCTGTATCATCTCTTTCGACAATGTTGTGTTTTATTTTGAGGCCACAGAATGCCATGATTTCTGCAATGTTTATGACGTGAAGTTGTTTTGACTTCCTGTGTTCAACATCACGGCCGTGCCCATCGTCGATGATCACATACCTTGCAAAATGCATGCCGTTTACTTTTTCCAAAAGCTGTGATAAAGTCAAACTCTACTCTTATCCACACGATCTTGCTGTACAACTGGGAATTTTCAAGTATTATCCTTTCAAAAGTACAATCCAAATCGGCAAAAGACAGATCATTCGCTTGCTTGAGACATCGCAACTGCACTGGCAAACATATGGTGTGCACTGCACATGGGTTGTGTGACTGTGTACATGTAAATAACATGCATGTGCAGGTAGTATGAATAGCCTTCCCCCTTCATGAGAATGCGCGATTATGGGAGGTATTTTGTGTAATCCTCCGCAGTTATGCGATCCCTTCGCATGTACGTACAGTATAAACACGGACGCAAGTTGCTGTGTGAGTACATGCGTGTAGTAAGCTAAGGGATTGCCTCCGATTCCGTCGTTATTGCATACCCATGTATATTGTGTATGGGGTCGGGCTAACTCGGCAATAGGGCGAACTTGGCACTGCGCGGTGACTAGTTTCAAGAGTTAAAGTCCACGCAATGCACCGTACCCTTTTTTAGCTGTAAATTTCATGTTTTGTATAATTTCACTTCTTGAAATCGTCAACATTACTTCTTTGCTAATCATTTTACACATTGTTTATCAAATAATTTGAATTTAAGTGTTTTGAAATATGTAATTAAATGCGAAATTCAACACAAGCATTTGCGATCAATTTAACTCTCTGGGCTCACTCAGCCGCGATTTTCTGCCAAGGCCGAGTTCGCCCTAGTGCCGAGTTAGCTCGCATCCCTGTGTATACACGATGACGTGTGCGCGGAATCTGTATTTTTTAATGGAAAAGTGTGAAATACGCTGAAAAAAATCTAGGCTCGGAGGAAAAAGCGGAAATCCGCGGATACACGGAAAATTTTCATGCCTGAAGCATGTTATAAATAAAATGAACATGAAGAACAAACAATGAATCAGGACATATAGTCATGGATTGTATTATCGAACAGCATTGTATTACCAAACACGTACAGTTAAGTGCCTAAAATGGCTTTCATACATGGGGTTACGCATATATGTTCTCCATACTATTTGATACAGAGAACACATGAGAAGATCATAAAATGAGGCAAAAAACAAGTAATATCTTATAACCTGCTCTCTCGTCACCCCCAGTCGTCACCCCCCGTTTCCCCCAAATTGGGATAGACTACTAGTTGTGTGTCTTTTTCCCATAGGGGGCACACGTTTGGTAATACAATACCTTTTTCAAGGGACCAAAATGCCGCGTCGTTGGGTAGGGGATCGCTCGGAAGGGAATATCATATTAGATCTAGATCTATATCTATGTTGTCTTTTTCTAATTCCACCAACTTCTTTTTCTGTATGGTTTGGTGCCCCATGTCTGCGCATACGCGTAACTGCGCAATTCTAACATCACAAAAGACGCAACGAACACAATCATCTTCATATCAATTTTAATGATATGTATCAGCGAAAAAATGAGGAAAAACTGGTGAAGAACGTCTATTTTATGCATTTTTACTAACATGCCTTGAAAATGCCACCTTTCATGCAAAATATCCCGAACTGCGTGTCAAGTGAATGAGTGCGCAGACAAGGGAACCTTTCCTTTTTTAGTGTCAAAATGACAGCGTCGCCTATTCTTGTGAAAATGAAATTGTTCTTATTCGAATTTTAGTCAGATTTTTGGCACAGTTACTCTCTAGGATATGAGGATTAAAAAGAGGTCAGTCATTAGAGGAATACCAAAGGAAAAGCTTGTCAATTTCAAGTGAAATGTAAGGTGTGCAGACAAGGGGCCCCCCATCATACTAGTATGGTGGTTGATCCAGTGTCCGAACACTTTTCAGAAAATCAACGATAGCAAATAAAATATCAAACGAATATCTGTCAAACTTACATAATGAATGCTCAAAGTCCTACAGAAAAAGAAGTTGATGGAATTTTAAAAAGACAACGTAGATTTAATACGATATTCCCTTCCGAGTGAACCCCTTCCCAACGACGCGGCGTTTTGGTCCCTTGAAAAAGGTAGGTCTACTGTATTTTCGAACGTGTGAAACCTATGGGAAAAAGACACAACCTTTGTTTCAATAGTGTGGTTTTCATACGCGTAGTCCCACGCGTATGAAAACCCATTTTAGGCGTTCGGAATTACAATCCTTGACTAGTTCTATAGCCTATAGGACTTTAACTTTAAGCATTCATTCATGTAAATTTGACAGATATTCATTTGATATTTTATTTGCTATCGTTGATTTTCTGAAAATTGTTCGGTAATAGGATCCACTTCCATACATGAATGCGGACAAGAGGAAAACTAGACTGCACATTCATTTTAATTTTTCTGACAAACACTAACTCCAGGGCCAGGGAGCGCCGCTGCCGAAGGCCACCACGGCCAACCACGGCCGCATTCGTTCGGCGGCGGTGCTTCCTGGAGCCTGTTAATAACCACAACCAGATCGAACTATTTTACGATTATTTTAACGGTATAACGAAATATGAAAATGTGGACTTACTAGTTGTTACTTTCGCCATTCTTGGTAGTCTTAGAAACAAGAAATTTGATCTAAAATGTATCTGTATCTGCTCTGGTAAATGGAGGAGGGCAGTTCGTTTGAGCAAAGGATTACAAGAGGAACGTTTACGTAATCTCACGTGACGTCACTACGAAAATAAATCTGTCGACCAAAACGTCGCACATTGCAGAGCAATGTTACTACGATGTTTTTAAAAGAACAAAAGGCATAAAAGTATCTTACAGTTTAATATCGCCCCCTTCCTTGGCTGACTATATCTACAAGGGCTGGTAGGACTTTTAGAAATTATTATAATCTAGTGGAAGATTTCTTTGGGGAAAAAAGGAAACTGCTGGATTATGAGTGTACTGAAGGGGGGGGGGGGTATCACGGTGACATAGCCCTACTGAAAATTTCTGTAAAATCTAGATCTCTCATATTAAGATTGTTGTCAACAACAAAAAAACAAAACAAAAAACAAACAAAAAAAAAAAACAAAAAAAAAAAAAACCGAGGAAACTTTTATCATAAACACACCTTTCAATCTCAGGGCCCCGGGTTCAACCACATATTTATGCCTAGGGGAATTGAAATTTTCCTCAAATAAAAAAATATTTCTATGCAGCGGCGCCATCATGGATTAAAAAAATATCAGAAAGAAGGTAGAACACTTTCAACCTCACCCTTTATACTCGGTGTCATTTCAATATTTTTTTTTCGAAGTGAGACCATTAATATTTATAACTGAAATAATCATTGCCCCTTTTAGATTTTAAATCTCAGTTTTATTATTGGAAGGGGGTAGCTTGGCCCTTCAAAACTATTTTGAATAAATAACGTTTTATTTTCTGTAGTCCCTATTTGTAATTATGAAAATGAATTTCGGTAACAGACCAAAATGATAAAAAGGAAAGGCTAACATAAAAAAAACATATAAGATGCAAACAAAACGTCACCAAATTTATAATTGTGACGGATGTTGGAGACCTTTGTACTCTTCATTACAAAATTTAGGGCTTCATTTGACCCGTTCGACCTTGATCAAGGGGCAGTCTGAATGCTATTACTACTACTACTCGTGATCTCAAATCCTTCCTGACAAGAGACGGCCAGCAAAAAAAAATCCAAAAAAAATCACAATTTTCAGTGATATCATGCAGTGCATGGCTATAAGCCTAGTCGATTTGTGATTTCAAAAATCAAGACAAACAAGAACAACAACAACAAAATAGGTTCCTAAGAAGTTTGCCGGGGAGCACACATCTGATTCAGGCCGGGAAACATGCCCCCTGTACCCAACCTATGCAGGGGCGGCGCTACAGGGGGGGGGGGGCAGAGGGGGCGACCGCCCCCCTATGATTTTTCAAGAAGTGTAAAAAGAAAAAAAAAGAGAAGAAAAAAGAAGAAAATGAGGAAGAAAAGGGAAGAAAAGGGAAGAAAGAAGAAAGAGGAGTATTAAAAAGAGAGGTCTTAAACATATAACTCTATATTACCCCTGTTATTTAATGGAAAAAAAATATGACGTCATCTTTAGGTCGTCTTGCCCCTCCTATCAAAATACCCTGGCGCCGCCCCTGAACCTATGGATCCGCCACTGTCGCGTGCGTGACTCTATAGCTCTGCATCAGTGGCGTATCTGGACCTTCGCTTCAGATGATCCAGAAAAAAAACCTAACAAAACAATTTTTTCAGGCCCTATAATTTTCGCAAGGGCCGAGACGTCCGAGTTGGTTTCACACAATTATTCGTAATTGGGAAATTACGAATTTGATTTGATTTTATTTCCATTTTAATGTCAATAGCAAAAGAACAACGAATCATAGATATTTTCGAGTAAGCAAAGCGAGCTATTTTTTTTGGGCCTCATCTCGTTTTGATTGTACAGTATTTGAAAATAGGTTTATTATAAGTTGATCATGCATAAAATATTGATTGTATGATATTGATTTGTATGTTTAAAGATATTTCAAATTTTATTTTAGAAATCCAGCAGGCCCCCCCATCAAATACGCTAGTGCATGCTCTGCATATGACTTTTAGCTAGTTTATGCCTCTCTTAAGATTATAGGACAACTACCCCCTAGACAACTACCCCCCGGACAACTACCCCCCGGAAAACCACCCCCTTGACGACTACCCCCTAGGACATCTACCCCCCAGGACAACTACCCCCGGAGCAATTACCCCCCAGGACAATTACCCCCCAGGACAACTACCCCCAGGACAACTACCCCCCCAGGACAATTACCCCCAGGACAATTTTTCCGGGGGTAGCTGTCCAGGGGGTAGTTGTTCGGGGGGTAGTTGTCCGGGGGGTAATTGTCCTGGGGGTAGTTGTCCTAGGGGGTAATTGTCCTGGGGGTAGTTGTCCTGGGGGGTAGTTGTCCTAGGGGGGTAGTTGTCCTAGGGGGTAGTTGTCCTGGGGGTAGTTGTCCTAGGGGGGTAGTCGTCCAGGGGGTGGTTTTCCGGGGGGTGGTTGTCCGGGGGGTAATTGTCCAGGGGTATAGTCAAGTATTGTAACTCCGAACAGATTGTATTACCGAACGTGTAAAGTTAAGCGCCTAAAATGGGTTTTCATACGCGTGGGATTACGCGTATGAAAACCACACTATTGATACCAAGGTTGTGTCTTTTTCCCATAGGTTTCACACGTTCGGAATTACGGTACCTTTTTCAAGGGACCAAAACGCCGCGTCGTTGGGAAGGGGTTCACTCGGATGGGAATATCGTATTAAATCTACGTTGTCTTTTTAAAATTCCATCAACTTCTTTTTTTGTAGGACTTTGAGCATTCAATATGTATAGTTTGACAGATATTCGTTTCATATTTTATTTGCTATCGTTGATTTTCTGAAAAGTGTTCGGACACTGGATCAACCACCATAGTTGTCCGGATACGCTCTCTAAGAACTTCGAGCTCCATCGTTGATTATTGACAAAGAATATTTTGTTGTTTCTCTTTTTGAGAACACCATAGTCTTTTTGAAGCTAAATTCAGTTCACAAGGTCACGTTGTGATACGCACGAGCTGATCTCATCAGCTAGCATAGCACTAGCACTGTGCATGTGTGCCGCCTAAGTTTCGGGCAAGCGTTGAGCTCGAGTCCCGTTGAGATCTCTTTATGACTGAGCTGTGCATAAAGGAGGAATTTCATATACCGTCCTAGCCTGCCGTAGTCAGCAATTTTCGATTGAGGCCTGCACTAGCTGAGCTGAGTGTGGTAAATATTGAAGTAGTTTAACCTAAGTAAAAAAAATTACCCCCTTTCAAGTTTTAGTTTCATGCCTGTTTAGGCTTTAATCTCACGCACTAGACGCTGGAAAGGCAGCTTTCGAATGAGAAGCCATAGGGTTAGGGTTAGTTATATTATAACCTTGTTCATTGGATAAGTTAATGGCCCTTAATTATTTGTGTGTACACACTCCTGCAGTGCATGATACAATCCAAACTTATCTGAAGTGTAGACTACTTATAGTTTTACGGCATTGCCACTGTGCTCCCTCTTTTACAAAATCCTGGATTCACCCACTCACGGGACCATCAGTATATGGGGCTGTGTCAATTTCGGCCTGTCACGACCTCTAAGTTGAAGAGGTAAAAACACCAATATAATCGGCAAAATTTGAGAAAATACTTCTTTCTACATTTTAGAGTGATAGAATATCTAATTTCATGCCAGATCCTTCGATAGGATCTTTATCATCTTGATCAAGTGAAATTTTCAGGCTGTTTTTGGTCGGTGATCTTGCTCCCCTCCTGCACACATATGGGCAAGATATCACACACTTCCCTATGGGAGGCAATTGCTCACGGTATGAAGGTACAGAGTGCGAGGTTATCTCCAATAACCTCGCATAAGTGTGAGTGGGATTCACCCCTGCTGCATGCTGTAGTAATCTTGCACACTGCACTCACATATCATGCACATAAAATATAGGTCTAGCAATGCAAGTTTATTTATAACGTGGCATTATCGGGGGTAACACTCATGCGAGGTTATTTATAGCCTGGCACAAACGGACAAGCTGGATCAAACAATTTGAAAGTGCCCCCAATTCATAGCACTGTGAGTGTTTGGCTGTTTTCTCTGTCTTTTTGACGGATTTTTCATTAACCCTGTCAAGACAATTGACCACATTTTGTGGTTTGGCTCATTAACATTTTATTCAGAGCTCTAAAAAATAATCTGGATGAGTATAGTCAAGGATTGTATTTCCGAACAGATTGTATTACCGAACGTGTACAGTTAAGCGCCTAAAATGGGTTTTCATACGCGTGGGATTATGCATATGAAAACCACACTATTGAAACAAAGGTTGTGTCTTTTTCCCAAAGGTTTCACACGTTTGGAAATACAGTACCTTTTTCAAGGGACCAAAACGCTGCGTCGTTGGGAAGGGGTTCACTCGGAAGGGAATATCGTATTAAATCTATGTTGTCTTTTTAAAATTCCATCAACTTCTTTTTCTGTAGGACTTTTGTGCATTCATTATGTAAGTTTCGTGCAACAAAAATGGACACAGTGTGTGCAGAAATTTTTGCTCTTTCTACTTGTGCACCTGGTATATTTTTAAGGGCTCTGAATCAAACGTTATTGAGCCAAACCACAAAATGTGGTCAATTGTCTTGAAAGGGTTAAGAAACATATGCTTTGGAAAATGTCCAAAGAAGAGCGACTAGATTAGCCCCAGAATTAAAGGGGCTGCCTTATGCTCAAAAATTGAGTATCTCTACCTTGGCTTGTAGGAGGGCTCGAGGCAATATGATTGCAACATACAAGTTTTTTAATTAATATGTTTCTGATGTAACGCCAAATCTTGTTTTGCAATCCAGAGATCAGACAAGAGGACAATAAAAAATTGTTTATTCCTAGGACCAAAACTCCGAGATGGAAAAATTCTTTTTATCATGTACGAATACATAAACCATGGAATAATCTTCACAACGACACCATTACTGCCCTGAGTGTGCGCAGATTTGAAGTAGCTTTGGAATTTGGATAGCTGCTTGAAGAATTAGCCCATGAATCACCTGCACCAGGAAACGATCCAGCCATCTTGAAAATCAATAAAAACTTGGAATTGAATGCAGAGGCGTAGTGCCTGCATTCAGTATCTTCCCTAGGTATCCCTAGGTATCCCTAGGTAGGTATGATTTTTGGGGCTTACCTGAACTAGAACTGGCATTTAAAATACTTCATTTTCATTTTGGAAACCCAAAATTTGGAAGAGGGTTTAATGTTGGTGTTCCAGCGGTGCTGTATTAGCACATTTTTGACAAGCTATCAACTTTAAAAAAAATGTAATTTACTTTTAATTTGTTCTTTCCATATTTATCTACAGATCGACAAGATTGGCTCACCTCTCACCGAGAGCTCAAAATGCTGAAGCGTATTTTGTCCAAAAACATTTGTGCTTTCCAGAGTAACTTACTAGGTAAGGATAACATGTCAAAGTTCTAAAAAGGTGTATACAAATGCTGGCCTGTAGCCCCTGTACCATTCACTTGCACCAAGCCCCAACCCCATGAAGAAAAGAAAAATTATATAATTCAAGTCGCTGGAAATTTAGCCTTCTCAGTGCAATAAGCACTTTGGTGAAACTTCCATATTTTGAAATTAAGTCTAATAAACCCCTCAAGAAAGTTCTGCAGTTGAAGTTTTAGCATTGATATCTCTCTTGTTATTGGATTTGGTATCATCAAAAATTTTGTTTATTGCCCTTTAAAATGATGCCCCATTTGTTCTTATAATGTAATTATGGAATGTGCAGTACACCTGGAGTGGTATTCTGAGTACCATTTTATCTCTAAATTTTTCTATTATATCTTTAAAAAAAAATTGGTATTCTGAGACCACTTTTTATCTCAGATTTTATCTCATATTTTTTCTCAGATCGTGTGCCTATACATGTTGTACGCATGATACGTGCAGCTTGTTGCGCCCATCATAATTTTATTTGTGGGAAAGATAAAATAAAACTTTAAGTAGGGTAGGGGCTATTTTATCTCTAGGACGCACAGTTATTGCGATATTTTTGGACAAGTATGGTGCTAGTCATGTGATCAAAATAAACAAAAAGATACTGAGTACTGAGTAAATGGGCGTGACTTAGATGAGATGAAATCTCCCTAAAATGGTTCTCAGAATACCGATTTAAATTTTAAGGGTATTTCATCTCACTGACTTAAAACCTCAGATTTTATCTGAGATAAAATGAATCTCAGAATACACCCCCTGAATATTGGGCCAAGTCAAAAGTGAAATGTTGCAAAATGCATTGTTATTGTCAACAGAGAAATCTCCATTTGTTTGTAGTTTGGATTGGGTTTTGAATGATGTTCAGGTAGTCATTCATGAATGCAAGATGTTTCCTTCTTTTTTTCTTTTTTTTAAAGATTAAATGTGCCTTGAATCTGTATGAAACTAAACCACAGCGATAATCTCACTATCAGTCGATTAAAACACATCTTATAAACAAAAGGTGAAAACAACATTGCACTTCATGAATGACCACCTCACCATTCAAAACACAATGCATCCTCCAAACAAAGGGGAATTCGCTATTGACAATAAGAATTTATTTTGCTGAAACATTTGCCTTTTGACTTGTGCTCAAATCAGTTGATTAAAACACATTTGATTTTCCAAACAAGAGAAGAAAATCATTGCATTCATAACTGACTACATTAACATTACTCAAAACACAATCCATCCTCCAAAGTGGAGTTCACTATTAACAGTGACAATGCATTTTGCAACATTTCGCTTTTTACGTAGCCTTATATTCAGTTGTAAAGCACATTCCAAGTTTATATACATTGTAATCAGTACAAATGGGGCATCATTGTAAAGGAGGATAATCAGGCTATTCAATAATACCAAATTCTGGTAATAGGTAAGATATCAGTATACTATTAATACATGGTTGGGAGTGCGTTAGTGCGATCTGGCAACACAAAGGTTTTTATCGTGGTGTACTAACACACGAGGCGTAGCCGAGTGTGTTAGACACCACGATAAAAACCTGCGTGTTGCTGGATCGCACTAACGCACGAACTCACAACCATGTATTAATAGTTTTATAAAACGGGTCTACAATTTTAGTGTTTTATTACAATCTTATAGTGTTTGATCCGGATTAGCCGTGCGTTAGTCCCCTCGCCGTGCGTTATCACTTTTTTTTTGCACGGTCATGTGATGTTATTTGACCAATCAGGATGGCTACATTCTTGAACCCGTTTTATAATTACTAATATCAATGCTCAAACTTGAATTTCAGAACCCTTTTTTGAGGGGTTTATTTTTGTCTAACAGATTTTGTCTAACAAATGGTTGTCTTTATAACTGAAAACTTTTCTATCTTCTTTTGTGGAAACTGTATAATGCAGGTACTACATGGAATGCACAAGCATGGAGGTGCCTGGGTCACATGTCTTCTACCATAAATCCAAGCAATCCACCTAGAAAGCAAGAAACCCCAAAGGTCAATTCACCAAGCTTGTCTGCAGACCTTGGCATCAATCCTAGAAATCCACAACAGCAACACCAGCCATGTCAGGAGACCCTTAGCAGGCTTCTCTCCAAGTTGTCTCTGTCACCAGAGGAAGTGGCTGCAACAGTCCAGTATACGTTGCCATCAAGGCAACCAGTGACCGAAGTTGCGATCTTAGACCCTGTTGCAAAGGCGTCGATACACTGGGATTGCCCAACCGCTGTAACCAAAGACTCTCTTGATGTACCATCTCACCAAAGAGTGGATGTCTACATTGATGATCCTGCATCGGACCTCCGGGTCACAAAGAAGGCTACAAACATCCTTCAGAAGAGGCACAGGAAGATGAAGCGCCATCAGTACAAGAAGTGGCGCAAACGCAACCGCTTCAAGCTGCGCATGCAGAAGCAACGGCGCCGCAAGAAACAGAAGGAACGGTGGGAACGCCACCTGAACAGGTTCCGGTTTGCAGATCTGAAACCATCAGAGGGGGAACAATACCTGCAGAAGAAACAGGAAAAGCTACAAGTGTACCTGAAGTACCTTGGTGTGGATTTTGATGATGGTGCAGCTCACAAAAAGATAAATAATGAAGAGAGCAAGAAGAAGAAGAACAAGGGACCAACTTGCGTGATGTCCCCTCAAGGGATGGGAAATGTAACACCAAAACCAATTGTGCCAGAAGGTGTTCTTTGATAATGCTGTAGACGTATGGTTCTCATTGAAGATCATTTGTTTAAGCTCAGGCAATGCTCTAATTTCTTTCGCAAGATATTAATCTAAATTTGCCACACTTTACACAGGTGTAGTAAATTGGTAGTTGATAGGATTTATTCCTTAGGAGCTAAAGCTGGGGTAACATTTTCTGACATTGCATCTGTTGTGTTTTGGTTTTCTGTTTTACTTTTAGAAATTAATAATTAAAACAATCCTGAATTGTGCATGAATCCTTAAAGAGATTTCCTGCTACATGTAAGTAATAATTGGGTAGCATGTTAAAAGAGAAATGTACTTTTATATCTGTTATCTTAGTGTGTTTTCAGTATGCACAAAGAGAAAAGTGACATAATCATCTTTTGAGAAACTCTTTTTTTAAAATGACATTTCACACAATACTGTAAAGCCAGAAACGAAAGATGTGAAACTTTCACGAATTGTAAACAACAGCCATTTTGACAGCAATTAACTTTTGTGAATGGCAAAAAGTAAGTGTTGCATCAGTTGAATTAAAAAATTGCGCATCATGAAACTTTCACTATTCTGAATCACTCTCGAAATTTGTGCACATTAACCCTTTTGAGACAATTGACCACATTTTGTGTTTTGGCTCAATAACTTTTGATTCAGGCCCCTAAAAATATACCAGAAACATGAGTAGAAAGAGCAAGAATTTCTGCACACACTGTGTCTATTTTTGTTGCATGACCATATTACATTTGATGCCAGGAATTTTAAAAAGGAGAATAAGCTTAAAAATCCTTAAATTGGCAACACATTGAGAGGTTCAAAATCATTGTTTTTCATCAAAATTGGCATTTTTTTCTCAACTTTTCGTCAAAGTTCCTAACCATGTGTGTTGTTTTCAAAGACATTACATTTTATTAGAACCCTATAGCATTAAAAGAAAAATATTTTTGTTGCCAATTTGAAGAGAAAATGTGATCAATTTAGCCCTTAAATAATTCCTGTTAGAAGGAAAGAAATGCGGGCATCACAGTCACATATGCTTTGTTCCTCTAATTGATTAAAAAAGAAGGGAAGATAGATGCAGTTATGCCTGGTTTCTGAGGTACTATCCCGTTCAGTAAAAGCACAAAAATCGCCATCTCAGGTTGGACTTGGGGCTGTATACTATCTTTCCAGATGCTTCAGGAAAAGTGGCAGGTTTTGAAGTAAATTGCAAACATACATACCTTTGCCATCATAATGCATGGAATGAAATATTCAAGATGAAGACTAGACCCATTCTTTTACTGAAATCTTTGGCTGATTTATGTTTTGGATATGTGGCATGACAAATGATGACATTTTGTAAAATGAAATATTATTTGTTTGCAAAATGTGTTACAAAACACAATTGTTCATTTTTTTTTTACACTTTCAGACTGCATTTAAAATATAATTAATTCTTTTCTTTTTACTATTAAAAGTAAACTTCCTATCTCATTGATACAGGTGAGCAAAAATAGAAAGGCAATGTCATTTTAACTTGTGGGAAAAGGAACATGAAAAAATAGGCATTCATCATTTAATATGAATTTATGTGATATCTCTTCTTTTTTTTTTGCTGATGTGCATGATTACAATAAGGGATGATCATGAGTTGCATTTTGGACAGTCATGTATTAGACTGCAATATCTTTTATGTAATAAAATCTATAATATAACCTGAAAAAGTTGGAAACTTGTGTAAATGAATCTTTAAAAAAAAATCCCAAACAAAATGAGAAAATTTGGAGTATTGAATTTAATTGTTTTCATGCTGTTTTCATGCATGTTTGAAAGTTGTATTCCATTACACTTAAAAACAGGGAATTCTTTTTGAGAGTTTGATTACATAACAACACTTCTTTTCTTTTACATTGTGTATGTACTTTGCTGTGGCAATATTCATATTAAAGGTCCATGCATAAACAAAGCAATATGGTACATAATGGACATAAGAAAGTATATTACATTATATAGATGTAAATGGAATGAAAAAGACCCAGAAAGGTCTCGTCTAGGGTGGAAAAGAGAAAGTAAATATGAAACACTTTATGGTATTGAAATGTTTTTTTTTTTTAATGTCATCTACATGTACGTTAATAACAAGCCCAAAGTACATGTATGAAATTTGTCTGATTTCCTTTTTTC
Source organism: Heliocidaris tuberculata (assembly GCA_025618425.1). Lineage (NCBI taxonomy): Eukaryota > Metazoa > Echinodermata > Echinoidea > Camarodonta > Echinometridae > Heliocidaris > Heliocidaris tuberculata. Next base: position 50,707,431 of record CM046836.1, read on the forward strand.
ACCTGTGCCTGGGATGGAAAAAGTTAACTGAATCACTGTAACACTCGGGTCTCTCCTCCTGATATAACTGAGTGGGATGTGCAGGTGTACCACTACACTGGGCTTTCCCCCTACCTCTTCGTCTTAGCTGGAATTTTTTTGTCTTAGGTGGAGTAAATGGTGGATAAGAATTCTTAGTAATCGAAAAATGAAATACAACTAGATATCTTTAAAGTTAAGACACTCTTGAGACATAAGAAATTTTAAAAGGGTGAATTGGTCATGTGACTGAAATGTTAAGTTGGAATGCTCTCCATTTCGTGTACGTGTATACATATTATGTCAGAAAGAGATATTTTAAAAGTCCTTCTGGTTACACTTGAAAACTGACGACTGTGGCACACACACATTTACATTCTGAAGTGTTTGTACAAAAATGACAATTTTCAATTAAAGGCCAAAGTAAAACAATTACAAAAGTTTTACCAAGCATGAACATGAATATGGTATGTAGAAACCTGCAAAATTGACACTTACAATGTTGACAAGATGGAGAGGATTGAAATGTAAATGTGAAATTGGAAGTCTCTAAGTTTCAGGTAAAAATGTAGTTTTAAAAATTAATGTCGGCTTCACATACACTTCACTTGGGCACTCCAACATGAAATGCAATCTCACTCCATGATCAAGTATTATTTCTATGAAATTCATTAACTTTTTAAAAAAAAACTTTCAGATGGGCAGTAAACATGACATACTTTCTTCCTATCTTTCAATTTGTTTTCATATTTTGGGGGTCATTCCATGTATTTTCAGTTATTTTTCTGAAAATTATTTTTAATGGTCGGGTAACCTAGGAGAAAACTGAACATTTATTATTCCAGAAATGGAGAGTTGTCAGACTATACGTTACATGTGATATTATGATCAATCTTCTAATTCGAAATACAGTGAAAACTCGGTATAAAGAGGTCTGATAGAACAATATTCCTTATATAACAAGGTAATATTCTGGTCCCAGCTCTTTATATTCTATTGTTTTTTTTTAACCTGATATGACGAGATTCCTGCTATAACAAGGTAATTTTGATGGTCCTAAGGACCTCGTTATACTGAGTTTCCACTGTGTCTTACATTAAACAGAACATGACGCCTGTTTCTTAGCTGGCAAGAGTGAGGGGATGGAGAGACAGCGAGAGAGAGAAGAGAGAGAGAGAGAGAACAAGAACTTAAGAGAAATGATATAGACAAGGAGAGAGAGAGAGAGAGAGAGAGGGGGGGGGCGGAGAGACATGGACAAGGGACTGTTGGAATGCCGTATGTGACGAGAAAAGTAGTTGAGGAGATATAGTGAGAGAGAAGGAGGGAGAGAGAGAGAGATGGGAGATAGATGAGAAAAAAAAAGAAAAAAGGCTGAGATGGATACACGCAGATAAACGGAGAGGCGTCGGAAGAGAGAAATCGCGAAGACAGGTGGACAGAGGGAGAGGTGAGAGGGGGGGGGGGGGGGGAGAGGAGGGGCAAGAGATATGGTTTATAAAACATACCAGAGGAATTGGATTGGACTATATCATTGATAGTAATTCTACCCCATGAAAGTTATAAATATATTACTATCAATATAAATGCCACTTTCGCTACACTGTACATTATCACAGAACGATGAGTTGAGCAAACAATTTAGCTGAATTATTTACAAATTATTCGCAATGATTTATATAATATTATAATGACATAAAAACTTAAAGTACAATTATTTGTCAGTAATGATTTACATTCTTTTCATTTAAATGTAAATAATGATATCACGGCATCCATTATATATAAATAATGATTTCCACATTTTCATTATTTCCATTACTAGTATTCATAAAATAATGATTTCACATATTCATTGTATATAACTAATGAATTAACCGATTCCATTATTTATGAAATAATGATTTCACATATTCATTACATAGGCCTATAAATAATGAATTATACACTTTCCATTATTTATAAATAATGATTTCTCAATATCCATTATTTATGATAAAATTGTCAACATTTCCATATAGTGTTCAAAACCATATTCATTATTTATATATCATAGGGAACTACAAATGAAACAAATAATATGAAACACGTTAAACTATTTGTAGCGTATACGAGTCTATTATTTTTTCATTAATGAAAATAGTTTTGAACATCATATGGACATGTTGACAGTTTATATGTAAATAATGGATACTGTGAAATCATTATTCATAAGTAATGGAAATCGTATAGTTAATAATTTAAATATATATGTCAAATCATTATTTTATAAATAATGGAAATCGTTCAATTCATTAGTTATATATAATGAATATGTGGAATCATTATTTATAAATAATGGAAATCGGTATGTGAAATAATTATTTATGAATGATGGAAATCAATTAATTCATTAAGAAATACTTGAAATCATTACTTTATAAATAATGAAAATCGCTTAATTCATTATTCTCATACTGTAAAATGAATATGTGAAATCAATTTTATATATATATATATATATATATATATATATATATATATATATATATATAGGAAATCCGTCAATTCAGTATTTATAAATAATTGTACTTTTAATGCCATTATACATAAATCCTTGTTATAGTGAACCAAATAATGAATGATTTGTAAATAATTGAGCTATTAATAAATTTACAAACGGTGCCCCATATTACACTGCTTCATTGAAGCTTAATCAACGACCCGTTAATTCCCCGTTGATACTTTCTCTACATAATATACATACAATTCATTAGTTATATGAATATGTGGAATCCTTATTTATAAATAATGGAAATCAGTTAATCCATCATTTATATATAAGGAATACTTGAAATCATTATATTTAAATAATGGAAATCGTACTAAATTTCACAATTTATATGTATGTAAAATCATTATTTTATAAATACCGGTAATGGAAATCGGTTAGTTTATTATTTATATATATTTATAAAACGGGTTCAAGAATGTAGACATCCTGATTGGTCAAATAACACCACGTGACCGTGCAAAAAAAAAGTACTAACGCACGGCGAGGGGACTAACGCACGGCTAATCCGGATCAAACACTAAGATTGTAAGAAAACACTAAAATTGTAGACCCATTTTATAAAACTATTAATACATGGTTGTGAGTTCGTGCGTTAGTGCGATCCAGCAACACGCAGGTTTTTATCGTGGTGTCTAACCAAGGAGTCATCACAGAACTCCTTGGTCTAACACACTCGGCTATGCCTCGTGTGTTAGTACACCACGATAAAAACCTTTGTGTTGCCAGATCGCACTAACGCACTCCCAACCATGTATTAATAGTATAATAATGAATATGTGAAATCATCATAATGGAAATCGGTTCATTCATTATTCATATACTGTAAAATGAATATGTGAAATCATATATATATATATATATATATATATATATATATATATATATATATATATATATATATATAGGAAATCCGCCAATTCAGTATTTATAAATAACTGTACTTTTAATGTCATTATATATAAATCTTTGTTATAGTGAACTAAATAATGAATTATTGGAAATAATTGAGCTATTAATAAATTTGAAAATGGCGCCTCATATTACACTGGTTCATTGAAGCTTTGATTTGATTTTTGATTTGATTTATTTCCACGATCGGTTTACGTTTGTACATGAGAAAGCAAAATATAAGCATATAAATCAAATGACATAATACAAAGGATAATACATGTATAATAGCAGCTCAGTATCTTCCAATAGAGGTAATAAACGCATACAGTATATACACTTGTGGGGGAACCTATTAAAAGCGAGGCTTTTCGAGTTAGGTCCCCATTTAGCAAAGAAAAGGAGCTGGAAAGTAGAATTGTGAGATTAAGACGAGAAGAAACAAAGAAATCAGCAGATGGAAACAGAAGAGAACATAAAAAGATTGAATAATTAATTATAGAGAGTGAAAGGGAGAGAGAGGGAGAAAGAGAGAGAGAGAGAGAGAGAGAGTGAAGAGATAAAAGAGAAGAGAGAAGAGAAAAGCGAAGTGCAGATCGAGATCAGCAACAATGTAGCATTTTAATATATGGTTTCAGCAAAAGAGATTTCAGTTCTTTTTTAAAACGGTGCAGTCTCTCTATTTCCTTAAGGTTTGGATACAGACTGTTCCAAAATTTGGGACCTGTAAAGACGAATGTTTTGTGTGCTATAAGAGCGTTCTCGTGAGGGGAAGATGAAAAAGTTTGATTGTCGTTGGGTAGTTGTGGAGTGTATTGTTAGTTGTGAAAAGGTCTGAGAGAGCATTTGGAAGTTCATTATGGATTAGTTGGAACCATAGGTTGGAACATAAATTGACCAAGATTATAAAGGTACAAGTCTGACACTTTGAGAACTTTATTATTATGAAAGAGCTGGTCAGTATGTGAGAGATAACCTGTAAGAGATACAATCCTAATGGCCTTTTTTTGAAGTAGTAGTAATCTGTTTAATCAAGTAGTAAGCTTAATCAACGACCCGTTAATACCCCGTTCTTCTTTCTATACAGAATGTGCGACACGTCGATCACCTCCTCACTCATTTTATTCATTGCTTTTGAGGGGGTGGGGGGGGGGGGGAGGGTTGGGGATGAGGGGAAAAATTTAGCCTATACCATGTCACCAAACTTTGTGCGATCCCCTCCCGTTCAAAATGTGTTGCCGCTGCACATTCGGCTGCTTCCTCATTTCTCGAACATACAATACATCCAATATTCTATATTATGTGGAAAAAGAAGTATATAGATCGAAGATATTATAGCGAAAAACATTAGCGGCAGTTTTGGGAAGTTTCAAGAGCAGAGGATATGACGCAAACAGTGAGTATCAGAAATAGAATAAGTGTGGGCCCTGTTTCACAAAACTCGTTTATATCAAACAACTTCCCCATTTCTATGATATATTTACTCTCAGCCAATCAGCTTCTACTAAATAATTAGATTAGTTTATCGTCCACGTGACATGTAAATGATAATGGATGACGTCTTCAAAAGATCACAATTTCATACGTAATTATTTCAGACAACACATGGGCTCCGTTTCATAAAACTTGTTATCAATAACAAGTTACAATAGATTTCAGTAGCTTATAAAAAATATTATAATTGGTTATTGATAACAAGGTTTATGAAACGGAGCCCACGTGGTGCCTGAAATAATTACGTATAAAAATTATGATCTTCTGAATACGTCATCCATTATCATTTATACATGTCATGTGGACTATAAACTAATCTAATTATTTAGAGGGTGAAATCCCATGTACATTGTATGGTACTAATGACTAAAAGACCATTGCATTTTACTCTGTCAAGTGCACTCATATTACTGTTGCCATGGAAGCATCAAGCTATTGCGCATGTTTTCGCTTTTATGAAATATATGAAAATGCATTATGAGTTGACTAATGGAAGAGAACATGATGGTCTAAAAGGTGTTCTAATAACGAAGTAGGTTTGCTATAGCGACATTGGGAGAAGCATTTACATAATCAAACATTTATTTTAGTATAATGGTATTTCTCCTTTTGTAATGGAGCTACTAGGTGTAACAAATTGACACTTTCGAGTTTTAACAACGCAAAACATACAACTCGTACCATCTTGACGTTTGAGCATAAATGGAAGGATGTCAGAATTGTTCGGAGTACGTTTTATGATATATTAAAAAAATTGCAAATAATCTTTTTATAATATTGATTTAAACATGTGATTAGCTTAACGCTGTTTGAAAAAAAAAAAGAAGAACAAAAATCTGTGTGTATCAGTAATTAATTCAAATACTATAATACCATTGTGAAACGTATCTGTCATTTCTGACAACCTTTTGCTCTCCAGTGTCCCTTGGTTCAAAAAGAGGTGCTCTGGAATTTCAGATGCAATGCACATTGGTATTGATGTGTTCTGAATCAATTACATATATATCATGTAGACAAATACTTTATGACCTTGATTTGAAAAAAGGTGAAAATCTAATTAAATATCAAATGACTGTTTAAGAAGAGTATATAAAAAAAATGTCATAAAACTTACTCCAAATAGCCTTGACACCTTTAACTATAATGTGCAAACCTCAGCCTAATTATACGTGTTTTCACTTATTTTTGAGTTATTAACGACGAAAATGTATTTTTGTACACCCAGGATAACACCGATGCACGAATACTCCAACGGTGTATAGGGTGACCCCTCACCCCAAGGAAAAGTACAGCAAGATAGCTTAATATACCCTTTCTAAAAGGGCAGTCTATTGTATTTTCTTTTGTTGCTGAAACGACCTTGCATGCTCCAGACGTTTCTGTACATCATGCAGATATAGTTTTAGGCGTACACTTATCCTAATCATATTTGTTTATGCCTGAAAGGAAATTGATGTGTTGATTGAATTGCACTATTATTGTCTGTGTTTTTTTTTAAATATTTTTTTTTAGCTCTTTGTCTCTTTGTCTCTCTCTCTCTCTCTCTCTTTTGTCTTTGCTTGTATTTGGTTGTACTTTTTATATAATTAGGTACACCCAGCACATAATCATTTATGCTATAAGGCCTCTTGTATTTGCATTTGCATTTGTTTATCTATTTTTCGTTCATGGTCAAACTGCTCCTGTAATTTTATGAAAACGTGTATATATATACTTCGTAAACAAAACACCGACACTGTGATCCGTGATATATACTATAAATTGTATATTTATTAAAAAATGAAGCAACTGGCGGGTCCAGTTCCAAAAGAAGAGGAAGAAGAAAGGGATCGGGAGAGGGGAGGGGTGGGGGGGGGGGATGGGCCGGTGATGTAAGTCACCAATCAAACTTTCTGTTTGAAAATTCGGCTTTTTTTCAAGCCTTGTCGAAAAATCTAATAGCATTTATGAAATGTTTTCCTTTTTTGCTTGCTGGAAAAGCCCAAGTCAACAAATCTAAATTATGACTGTGATGGCCTCCTCTTTTTGCAGGTGGAAAGTTTTCGGCTATCTTGACGGAAAATTCTGTCCGACTTTCCCCCTTTTCAAAATGGAAGAGGGAAAAATACTTGTGATGGATCGGAGAAGGTTTGGGGCTGGTTGGTCGAGCGCAGGTAATAAAAGAGCACTAGGAAATTATGAAATCATATACTTGTATAGTTAATTAAAATTATGATGGAAGGGAAGGGGGAGGGGTTCATGGATGATAAATTGCATACCTGCAGGGTCAAAAACATTTTTAACAAAGAAAGAGTCAAACAAGAGTACAAGGCATGAATACAATTAAACATGGATGCTATGTATGCATTATACCCTACATCGCATGTCAAGTCAAGACAACTTGTTTGATAAAGAATGTCCCTCAAGGCGAAAGGAAGATAGGGGAATCGACACCTATTTTCCCACTCTCTATGCTCTCGAATACGTCAATGCGTTATGCTAATGACCACAGCACCGTTTTTTAGGAGGTTACATTAGCATATCGTTTTACTGCAAATGGAAAATAGGGATTACCTTTGTGCTTACATCTTACATTGCAATATACCTCTATGCCGACCCTACCCATAATCCTGAGCCTCAATCACCAAGCTTATTCCCATATTAATGACTCATAAATATTTATTACCACTTTAATATTTATGGTAGGGAATGTATATTTTCCCTCTTGTTTGAAACTCGGGAGTAAATGATCTTCTTTTTTGACTAAAGCTTTCAACTTTACAGTTTCAGTAGAAGGGGGAATCCAACTTTGAAAATATCATGGATAAAATTTCTCATGTGTCAGCCCACCCTTACCTCATACGTATTCTTTATATTTCAATACAAAATCTCGATCCATGCATTTCCTGGACCCTCTTTTTTTCTCTCCATTATTCAGCATGTTTTTTCCACACTTTACAAAGAAGAACAAGCCTTTGGTATTTCAGCTGCGGTATAAATTATACTGCATTACTATAAATCTTTAAAAGCCGTAAAGGCCTTAAGTAATTCTAAATGTCACAGAAAAAAAGAAATAATAAGGATTATGGAGTTATCCTGTTTATCTTTCGGAAAGTGACAAATTTATAATAGTTTTATAACTTAATTTCACTAGTAAAATTTGACAGAAATTGCAAAAACAGCAAAACAAAGTTTAATTAAGGTGGTTGCGTGTCAGCGACTCTTGATTATATGGAATCCGTTTACATGAATTCCAATGAAAAAATGAAAGGGTGTGTCATAAGTGATAACCTCACCTCTAGCTACATACAGATAGCACGCATTAGTGAAAAATAACTTCACAATAAATCACGTTTACATGGCATTCCCCATGGTGAAGCATATTATCTCGGCTTGCAGTTCCTCAAATTTGATCGCTTTTTCGATGTTTTCCAACATTTCTTTCAAAATAGTGGAACTTTTATCTAATACTCATAATACTATAATACTAATAATAATCTTACTACTACTACTGCTACTACTATTACTACTACTACTATATGTACTACTACTACTACTACTACTACTACTACTACTACTACTACTACTCCGTCTACTACTACTACTACTACTACTACTACTACTACTACTACTACTACTACTACTACTAGTGGCTTCTTGTATAGCGGTCATGTCCGTCACCAGAGGCGTCGGAAAGTCGGGCTCGGACAATGGATTGGGCGGGGGGGGGGGGGGGGGGGAGGGAAATCTTTTGTCCGACAGATAAAAGATGCCCCCAATCCGTTGTCCGAGCCCGACGTTCCGACGCCTCTGTCCGTCATGACGCTGGCGTCGAGTTTTCGAATGTGTCAATGTGAACACCGTCCTAGATCCTCCCAGCTACAATGAACTGCTTTGTGTTAACTGCATACAAAGTAGGTGAAGCGAGGCACCGCGCTTTGTGCAAGAACGGCTCACCCGTCCTCAAGCCAGTGGACGGGTGAGCCGTTCTTGCACAAAGCGCGGTGCCTCGCTTCACCTACTTTGTATGCAGTTAACACAAAGCAGTCTATTGCAGCTGGGAGGATCTAGGACGGCGTTCACGTTGACACATTCGAAAACTCCTTAATTACCCCGGGTCATAGCTTGGCGGCCAAATAGCTCTATCGAGTACCCATTTACTTTTGGGTGGAGAGTGGCAAACGTGAATTAATGTCTTGCCAAAGGATGTTATTGCCGGGCTGGGATTCGAATCCTCAACCTTTTGAATGAGAGTCAAATGGATGAATTACGATTTAAAATCAGGTGGTCATCACATATGGCACACAAGACAGTTGTTACAATGAACGAATGGAAACATTGGGGGGGGGGGGGGGTATATACATATGTAGTGTAATCATACCTTGACCCCGTCTTAAGAGTTCTCATGAATTTGAATTGATTGTAACTCAAATTAGAAGTGATAACAATCGCAACTTCTAACGTTATAAAATAAGCGATTGTAAATTTACGAACAATTATTGCGATCAAATCGGATCAATCGTAATTCTTTATGAGAAGAAGTCCAGATCTGTTTGCAGCTATTATTTTACAAATAGAATTAACGATGTAGATTGTGATTAGCCTATAGGATAATTAATCCTTTATACACTGTTCAGTAAATGTTTATTCAATAATGGTTGAAAAGGGATCATGCATGTTTGTTGGATAAAAGTTAGCCGAATATTGAATACATGTAATATGTAAAGAAAAAAAAAACTGGTTAAGATTTGCCCATTATTTTACCCAAGAAACATGCATATTCCTTTTTTAACAAACTTTTTTTTGGTATAACGTTGGTCTGAGTACAAACGAAGAATTAGGGAACAAATTCCAATTAATGAATTCTTTGCTTCCTTCCACGCAAACTTTCTATAAATTTTCAATTCCCTTCAGAACAGTTTATGCAGCATTATCTTTTCGGGAACAATTATTCAGCTATATGAAAAAAAAAAAAATACGTTGGCGGTTTATATCAACTGGATTTCAGTTATAGAATATCTTAGGAGAAAAAGAAGCTTTCTCTTTCTTAGAACTCAAACTGGGTCAATAATGTTATGTCAAATTATTTTGTATCAATATGATCAATGAATGGGAACTTTTTACCAAGTACACGTGCAAACTCAAAGCTACGAATGTTTTGAATCTATACGTCTTTCCGGTCCTTTATCTAGGAATTTACTAGTGCAGAAATTACATAGGGTAGACCTTATTGAGGGAGCGAAAGTGCGAGGGGTGTCCCCTCTCCCAGGGTAAGGGAAATCTCGACATTTTTCTATCCGAAAATCAAGTTTCAGTTGGATTTTAGGTACTGTACAAATTTGCAGACAATTTTTTTTTTTTTTTTTTTTTTTTGGGGGGGGGGGGGGTCAATCGGACCTCTACTGAGTCGCTAGCGGGGAGGGAGGAGCGCGCACGCACCCCTCTCACCGCCCCTCTCCCCTAGCTCCGGGTCTGCCTTGGCTCAGCAGTGGCAGCGTTATTTATAGATTGTTCATACATTAATTTTAAGATGCTTTCAGAATCCTTTAAAGAAAAGCGATTTGGTCCCATTTTATTGAAAATACATTTCAAACATTTGTCCAAAGAACAATAAGAAAGTTGGTCATCTTTTAATGCTTTAATAACTGAGTAATATGAACTTTTCGAGATCTTCAACACGGATTCCAATATAGGGAAGCGCAACTATTACAAAACAAGCCTTTGTCGTTTGTCCTCGGATTACCCTTATGTGTTTCATTTTCTCATTTCTCTTTACTCTTATACCGATCCTCATCCGCGATAGCACAATGCACAAGCGACATTTTATAAGCACAATCTCATTAGGTAATTGGATTTCAACAAAGAGCGAATTACCAATTCTCTCGAGCTTCGCAATGCTTGGGAGGAAAAGAAAGTGAAGCCACTGGGCAGATTGCGTTGTCCCCGCACACTGCCAATGATTAAATAGCACTGGTAGGCCAAATGACTACTATGAATAGATTTTCGTGCTGTGCGCTCAGCCGGGTACGAGCGCTCTACATTTACATCTACCGCTGATTTTCACCCACCTTTCGCACACACACACCGCATAGATTTACCGTCAACCTTCTTTCGGAGATTTGCCTTCTGTCCAAATGATATCCACATTTCAACAGGTTGAAACGTTTGTGTAAGGTAATCTGTATCTCCAGCATTTGCCCTTTTGCGTTGGTTTCAGAGGTTTATTCGACGAGTGCACGAAGCTATGAGACACCGTATACTAGGGTGATAGAGAAACTCATTGTAACCACCATTGAACTGTACTACCCTAGGTGGTGGTTGTATTTTAAGTGACACAGCACGGAGTAAGGAAGGCACCTTAATTCGCTCAATCATTGGCTTTATTCTGATGTGGTTTGATCTTTGGAATGGTTTATCTCTGGGAGGAAATAACAATGCTCAATACCACTCCACTTGTGTTTTAGTTATGGAATCATCTCATTAGGTTGTGAAAGTGTAAGTATTATATTTCTTTTCATTTTGATAAGCTGCATACCAACAGTATAACAGACAATTCCAGGTTTTAAAAATGGTAGAAATATCTGTCTCTGTCAAAAGAGTTTTCTGTTTCTTAATACATTTCCATAGGCCTCCGTTTGTTATATAATACTAATATGAAAATAATGAATGATACATCTCAGTGTAATAGTGAATTAGCAAATAAGGAAATAATTTTCATCCCTACCAACCTGATTTCATAACGAAAAGATAAACATAGCTGTATACACGAATAAATTTTGACGTCTCTATAAATCGTGTTCTTTATAACCAATATGTAATGTTCGAATATAAAGTATTATTGAACTTAAAATAAAATGAAACAAAATAAAACAACGCAAAATAATAAAATCAAAGGAAGAATAACTCATAGGCATGCATTATGGGTTATAATTAATAAATATCACGATCAGTAATTCAAGAAAACCCTTTATAATGTGTATTCATTTCAGAGCCATTTAGAAAATCAATGCAAAATCAAGATAATGGATTGAATGCATTAAAGGAACAAAGGCCTGGTGATTTTTTTACAGCATGTTTTATGTATTTGGCCAAGTAAGTGTTAATCAACCGGGGAACTTTCAACGCTGTCAATATAGAGTAATGAAGTTATAGAGATTATATTTGATGGCAAATATCAATGCATGTTAATGAAGGCAAATTAAATGGATGCAAGGCATTACGAACTACACGGACACAATCGACAACGTCATTTTCCCTTTTCACTTTCACCCATTTAAACCCGACACAGTTATTGCCGAGTCGACCGTCTTCTTTTGAAAGAGAAACAATTTCTAGAGTGGAGCAATACAGATATTCTCCATTAATTATGGACTTGAATCTGTCCTTCACTCAAACTAAGGGTATCTGGGTATATCTATGGCACTATTGAAAACTGTAATTATACTGCGTCTGTTTGAAGCCAGAAAAGCATTAAACCTGTGTTAAAGTGTAAAGTTAACGCCCTTCTGTCTCCAAACAGACGACTGTGTCTAGATTGACAAGCTTTCCATTTGTTAAACCATATGAAATGGGCAGCGAAATACTGTACCATTGAAGTGAAGGGTGTCTTTTCTTTTTCTTTAACCTAGAGTCCAATTATTTTCAGATATCTTTGTCTCCGAATAAGATGCATGAAGAAATACTACCTACTTGTTTTTCTAAAAAAATCAATCTGGTTAACCAGACAATAAAGAGAGACTGTCTCAGAGATTTTCTGTTTGATTCAATAATAATAATAATAATAATAATAATGATAATACATGTAACTTATATAGCGCCAAATCCACTCTGTGGAGTGCTCAAGGCTCATGTATCTATCTTATTTTATTTTTAATTTAGTTTTAAAATATTAACAAAATTATGAAAAGGTCAAACAGTTAATACGTGATGAAATTAAACTGAATTACATTGTAGCGGTTACAAACTTTGACCATAAAGAATGAAATTGATACATGTATAAGCAAAACCAATATCTTATGTCTCTGATTTCACCCTGAGACATCTGAACTCCAAAATATTGTCCTGTTCAAAAGAAGAATCCTTTTGTTGAAAATAAATGTCAGATTTATCTGTTTGAAAAAAAAAAGAAAGAAGAAGAACATACCCTCTTTTAAAAAGAAAATTTCACACACATTTTGAGATGGGTTTAAAGATATGTTCGAAGACAAAAGAAAAAAGTGCAATCCAAACATGTCAAGAGCATGAAGTACTTCATACTATCCATAATTCTTCAACGTAACAGATTACGTAACAATCCCAAGGCTTTACGATATCCATCTTGACGTACTAGACAGTTGGGAGAAATATTTGATAGAAAGAATTGAATTATCATATTTTATAATCACCTTTTGTGAGAGCAGTTGTATAAATTGTCTTGGAATAGCACTTCAAGAGTAAGTACACACTAATAACAGGTTGATTTTAAAAGAAGCAAAAATTAAAGAAACAGATCAATGAAAGTATGAGCAAAATCCGATAAGAAATATAAGGAGTTTATGATTTTTTAAAGTTGTGGTCAATCATAAACAAATTGGGAACTCCGTGACGTATCTTGCGAGGTCCTTTCCCATTTTGCCCTGTACTAAAAAAAAAAAAAAAAAAAAAAAAAAATCATAAATTGTCATTTTCTACGAAGAAAATATTTAATCATACTGCACCCAATAATCATTGCCCGTAATGTTTTACACAAAACATGTATGAAACAATGCCGCCAGTGGTTATAATTACTGGTGGAGAGTGAAAAAGGTATATATGTTCATCAAGAACTAAAACATGTAAATTTGTGTAATTTTCTGTACTGTTCAAATGAGAGAGGACCTCGCCAGATACGTAACGGAATCGTCAATATGTGTTTTTGAAACACAATATGAAACACATTTGAAAATTCATGGTCTTGTTATCTATACTGCAGTTATTTCACATTTGTCTTTACAGAGTGTAATTCTCACGATTAGAACGACTATTATATATTTTCTTCTCACTTATAACTTCAACTACTCTTCTAGAAGTAAAACATAAAGACAATTGGAGTGAAACAACAAGACCATTGGAGTGTACCAAAACGCCTTCTGCAGCGATGACCATAACCACTGGCGGATTTAAAAATATTTTTGGGGAGGGATGGGCACATCCGGCCCTTTCCCCTTCTGAATCCCATTGGAATATGGCAACCCTCCCCCAGAAATGACCCCTTTTCAAAATTTCCACCCAAAAGGCACATTAAAAGTGTGATAATGGTTTTTGGTCAGAGTGTTTTTAGTTATTATCACCGAAAATAGACGAAAACTGTTTTGTATTTGCTTGTCAAAAATGTTTTCAGAATTATGCCCCTCGCTTTTACAAAATCCCAGATCCGAACCAGATTATAGCAATACTTTGGTCACCCCGATCTCCCTTTAAAATGAAAAAAAAGAAGAATTTAGTAGTAGAGTCCATGGCGTGGCAGTGAATTGAATTAGAAAACTATGCAGGAAATTGCCCACGATAGTAAACTAGCCATGGGAAGATTTATCTACCCATGCTTGCATAGCATAAAACGGTGGTGTGGTATATCCGGTAAATATAGGACAAACTTTTGAAATGCTGAAGCAGTTTTCCTGCAATTTGAGTCATGATGGTCACTGCTTTATATTGAATGGTATATTAAAACAGAAAATGCGGGGCGGATCCAGGAAAAAAAAGGGGGGGGGCACAAATCTCCTCCAAAATTCTCTGTCAAGCAAAAAAAAAAAAAAAAAAAAAAAATGTCATCAGGTTTACAGGTTTGAAAGGATGGGAACAATTTATAAAAAGGGGGCACAATTACACTTTTGTTTCAAGGGGGGGGGGGGGGACTTCATAACATAAGATTATCTCGAACCAGGCCAGCATTACAACGCAACATAAGTATATCTCTCTAAATATAATACATATACAGTAACAGTTTTTCATGAATAGTTTATGACTTCCAGGTACCTGGGAACGATTTTGTTACTGGAGGTACTGTGAGCAAAAAAAAGGTCCTCAGCATTTTAGGGTCTGTTCACCCCCGGCTCCCAGGGACCTGATGACTTCAGGGCCTGTCAAGAATAATATTACAGAAGAGGGTCACTTATTTGATGTACTAAGTGTAATTGTTTTACAATTAATTAAAAGTCGGATTTTGTAGTTGTGCATCTGATGGCTTAATAGTGGCTTGGTCCAATCGGAGTAAAGAACTTTATTTTTGTTTTCAGTTTGGGACTAGGGTGGGTGGTGTCTTTATTTTTTAATGTCCCATCAGTCGTTTCCTTAGCTTCATGAATTCCTTATACTCATTTACTTTATGGATAGCATTGCCACAAAAAACATATTCACAGTTGTTTAAATTTTACTTTCGGCCAGTGGGAAATATTTCAGAAAGGGCAGTTTCAAGCACATTAATTACCCATGTTTAGTGTGTTGAAAATTATCGTTCATTTCTAACATCTCATATCCGTGCTTCGTACAATCTCAAACACTCCAAATAAATTCTGTCACATGTGCATTTCAAATTGAATCAAATCAAATCAAACCATTTACTTTCAATAAGAAAATTACACTGAAAAAAAAAAATAGTGGCGGAATCATGAGAAGCACAAAAAGGCCAGTCGGTCTCACACACAAAATTAATGAAAACACACTGAGAAATGTTATTCTGTGTAGGCCTGCAGCACATCTTTTGGCATGTTGGATGTGTATGATATAAAAAGCAAACATCTGTTGTCAAAATAGTTACATTGTCAGTCAATAAAAGCTTAAAAAAGATAATTTAATGAGACAAAAACGACTCCATTTTGTATTTTCTCAGTAAATCCTTCCGTTCTTATAGGATCGAACAACATCTGGCGATCGCCCTGCGAGAAGGATGGAGTTAAATGCAGGTCACGTTACGAAAGTGAAGAAGATTTTATGCGTGTTTTTATTTTCCGTGCATGCTATGAAACTTTCATAAAGGCCGAGCTAGCTAGGCTGTGGCCTGCGGGATAGATGCAGGTGCGAGCTTACACCGCATCTATCATTGATGAAGACGCTTCTGGGAGTATATGTAGAGTAAATGGCTAGGGAATTGACGTGTGTATATCTGTATCCCATGTCGTCATGGTCGTGACAGGGAAATAGTATGATCGCACTAAAGAGAAAACAACGTGTACACACCTCTTATATCCCCGAGATATGAAGTCCGATAATGAGCTGATGTGAAGAGGTAATAGAGCACAACATTGCCGGCGTGTAACATTATAGGTCTACTTCAGAGATAAGGTAATGGCACTGGCTTATTTGAAAGCGGAGTGGGGGGGGGGGGGGGGGGGGGGGGGGGCAAGGGACTAATTACCTCCTGGCGATGTTCAAAAATGAAGAAGTAACTGACTTTTCAGTCACTATGCATAGATTATTTCAAGCTAAATTATAATCGATAGGCTCTTAAAACCTCATAGATTATGGATCATTTCTCAGAAAACCTCCAGTTTTGAATCCAACCTTCAAAAAGGAATCAAAGTGCATTTTAACGCCATTCCTATATGCATTTTAAATTCGAAATATCTCCAAACACAAAATTAATGAACAGCTTATACTATGCATACTTCAAATATAAAAGAAGAACCTGTCCAAAATATTTGAAATAAATAGATATGAGGCCAATATGTTTTTATCACTTGAAATAGCTATGAGTTCATTGTGATGTTTCTAATTGCAGGTACAGTAAATATAAATACTAGAAATAAATCTAAATCATAGATTACAAACAACGAATCATGAAGAGACAGGTTTAGGGAGAGGAACATCCGTCGCAATGAGTTCCCACAAATTGGGGACAAAAAAAAAAAAAAAAAAAAAAAGCTTTCTTGCCTGATCACCACTGGCTGGGATACCCCCCTCCAGCCAAGCTTTACAAATGTTTTCAAATATCAAATGAATTTTAATTGTAGAAGTATTTGTGGAAGATTCATCTAGCATATGGCATGTATTGGGTGAGACAAATCATTTTTCTACAAATAGAATCGGACAAAGAATATTTATTCAGTAGAACTACAACACTATTTTCCTTCTAGTTCCTTAAATGAGAGGCCTAAAAAAGATTTTTCACCTGCCCCTAAATCAGGGACCGATTATTAAAATGCGCACATCTAGTTTCTGAATTTTCAAATGGAGTGATCTGCATTCAAGTTATTTCATCTGGCATATTTCCCTCCTTTCTTGGTCATGTATACCTCACCTGCGAGTTAATTGATTCCAGAATCGATTAAAATGACGCCCAATTTCACGATCAATCCAGTCAGCTGATTATAGTTACACAGTACTCCTTACAGCTGTGAAGTCCCAGTCACACCAACGAGAACGATAACCTATGCCGGCAACAGACCGAAAAGGCCAAGGATTGATCTGTTTGGAGTCGTTTTTGGAGTCGTGATCGGCTTGGCGGTGTGACTGAGCTGAGGTACAAGTCCTAGGAAAACCAGGGCGTTGCTATAAAGTGCGTATCAATAAAATGTACACACTTTGAAAATATCCTCCAAAATCATAATTTCACGATGGATGAGGGTCTGTTTCATCCGATGACACCATAAGTACTGACAATATTTTACGCCTGAGTGAGTACTGGCTACTTTTGTGAAACTCGCAAAAATGCCTAGGTCTTGAATTTGATCAAAGTGAGTATCAAGCATTAATTGCATGTTCTCTCTAAATGATCAGTAATTGATTTGAAGAGTCATTCAATCCTTAACCCTATACCTAGTAGTGCATACCCACAATGGTGTATCCAGAAATTGATAAAGGGGAGGGGCGGGATGCTCCCAAGACAGGGGTTAAATGTCGGCCTCTCTGGACAGCTCCGTTCTTGTACCATGTGTACAAGCATCAGAGCATATTAAATCACATCATGGTCATACGTCTCTATGCGCTTCCAAAGGGTTTTGATATTGTTACCATGGCCTTAGCTCCGGCAGCCGTAATCAGCGCACAGTGCATTTCAAGCATAAATCCTGTCAGGTACCCATTTCACACCTGGGTGGATAGTGGCAAATGTGGATTAATGTCTTGCCAAAAGACGCTGGTGGCGGGCTGAGATTCGAACCCTCAACCCTTGGATTGAGAGTCAAGTGAATGAACCACTATAACACGACACCTCCACCATAGCAAATTGTAATGATTCCCCCCCCCCCTGGGCCTTCAAGAAGAAGCTACACCAGCTTCACCTAATAGATGGATACTCCACTGCCCCCTCCAACTGCCATCACCATTGCAGGTGGTGTCTTTCCAGCACAAATCATCTGCATCAATATATACCCACTTCTGCCTGAAGAGTGTTGGAAAGATTGAATGCAATAGACCCGTAACATTTACATAACTTCTTCTTCACCTTTACATATCTTCTTCTTCAAATTTCTTACTCCTCTTAAAAGTTACAAGACCGCATAAAGAACGTCTTTTATGACGAATAAGAATTTAAAAGAGGAGCAAATTTATTCAAATAATGCTTTTAGATTTCTTCAATTAAACATGTACATGTAAAAGATATGAAAGATATGCATGCAGTACAGTGCATCCTTTCGACATGCTCCAGACAATGAGGCATCCTCAATTGTTTGGAAGAGATGGGGCAAAGAAAGGAACCGAATAAACTGTTCAAAACCAGATTTTTTCTCTCTCCCTTCTTGAAAATGGATCATTTTAGGTCCATCTTCCTGTAATGCATTGCAATTTGCATCCTCTCGACATGCGCCAGTCAAAAAGTCGAATTGTATACGTGTAGAAAGACATAATCTGCGATGTTTTTGGTAGGGCGTTTGAGTGTGTGTGCGTGTGCGTGTAGGGGGTGGGGGTAGGGGTGTGCGGATAGATATATGATTAAGGATTAAATGATTTTTAAAATCAATTATTAATACTTAACAGAGAACATGAAGTTACTGCCTAATAGACACTTTAATCGAATTCAAGACTGAGGCATTTTTGCGAGGTTTACAAAAGCAACTAGTACTCACTCAAGCGTAAACTATTGTCAGTACTCATAGTGTCATCAGATGGAACAGACTGTCATCCATAATTGTATAAGAAAAAAACCGTATCGATATTGTGAATTTATGATTGTGGACGATATCTTCAAAGTGTGTACTTTTTGATACGCACTGTATTTAGCTGTTTGGAGTTTACTGCAGGAGATACTGATCTTCATTGATCATGCCGCTTCGTATTCAAGATGAATAACGTACCTGGAGTGATGGGGACCCCATGAATAAATTAATCATTCCTCTTTTTCGCGCGAACGTCTAGAATTCTCTCTCTCTCTCTCTCTCTCTCTACTTCTTTCAGAGAGATTTGTTTCTGGGGTAGGAAAAACATGCAAATGATGCCCAGCATGTAATTCCTTTTGATGCTACAAGATGGCATCAATAATAAATTCTACATCTCCCTACATCTCCCTTCATACATAATTCATGATTACATCTCGTATACGAACGTTCAGTTACGATAATAGAATAATACAATGTTGAGAGCGAACGGGCATAGTAGTAAGGTCGGTGAGCTGGCTTACATATTTATGTAACTATTCTACACTCAGGCACAAACTTCACAGATAAAATTCCAAATATGCATTTATCCCACGAACAAATAATTTAATACCCAGAAATGAGAAGAGTACCTGACCTTCTGTTCATGCTGTTTGTATATTATTACCATTAATAATATCAAAATTCACAATGATTCTTAAGATATCGCTTTACGCAGACGACGCCATCACCATATAGATAACAACAAATTCCAAATTTCTGTGCAGTTAATTAGATCGCTACAGATAAGTGTGGAAGTCATACTGCTAAGCATGCAAGTAATTTTCCCTTCCTCTCCCACTATCATGATTTTGTCTATTTTCCACTCTAATCGTCAATCGTTTATGAAGATCAATTAATAGTGTAGAGTATCTAAGTTAATATGTCTTTATACCCCATTTTCGGTTATACACATTTTTATCGTGTATATTCCCTTATACTCTGTAATTGTTTTGATGTTGAATTTTCAGTATTGCAGTAAAAATTAGAAAACTACTTAACATTTATTTACTTGCAATTTACTTATCAATAAAGCCCATATTCTATAATCATTTTCCAAACTCATGATACATGTCTGGCCAATCGGTAATGTAATTGTCTGCTGGCCACCTTATGTGGCTATGGAGAATAATTATGTAGTTTTTCATGTTCTTTGCAAAATGCAATGCATGTTGTTTGCAAAATGCAAAGGGCCAATATACGCTGCTTGATCTAATCATCCCCTTGTTTTCGTTCGCGCCAATTTTCACTTCTATTCAGAGACACGGGAGTAATGGTCGATCCTCCATGCGACCTGTTACGTTACCACGACAACCAATTAATGGATTTCAGATTTGATGGGCATACACGTTCAGCCTGTACTATATTCATAAGTACATGCCACGACTGCACTGAAGCATGATGCTGATTTATATTAATGACTGTAACTCTGTTTGTCAGTTCGCATTTTCATGTTATTTTTACATCAAGCATTATCCAAAAGAAAATCGGCATTCAGTGTCTCTAGTATGACTACTAAATTTTTCGTGGAATCACGTGCGTACTGCATGCAATGACGTTGTTATAGCATGCTTAGTGAAGGAGTCAATACTAAAGATTACCAGGGCAGGTAAAACCGACTTTTCATGCTTCACACGTGCCGTCTTCGCAAACAAGTTGTATTTTTTTCCCCGTCAGACAGTGAAACGAAATGAGGTCGCTCACAAATAATATGAAGGATTTTATTTCCTTTCCAGGTATAAGTTGTTTTTTATTTATCATGCCGAAATTAAGAAAGGGAGAGGAAGTGCGAGAGAGAGAGAGAGAGAGAGAGAGAGAGAGAGAGAGGGGAGGGGGGGGGGGGGGGCATCCGAGGGCGTCTGTTCCATCACAGCTTTAGTTTTATAATTGTCATGAATGCATGTGGACATTCGTTTCTATCAAAATAACCAAGGGGTCCTTGAAATAACAGAACCACGGCTGTCAATTATACGATGGTCAGTTTAATTGTATAGTCGTTTCAGTATATCTCCACCTTTACGTTTGCTCATCACTCTGACAACAAGAATCATAATTCAGAATTCAGGGTCGATGTAACGAGTTTAAAATTACGAGGGGTAGCTAGCACAGGGGAAAGGGATTAGGTGAAAGTGACAATTGTTTCTTGAAAACGAATTACCCTCATTATACATTCGCCAATTTTAGCTTCCAGCGCAACGCTGTTAAACAGTGGTAAAAAAACTGATAAATCTAGCACTATATAGGCCTACTGTTCTTGTACTTTCTTTTTCACATGTCCCGATGTAAAATCTGCCTATATTTTAGATTCACGCGGATACCCCCGCCCTATCCACTAGCAAATTTGAGAAACCCCCTCATTTTACTTGTAAATGAACTTCGACAGGTAACAATTACACTCTAAAAACAATCTAGTCAAATATGATTAAATTTTAGTCAGATTTGACTAAAGTGATTATTCACACGGGCACCTGCACTATTCTAGTCAAAACTACCAACTTCGCGGGTTTGAAGTAAATCAGAATGACTAGAACCTGATTAAGAATATGTGACCGGGCGATCTGGTCAAAAAAGTGACTAGCCGTTTTTTAGAGTGATATGGCTAAAAAAGGTGATTTTTGCTTTTACTAGTCAGAGATTTTTTAAAGACAACATCAAGCTCTGATAAGTGTCTTTTTGTTTTGTTTTGTTTTTGTTTGGTTTGGTTGTACTTATCTGAGACGTAGCTATGCCTCTAAAATGTAGGAACTTTTGTATTAGCTTGCCAGATATCCTAGACACGTACTTGTGCCCCCCTATACCCGTCAAATGATTTTATATTTCCCATTGAGGGAGTGAATGTGGCAGTAATGGTGGATTTTTCCCTTCTACCATAAGCTAAAGAAAAAAAAAAGAGAAGAACCCCCCCCCCGAACAAAAGAAGACACCCCCTCATCTCAATCGATGCTTGATTTCATCAAAATACATTTTAAACGGACAACACTTCAGTACAAGACTGCAAAACATTATGATCCTGTAAGGTATTAAAAAATAGTTCGAAGAAAGTTTGTTTGCATTTGCGCTAAAGTTGTTCACACAAAATTAATTGATTTGAATGTACATGTACATTTTACCCTGAAGGCCTCCCCCATATCGATTTCTTATTGAATAGGTACTGGGAGATGATCTTTTTGAGGAATGGGAAGAAGGCTGTATGAGATGGCTTGTACGATTACTCCCAAGCACACACAATTTCAGACATACATTAAACACATTTAGAAGTTCACGGAAGAATATTCTGAGAATCATTCTCAAATCGTTAAATTGGACAGTTTTCGTGAAAATGCATTTGCCAGCTCAAAATGAGGTTAAATGGACACACACTCTCCCTTATTTCACGCTTCTACCGAGAAAGTGGCGTGAAAATCCCGTTGTGTAATCAGGTGTACACACTCATTAATGGAAGGCCCTGGAATAGTAACGCATTTTTCCTGAAATATTACGTTATACTTATTCCTATCATTAGACTGAATTTTGTGTATGATATATCATACAATATTATTTCAAGGTGTTCACAGTCTTATCACAATTGACAAACCTGTTACTGATATAAAACATGCACTCTTTGTTACACGACAGGTGCGTATACAGCGTACGCCTGTCTATGTTTGCATATTTTTTTATACCTCACCTGCTCACAGTAACCAAGGGTAACCTTTTTTTAGAAGCTATAAAAGGAGACCGTTTTTGACTAGGTATGGAAAGACTAGGTATCTGCACAAACATCATGACCAAATTTACAGAATATTGTTTGGACGTCCTCGATACATACCTGTTATCGTGAGGCACATGATTTACTTTTGAAAAAGGGAGCACGCAGGTCACATTTCTTCCAGTGAATTAAGCACTATTAGCATGTATATTAGTTACTGCGTCTAATCAAGATCATTGATTTTGTTGTTGTTGTTAAATCCATTATCTGTATCTGTTTTCGAATTTATATATATAATATGCATGTAAACAAAACAAATTTCCATGTATGAATTATGGACAATAAAAATTGTATTGAATTGTATTGAATCGTAATTTGATAGAATATATTTTTAAAGAAAGCCTATAGAGTGTAGGCGAACTCCACATATAAACTTTGCTTAACTACATACACAACGGCTCTCCATGTGCCCAGAATGAATTCGAAGATAGGTAAGCGAAGTTTTTGTTACAGCGGTCCGGTTACATATTGTTATCACGTACGCTATGCTCTAGTATCTCAGATAGATTATTTAAGAAACATTTTATATCATACCTATTTACAGCATTGTTAACTGTATAACAATTCATTTTTGTTTTAGCTTTCATGTATTGATTAATTTGTTCTGTAGAGCGCTTTCGTTAGTTTTAAATTGGATATAGCTCTATTAAAAAAAAAATCATTATTATTATTATTATTATTATTATTATTATTATTATTATTCATTATTATTATTATTATTATTATTATTATTATTATTATTATTATTATTATTATTGTCATTATTATTATTATTATTATTATTATTAAGGTCAGGGGTTCGAGCCCCAAAATGGCCCCAGTGTCCTAGCTTTGACAAAACACCTGCTGCGCTTGGTTGGCCTACTTGATAGGATTTCTTCCTTGAAATACAGTGAACTCTGATAACATTGACAGTAGCTGGAGCTAAATCTTAGGTAATCATTTCAAACCTCTGCGGAAGCAGACAGAGACGCTATGTCATCATGCGATATGCGCTATACAAAAACGGAATATCATTATCATATATTAATTCGATACGCTTCAACATATTCTGTTGTATTTCCTGAATATCCATTTCATATCCTTATCATTTTATTCCCAAACGCCCATTGTAGAACACCCAGGCTAATGCGTTCTAAAAAGGTATAGTGGTTGCCATGACACCACTGATGAGCCGCGAGTAATATCAACGGCCTCATTTCTGACAGGCAATACCCAAAATAGGCGTTCCCGCTCTTGCTTGCTTGCAAACAAGAGTACTCCGCCATTGTCATTCCCAACAAGAACTGATTAAATTATGGATTTTTTTTTTCGTTGGGTAAATCTCTACAAACTATATATCGTCAGAATGTCATGTATTTTGTGTTTGTATTTTATTCATCGAACTTCATTGACATATTCGTCAATATTTTGTTCGAATGTAACATCAATAATCAAAACAACAATAATACCAGTAACACATGATAAAAAACAGAACAATGTATCGTGAGTATAGCATTAACATAATTTACACATGCATAATTATACCTGCACTGAGCTTTAACCCCATATGTCATATGTGTACTGGTCGTCGTACCGTAAAACGTTAATGTAACTTGAGAATATTGGGGAATATAAAACTGTGAGATGATAATGGTCAATGATGCTGTGAATATCTAAACATATACGAACAATCATGTTCCGGCCACAATTGTACAGCGGTCAATATACCGACCTAACCGAATTCTTAATTTCAATCATGGACCAAAAACAATATACCCAGTCTGATAACCTCACCCCAAACCCAATTACAATCCGAGCCCTAACCCTATGCCTTTCACGAAATAAACTCAGTAGCAAAATGCATCCCGGGCATCCGTCGGAGCATTGCCAAAATTGGGGATACATTCATGATTTTTGTGTATGTTAATAAGCCAGGTCGTAATTACTGTAATACATGGTACAAATGACCCTGAAATGACCCCAATTCGTATGCGTACGCGCATTTGTTTAGGTAGACGCGCTACTTGTTTAACATGTGGTAAAATCATACTGCATGGTGCGCGCATCGTGGTGCGTACAAAATGACAGCATCTAAAGGTCAGTTGTAATCTGTACAAATGACCTTTACCTGCACATGCGCAAATCGTTATTATGAACTGACTTTTTGAAAAAATTCTTGATGTACATTTAACAATGTTATGCTTTTACATTTCTGTAATATTTTTTTTTGAAACTTAGCTATGTTCATCCCAATTTAAACATTATCTGGACGTGTCGGTATACAGCTTACTTACCCAACTATGACGTGAAGTAACCTGGTCCTGATCAATAATTCAACTTGGTTATTCGATGAGCTTTATGCTCAATTAGGTTAATTTGGTTTCTATCGAGTTACATCATTATGGCCAGGATATTGCGTGTTTAGTCGCACGGGAAACTACCCTCGTGCTCCACTTCTTATACAATATGAAATGTATACGGCCCAGTGAATGCAACGAGCATATTTTATGCAGTTTTTCTCTCTTGACAAAGAGTAACAAAATAACACGCTTCATGTGTTAAAGAGAAGGTCGAGTTCTAGGACGGGTAAACAATAATTTGTGAGCTTTCTCATTCATAACTGGAAGAACATCATAGCAGAGAAGTCACCTGAAAAGGTTTGCTCTTCAAATGCCCTCATATTCGAAATATGACGAGAAGTAGCTGAAGTGTTCGGGCCGAACCATATAGGGCCATATGTGTGCAGTCCCATATACCCATTTCTGTGTGCAGCGCATGTGCTTTTCAGCGAGAGTGGGTCAATTTCTTACCAATTTGATGATTCCAAAATCTCACATTATACACCAATATTCTTAATGTATACATGATCATCCATTCCCCATTGCTTTGAGACGGCTTCTTTCACAATAATCGCATGACCATACAGAACTCTTTCTTTCTTGACACATGTGCAGAAAGAAAAACACTTTTGATAATGTAATAGCTTAAACGTGTTTCTGTTACATGATGTCGATCTGGGTATATGTAAGGATTTTCTTTGGTGCAACGATGTTATTTCTCAATATAAAGCAGGGATACGGCATGCATTACATCATAACCTTTTAACTGATCTTTTCCGATGATTTTTGCTTTGAAATATAAGGAACACATAATTGCAGGGTAGGATGTACATTTTCCCCACAACCTCCTTTAGTAAGAACTTACAAGGATACCTGTATTTTAAGTGCATTTGAAGAAATACATTCAATTGACCCCGACTTGTACATTGGAAAATTTACATCAAGCAGGATTACTAACTAAAGATAAAAATAACGAATATGAGACATTATGACACCGAAATGAAATAGAAAGATTGTGATTGTAAGTTTTACAATGAGTAAAATGAGTCTATAGCTCCTTTCTTAAAGATTAAAAGAATCAAATATTTTGGTTTTGCAACTAGATTGTATGAAGTGCCAAATGTAGAAATTTCCCCCAGAATTTTACTCCAAGCTATTTCTCGAGATCCAGAGTTGTGTTGGACCGTGACATTGTTGGTTTAGAGAGCCACTTCCACGAAGAGTAGAATCATTCTGTTCGGAACTTAAATCATTTTTGTTGAAAATGTCCTTGGAAAAAATTGGTAGGTGATGAGGTTTTGAGAGACAAGCAACTCGTCCGTGGAATAACGGTCAGGCATCAATTTAGTGCTAGCCTCAGGCCAATGAAAATTGGAACCGAAATACTTATAATTATGACCATGATGACCATAAGGGGGTCTTAAAGTGTGCAAAATAGTGTATATTGTATCTAAACATCCCTAATCCTTTTTATTAAAAAG
The DNA here is from genome assembly GCA_025618425.1 of Heliocidaris tuberculata. Taxonomy (NCBI): domain Eukaryota; kingdom Metazoa; phylum Echinodermata; class Echinoidea; order Camarodonta; family Echinometridae; genus Heliocidaris; species Heliocidaris tuberculata. The sequence goes on from CM046836.1 coordinate 50,734,001, forward strand.
AAATAAGAGGTATTTATTTATTTATTTATTTATTTATTTATTTATTGTGGTATAAAGAGACATTGTACATGGCAGTCTTGCGGCTGAATTGAATACAATTTACATTTATAATGACACAAGCATACTGCACAAAAAACAATAGTATTAAAAAGACATTAAAAATAGTACATTCATAACGATTCAATAGGTACACCTTATTCAAAGAATATCGATGGTGGGATAAAGAAAGTGGGTAGTGGATGTGAAAAAAATATAAAGTTTTTATAATATGACTTATATACTGTTGAATAAATTAATATGATCAGTGCTAAAAGAAATAGTCTGGTTTGCATGCTTCAAAATAGGCCTATTGTCCAATCATAATGGGTAATGGGTGCAAGGTATTGTATTTAGAAAAAAAATATATAGTTTTACTTTCCATTATTAACAGATAGAGATGATTGGCATGATTGGTAATGCAATATTGAAATCAATAGAATCCATATAAAAAATAACATGTACCGCTAGTATACAATTAATTTTTTTCATTTTTCATTTAAGCACATCTAAAAGCTAGCAATTTACTTTACGTATAATTATGCTTAACATTTAAGAACGAGAGATTGTCATTACATTATTCAATTCATCTTTGAATTGAGTAGTCTCACAATGAAATGTCAAATGTCAAAGGTTTTTCGACCAGAATATATATCAAATTCTTAATGTATTTTTTTTTGATAATAAGAATGATAATAATAATGCTAATAGTAATAACTGTTTTTTATATTGCGCCTTTCCAGTTAAGTAAATTATCAAAGCGCTGTACAGTGTATTATTACCCCGATCATTGGACTCAATTACGATTCTGAACATAATATAGTGCACTTTCTCCACTCCACTTGGGAGCATTCCAGCTTGGCAACAATTTTACAGGCGCACATATGCTATTCCAGTCGCAATGAAGTATGCATTCTACTGGTTCCCCACTTAAATGAGAATGAAACCCTGGGGAAAATCATTTTTAATGAAAAGAGAGGATAGAGAGAAGCAATTTAAAAAAAGTTCCATAAAAATCGGTTAAGAAATGAGAAAGTTATGGAAGTTTTAAAAAAGTCTCAATTTCTTTCTATGACGATCCTCAAATTGGCAATGTTGCTTCAAAATGACAGGTTTAGTAGGACAACTCTCCATATGTTTTGTACACAAAATTTCACATTTTCCCCATTATCTCTCAAGGTGCAGCTTGTCTCATTCTTAGCTCAAGATATATCATGGAGAAATGTATTTGACACAACATATGAAGAGTTCACAAAAAGACAAGCATCATTTTTAGAGATAATGGAGAAAATATGAAATTTTGTGTAGAAAACACATGGAGAGTGGTCCTACTCTACCTGTCACTTTGCAGCAACATTGCCAATTTGAGGATCGCCATAGAAAGTAAAATGAGACTTTTCAAACTTTCATAACTTTCTCATTTCTTAACCGATTTTGATGGAACTTTTTTTAAATTGCTTCTCTCTATCCTCTCTTTTTATTAAAATGAATTTTCCCCAGGGTTTCATTCCCCTTTAACACCAGGGTAGAGAGGAGCAATGTAGATCGATAAAATGACTTGCTTAAGGATATACGTGCCGTGTCGGGGTTCGAACCCATGACCTGTGCATCCATAGTCGAGTGATTATGCCATTCGATAACATACGACACCTCTACTTCGACACCTCTCCTTCTTCAGAATATCACACCCAGGGGCGGCGGTACAGGGGAGGGGGCAGAGGGGGCGACTGCCCCCCCTATGATTTTTCAAGTAGTGAAAAAAGAAAAAAAAAGAAGAAAAAAGAAGAATAGGAGGAAGAAAAGGGAAGAAAAGGGAAGAAAGAAGAAAGAGGAGTATTAAAAAGAGAGGTATTAAACATATATAACTCTATATTACCCCTGTTTTTTAATGGAGAAAAAATATGACGTCATATTTAGGTCGTCTTGCCCCTCCTATCAAAATACCCTGGCGCCGCCCCTGTTCACACCTCGTAGTTAACTTTGGATATAGCAGTTGAGAATCTGTTGATGGTTGATTCATATCTCTGAGATAACAAATTATGGTCATACTCAATTTATGACAGATCCATACCGGTACCCACAGGAAAGCACACATAAAGGAAATTTACCCTGTTACGCGAGATATGGGATTTAGACATCGTGCTTAAAACCATTTTATCTTAATGAATATCTCGTACAATGTGGCAGTTGTATAATAGCCGCCTGTACGACGCGGTTCCATCATTATGAGATTATTTGGGTTGCTAGTAATAACAGTAAATTAAATGGGGGAAGTCGCTGAGAGCTGGCGATCTAAATTAATTTACAACACCGAGAGCAATCATTTTCTCATTTAGTCTACTCAGTCGTGGATGACTTTACGTAGTAGGGAAACAAGCAGACAGACTGCAATATCGGCGGGATGGGGAGCGTTTGCTGCTCGATTTGGATTCCGTTTTTTGAGCAGTAATTACGCATGGCAGTGATGAAATACACACGGATCCAGGGCATGGCGAGGATTTTCAAAAAGGAGAGGGAAAATGTTTGCGAACATTCAGGGGCGTCGCTAGCTTGGGGAGGGGGGTGTGGGGGTGTCACAACCCCCAACCCCCCACTCAAAATTGTCGGCAAATGCGCCACCTCTGTCGGCAAAAAAAAAAAAAAAAAGAGGGGAAAAAAGAGAAAGGGAAGAGGAAAGAGAAAAGGAAGAGGAAAGAGAAAAGGAAAAGGAGAAAAGAGAAAGGATAAAAAGAAAAAAAAAAAAAAAAGAAAAGGGAAAGGAAAGGAAAAAAAAACTGAAAAGGAAAGGAAATGGGAAGGAAAGAAAAAAGAAGGAAAAACTGGCAAAACATTGGGATGTTAATCTTCGGGCAAATGGCGTCCCCTCCCTTCGGCAATGGGCTACAGCCGCCCCCCTAGAATTTTTAAAGTTCCGGTAATCATATTCGGGTAGCGAGGTGCTGGTGCTAGAATATCCACATATTGGGGAAGAAAGGTTCCTAGATAATTATGTAACTTGTGTAAGTAACTTCTGTACATTTTCACTACGAAAAGTTAAAATTTCTTTGCTCGCTTGCTTTGCTCGCTCGCAAAAAGTTTGAAATTTAAAAGTATATATTGAGGCAAAAGGCGTCCTACTTCGGCATTCGGCAATGGCCTGCAGCCCCCCCCCCCCCCCCCCCCGAGGATTTTCAAAGTTCATATATTTGGGAAACCACCACTTCATATTCGGGCAGGGAGGTGCCAGAATATCCACATATTTGGGCAGCGAGGTTCCCAGGTAATTATGTAAAATAACTTATGTATGTAACCCTCTGTACATTTCCACTACGAAAAGTTCAATTGAAAAGTTGATATTCGGGCAAAGGGTCAGTGCATGGGCCCCAAGATCTCTACGTCTGCGATTTTCTCTTAAAATGTGGGGGGCCGTATGATCAAGATTACTATCTGCGATCTTTTTCTCTTTTATATTTGTGTGGGGTATGTGGGAGATTGTGGGAGGGAGATTAGGGTGCAGCATTTTTGTCGGCAAATTTGGGTATCACACCCTAAAAATTTGTCGGCAAATTTGCGTGTCACACCCCCCCCCCCCATTCAAAATGTTCTAGCGACGCCCCTGCGAACATTCCGTACTCAATTCCCAATTTATCAGTGTTCTTCTCCCCCATATATACTTTTATTTTGCAATTTACATACATGTATTTCTGCAAGCCCTCTGATATTATTTGGTGTGTTGGCTTGAGTGTGTGTGTGTCTGTGTGTGTGTGGGAGGGGGTGCGTGTGCGTGTGGGTAGGTGTGTGTCTGGACGTGATGTAAGAGCAAATTTTGTTCCCTACATAATTTCTAATCGGACTCTGATTTCTCTGGGTTGCTGTTTACTTCGGCCTCCATTTGGATCCACCCGTGGATATTTTTACGGAAAGGGTAATCCAATTAAGTGGTGTTTCCTTTCATAATCCCTGTTTGATAATAGATGTAATCAGTTCTCTATTATGTATGGGTAGAAATTGCATATGACAGCAACTCTGTGGATGAAATCCATCGTGTGCGTACAAGCAGGGAAATGTAACTTCCCTGGTACGAGTATGCACTATAGTCGTTTCAGGTCTAAAGCAAATGTCTTAATAGGAGAAGGTTAAATGTGAAAATAAATCTTCTTCGTCAGCCTTCTCGTTATTTTCATTCCTCTGTGCCAGAATATCTTAGCAGCAATGGCTCATGTAAGGGATTTTTCTTGCAGTGCTTTCATAATTTTAGCAATGAATAGAAACAGGCCTAGTTTACGACTATGGACCAAATTCTGAAGCTGTCCCATGTACCCATGTCCGTGCCAAGTGTTTGTTACTTTCAGCAAAATCTGTTTGGCTTCTCATCCACTCTCATAATGATAATTTTAAAACTTCAAGATGCACATCTTTCCTTTTTCACGACATAAGCTGCAATTACACCCAATTTGCAATTGCATGCAGTAGTCAATTTTACCTTTAAAAAAAAAGAAAGAAGAAAACAAAAAAGAGAGAATGCCTTTTTGTTTATTCATCAGTATTATAATGACCATTTATGTCTCTCACAAATAAAGACACCCTTGAGTTTTAACAATTTTACGGAAATTGCTAATTTCTTTCCGAATTATATATTAAATGAATTATGCACACATATGAATAGGTGGTGATGATTTGGTTTTATTCTGTTACTTTTGATCATGTTGATCGTTTCTAGAACTCAGCATTTTCTTTCAAATCACAATGATTATCTTTCCCCAGAAGCGTCAGACTAAAAGATCAACAGTTATACATATTACAAATGCCGAACAGGTAGCTTGAGTAACGGTCTCATTACCAATTTGCATAACATGTCAAATCGGAAGTGTACTAATAACTTGGTAGCTATAGGCGCCTAGAGCATTCCATGGGTAATCATAAATACTATATGATGCGCTCTTTATAAATAAAGCATGCACCTGAGTCAAAGGCAAGGCCAATTTGTCATGTCACAACAGTTAACGCCTTTGTAACCCCTCGAGCAAAACAACTTCGCTTAAGGGACCTGAGAGTCATTCAATACTTTTATTTTTACAGCTTAACCCGTTACCTCCTGAACCGGGTGTTTCCTGTACGAAATCTATAGGAATATGAGAATTCAGTGGACAGCAGGTTTATGCTTTCATGGGTCATACTGTGAAAATATGAGACTTCCTTTCGCTGTTCATCTCATGTTTTAATGTATTTGCTGTACCTGACGAATGCAATGAAATCAATCAGCAGCTTATATTTCATTATTAATAGTGCAAATGTGTTTTATGAATGCATTTTTATTATAATTACTCTATTCAGTCTTAATAATAATATAACATGGACTGGCCTTGAGGGGAATACAACATTTATTGCCTGAACTAGAATCGTATTGCCCGAGTCGAAGACGAGGGAAATACGATTCTAGTGAGGGAAATTAATGTTGTATCCCTCGAAAGTAGCCAGTCCATATCATTATTATTTACAGAATCAGACATCTAGAGCAAATTCGAAAATATTGTAAAAAAAAAAAAAAAAAAAAAAATTATTGCCCGCTATTTAACACGCAAAATCCCATTGACTTTTGAAACGGGAAATAAACAATTTATCGGCGGCAATTTTGTTGGTTTGTCAAAGCCGGGCAATAAAATGTAAAAAATGCATTGCTCAGATGTCTGATATGGTTAATGATACATTTTATTGATTATTCAATGGTTAGTTTATTTCAGAGTGAGGAACAAACCAAATTAACAAATAGACTACTGAATTCTCGAATTCCCGAAGGCTTAGTGCAGGAGCCACCCAGTTCCCGCATGCAATGGGATATGAAAACGTGTCTGTTGTAAAGTAACAAGGGTTTACTACATTATATTTCCTATTTCTTAAGGAAAAATACGAGTGCAACATATTCCCACTCACAGGTACAGGAAAAAAACACAGACACACACAAAAAACTGACATTCTGAACACTGCTGAAGCTATCCTTGTACAAATTCAGTTTCATCAGTTTTCTGGGGTGTGCATAATTCAAGTTTC